>JAODKT010001744.1:49238391-49252966 GCA_027576195.1 Cossypha heuglini
GCACTGCTGGGACTTGATTGGAATAGAGGGAGAGGCACAAAGGCTCAGCCACCAGTACCAGGGTCATGGCCAGACAGGACACTGAGCACTGCTGGGACTTGATTGGAATAAAGGGAGAGGCACAAAGGCTCAGCCACCAGCACCGGGGTTCATGGCCAAAAAGGACACTGAGAAATTTTTTTTTATTTTATTTTACTTTATTCAAATATACCTTTTACTTTGTTTTATTTTTATTTATTTTTATTTTTATTTATTATTTCATTAGAATTAGTTTAGCTGATGTAAAGATAGTAAAGCCCATAACATAAGGAGGCATAGAACTCTTCACTTGGGAGTTGTGACTTCTGGTCTCACACTGACCTGATCCAGATTGAATTTGCCAGCTACTCATGCTTTCAGGGGTCTGATGCTGTTCTTCATCTTTTAAGTAGTAGTCATGGTGTTGTCAAAGCTTGTGAAGCTCCTGAAGCCTCTTTTTGTACTTATTGAGAAGTACAGGAAAGAACTATGAAATCTAAGACTATCAAGGGTACTTCTGCATAAACAGTCATCGTAGCTGTTATTTTCACCTTCTTTTGTCAAAATTTTGTCTTCATACATGTAAAAATTTCTTGCATTGGTAAGAACTGCATCTTGGGAAGTTCTAGTTTTCCAGAAGAAAGTGAAAATTTACATGTTTCCTGTTAAAAATCTCTTGTTTTTGGTACAGCAATCTCATTCTTCCTTGCTGACTCCCATGAAATTTCAGCATTGTTTCTAGGCTTTACATTCTGCCTCAAACAGGATGGAGATGTAGGGATGAATACTGCCAGCTAGTCAGGTTGTGGTGAAACAGGTAATGATATCAAATTGCACTATCAAAATCAAATGGAGGAATTTGAATACAGCATAAGCAGAAAAATTGGCAGCAACACATCTGCTTGTAAGGGATCCTGAAACCATTTTATAATTGACATTTTTATTTGGCAGTAATGCTGTAGGAATGTCTGTAATGATCTGGTCCATTATGCTCCTCGGGTCCAGTAAGCTGCCTGAAACAACAGCTGGAAGAGGAAATTGAAACTGAAAATCACTGAATTTCTGGAAATAGCTCATCTGAAAATCTTCCTTAGGAAGTAGCTATACCTATGTCTCTGTGGTTCATGGTCATGGATATATATTCATTAATTTTCAGTGTTTTGCTACAAAAAAATTGTTTTTAACAATCAAAATGTCCTTTGGTGAAGATTCCAGAGATTAACTTGCATGTTGTGTGGGAAGACCTTCTTTTTATTTGTTTAAAAATTAGATGTCAAATTATTTTTTCTATTAATGTTAGCACCTATGCTACAAAAAACAGTCATATGTTTTCTGATTCTGTATGATCTTAATAATATCTCCATGTTGCTTTTGATACTTTATCCTATACAGATCTCTTCTGTCAATTGCTTTTCAGGTGTCATATTAGTAATCTATTTAATTTTCCCTTTATGTAAGCAGATTGATAAATACACCACATAAAGATATCAATTCACTGTAAACAAATATGTGTATATATTTACATATATATATATATATATACACATATATATATACATATATATATGTATATGAACAAAATTACACAGAAAGAGTGCAGGAACTTCAAATACTCCAATAGCACAGCACAGTACAAGTCAAAATTGTGTCTTTGATTGAAGACTTCAGTAGAATGACTTTGTCTTGTTTTAGCCATTAAGGAATTGTTATTTTCATCTCATGCCCCTCTTACCCTCTATCAGTTATCAATATAATTTCTACCTGGAAAATGAGCATTATTGATGGCCTTTTTGTCCATTATTATGGTGAATCAGGCAGGACACCAGATATGGTGCATAAATATATAAATAATATTTATATATGCATAAATCATATATTTGAAACAGACATTCAGGTATAAACAAAAAGTTTAAAGCCACCAATTTCTTAGCAGGAAGTTTTGATCTGGTGCACATGAACACAAATTAACACATGTTGCCTTTAAATTGTTGCTTAAATTCAGTGTATTCAATGTTTAAACTGGAAATGTTCATAAATATGATACTAATAATTAAGGTGAAAAAGAGATGAGTAAGTGATTAAAGATTTGAAAAATCAGAACAAAGGGTCAAATTACTAGTTCAGAAATAAAACAATAAACAATTTTGGTGGTATTTATGTGTCTACACTGGAAATAAAAATGTATGACACAGGGCTTCTTCAGCTATCAAAGAGATAATGAGACCCCATGGAGCTCTTAAAGGAAAAATTAGAATCAGACACTCAAATTAGAAATAAGATATTAATATTAAACAAAGAATATTATTAGCAACCTCTATCAACATTAAAAGAAAAACTTTAAAAGCACAATACCTGAAATATTAAAAAAAGAAAAGAAAAATAGAGTTCAATTGGGTATTAAATCAGTTAAATCACATTCATCACATTAAATTTCACTGCTGGTGCTGTACTGGAGGACACCATATTGTGACAACCAGTAGCCATTCCAATGGAAGTTTTCTGAATTGTTTCTTTAAAATTTATCCAGGACCCAGAATGATTTTTAATTCTCCATTAGCACCTGCCTCTGAACAAATGTCAGGAAGATTTTCAGTAAAATGCTCAAACTATATTAAAAACTACCTTGTGGCCTTGAATTATATTCTTTATTTCGTGATTCACTGATAAGATGCAACATGAGTCCTTGCAACATGATGCGAGTGTGCTACTACTCCACAAAGTGAGAGTTTTCATCTGCTCTAACTCATTTTAAAACCTTTGTGCAAACCTAATGAAAACACCCATATCATTTCTTTCAGCCATCATATTCTGAGTTTGATATAAGTGGAAATGTGCTGGGACTGATCTTTAACCAAGGCATGATCTGGTAGGTGTGGCAAAGCATTTTGTATCTGCAGGATGGTGGGATTTATCTGTATCTGTGAAGGATTTTTCTGAAATCCTGATCATGTCCCATTTCTTTAATTTGATTGAAGCATATGCAATATACACCAAACTCTGGTACCCTGCAATCAGTTGTAAGAGTTCAAAACTAGTTATGGGCTCAGATTATTGGAGCACATACATCAGGATTTTGCACTGAGTTGGTAAAACCAAGCAGCAAAAATCTTCACAGATTGAATTTATGCTTTTGTTCACTGACTGCTTGCTGTAGTGCTTTCCTTTGAAAATTAGCCTTTCAGCAAACTTTACCATTCTTTTCCCATATTCCTGTGCAAAAATTCCTCTAAGCAAATGTATTTATACTTATCTGTGCATTTACACTTATCTTTCCAACCATAATGTAAATATATTTTCTGTGTCTAAATAGAATGAATGAAGCACTTAGGGGCAAAGCAGCAGAGCTTGATCACCTTGTCACCTGATAACAAGGGCAAGGATTAAGGAAAAAGCAGGTTCCTGATCTCTTGTATTCTCTACAATTTGACCATGAAAATGAATTTAACGGCTCTTCAGTCAGCATGAGACAAGAAACAGGGTGTGATCGAAATAAAAAACGTGCCAACTGTTTTGGTGTCATCATAACCATGTAACCATACATAAGAAAAAACTGTATTTAACAGAATCAATAAAATTGTTGGCATGAAGCACTGAATTACCCTGGCAACAGCAGTTAAAATAAATGTCAATTAAGCAAAAATATCCTTCCTAAAAAAGTGTTAGTATATCAATAAAAATAGTAAACTACGAATGAAAAGATTTTGTTTATACCTAGCTGTAGGAATTGGTAATACCTAGCTTTATGGCTATCCTTTTTTTACACAACACAAGCAAGATGCATCCTGGAAAAATTGAGAGCGAAAAACATTTTACCAAGTCATCACTTAATTTGCAGAGAAAGAGGACTTTGAAATAAAAAGTTTGTACAGGTAATTCTCTTTGTACACCTTCAGCCTTTTTAAAAAAAGAACGAAAACCAGTTAAAAAAACCCATAAAATTGGCTGTATGAATTTCTGAGTGCACAGTGGGCAAAACACATTGTCAGAGGGAATGTGTGGCATGTTTGGGAAGAGAGAAGTCCTATAACACAGAGGTTGTTTTATTTAATGGCTTGTCTTCTAGGATGGGATCTTTTTATGCTCCATGCCTCCCAGCAATCAACGTGTTCCGCCTCCACACATCGATGTACCTGCAGTGCTGGGCAGTGATGTGCTGCAATGTGCCCCAAGAACGGGTCTTCAAGGCTTCCAGATCCAATAACTTCTACATGGCCATGCTGCTTTTCATCCTCTTTCTCTCCACATTGCCTGCTGTGTACACCATTGTCTCCATCCCACCATCTTTTGACTGTGGTCCTTTCAGGTTCTTTGCATTTTAACTCCACTTTTTGCAATTGTTGTAATGAACTGCTTCCTCACATCACAGTAATGAAAAATAGTGCCTCTATAATAAGCATTAACACTTGATATGCTGAGTGTTTAATTGTGGTGAATCTCTCATTGTGGATAATTCCTGAAGCTGGAGTCCTGGAAAACTGACTAATTCCTTAGAAAGTTTTATCTGAGATGTAGAATAGAAAATATTTTCTTTTTGTCAATTTCAGTGTAAAAAAATTATCACTACTGCTGCACTGAAGAAAAACTATTTTGTTGTGCTTGAAAGTGATGGCTTTTAGGAAATGTCTGTATGCCCTGTAGGAAGGGCAGATCAGAATGCATGAGGGTGTGATAAATGTTCTGTGGTTGCATTTGAATGCCGGGACTGTCTCCAGCTCATAGAATTTTGTGTGCCTGTACTACCTACCATGTGAAACTGAATTTGTTTCTGAAGTCTTCAAAGACCTCCATAGTCATCTATCTTCTCTAAACACCTAGGCCTGCCTTACAAGCACATCTTGCATTCAAGGTAGTTTAGACTTGGCTACACTTTCTCCTTCTGTCCACAGTACCTGGAAAATCTAGGATTATTTTCATCATTTTTACCTGCCAGGTAACAGGAAATATAAGTACAATGAGCTGTATCATATGACAACAGACAAGATAAAAAATTAAAAATTTTAAAAGTCTTTCTTTTGAATAAAATATTAACAAAGCAAGAGCAGGAGAACGGTAAAAGAGTCATTCAGGTTGCAATGAAAGGTTTAAATAATATATACTGTCATGGGTAAAATGGCATCTACAGGATCTCCAGTGCGCTTTGTAAAGGAGCGCAAATTAAATTTGTCCAAAGGCAAAACGACAGGGATTATCATTGCAATAGTCACAGCTACGTAAAAAGGGAGAATCACATGACATGATGAAAATTCTGATGAGACAGAAAATTGCTTGAATTTAGAGAAGAATTTACAACAGAACAAGAGATGCAAATTAAGATTTTTCTTTGTTTTTGGAGTCCTAGCACAAACATATTGAGGGAACTATTTGGGGTCAGATCTGAGCAGCAGCAGTTTTTTAATTGAGTATTAACTAAATGGTGAGATTACTCTTCAAAATGAGAAGGATAATGCTTGTCACTTTTTCTCTGTCGTGTGCAGAGGTGTGTTGCTCTTCATCAAAAAGTGAAACCTTCAATGCACTTGAAACTGAAAAGTTCATTCAGCCTCAGTATAGTTAATGTTCCTTTTAGTAAATCAGTGTCCCATCCTTTTTGAAATGTGTGAATCTTTTGGGGTTTAGTTTTTTTGTTTTTTTGTTTTTTTAATTTTAATCTGTTCATTAAAGCAACATACCTAATTCAACAAAGACCTGCCAGGAGTAGGAAGGACAGGACAGAATTAGCAATATTGCAGTAGAAAAAGCTTTGTGCATGCTGGAGAGCATGAGGAGAGCAGAGGATGAAATTTCTCATCTACTGTGAGTGGGTAGAGCAAGTAGAGAGAAAGAACAGGTCTGAAGAATTCTACCTGCAAAAATTTTATGTTACTTGAAAGGGTGTAAATATTGAGAATGAGTTAAGAAAAGGACCCATTTGTAATAAGTTCTTTACCAGAACTAAAAAGCAGTGACAGGAAACTTCAATGACTGGACAATCATGTGGCAATTTGCTGACAATTCCTGCAACTAAGTAAAACTACTAATTAGAATTGATACGCAGAAACCCATTTTGCCAGTCTTGTCTAGGTTAAAAATGACAAACTTCTGCGCCCTGAGGCACAGAAAAAGGCAAAATAAACAGCAAAGTATTTTCAGAACATCTATTGATATACTTCTGAAGGAAAATAATCTTGGGAGAAAATAATTTTCTAAGTAAGCTGGAACTATTACATATGAAGGTAAACTAGATTACTGCAACAACAACAAAAATATCCTGAAACACAACCACTGGCTCATGTAGCATTGGTACACACCAAAGAGAGAGAAGAATTGGACTGAACAAACAGTTGCAAGCAAATCACTTTTTGCTTGTCAAACAAAAAAAACAGATTTGAAATTTTTCCCCGTGTCGTCATAGAGCACAAATTATGCTTCATTAATAGGTTGATGGTATGGAGCTCACAACTCATACACGGATTCACTGAGGAATATTTTGGGTGGTAACCTGGCAAAACCTATTAGCACACAATAGGTATTTTGGTGCCTATTTTCCCCCTTAGAATACATACTTTAGACAATACTCCCTTCAGAGAGTAAAGTTTTAAATAATGTTAACATACCAGCTATTATCCTTCTCCCAGGTTTGATGTGATGTGATTAGCTTATCTATTCATAGTTGCAAAAATATTTGTATGTGATATATTGTCAACTTTTCTGTTTAATAGTGGGAAGACTAGAATGTTTGAAGTCATATCAGAAACTCTGGAGCACGACTTTCCTTCCTGGTTTGGGAAGGTATTTGGTTATGCCTCTAACCCTGGACTTATCCTACCCTTTATACTGCTGATGGTGTACGTATAGAATATTGACTCAATGCTTGCTGTATCTAAGGTCTGCTAAGTTTCTTTCTCTCTGAATCATCACTGCCTGAATATCTAAGAAATGCAGTGCTGATTGTCCAGTGATGAGTGCTTGAACAATTCATGAGTCTTTTCTTTGTGCATACTTAACATGCATTTGCAGAAAGGTTGATATCTCTTTTTTGTTCAGTGGCTTTTTTTTTTGGGCTTAGTTATGCTTTTAAAAAATGTTGTTCCTGCTACAAAAGATAGAAAACTATTAAAATGGAAAAGGTCCACAGAGAATCTGCAATGCTCTGACATTTATCCACTTGTTCAATATACAGAACAGTGCATCATAAATCCTTAGCAAGTTCAATAGGAACACGAACATCATGGAGCAGAGTTATTCTCACTAACTTCCAGTGAATCTGATCTTCAGTGTCTTTAATTGATAAAGATTGTGGTCTATATTATGGAGACAGGGGTGTGAGACAGAGTTTTGGAGAGTCTGTGAAATAAGACTAGTAGAGGATTTTGTGAGTGACTCAGTAACTGGTAAAGGAAAATGACCCTGGAATATTTGCTCTTAGAGATTGTATTGAGTCCTGGTTTATCAAGACATTTTCACCTGCTTCATTGGGTTATTATATCAGGTAATCTAGAATACTGCTGAACTAAAAGTTAATTCTATACAGAGATAATCTGGAATTCAACTTTGCATTGCGGAACTGCAAGTAAATGTAGAGAAGATTGCAGAACACAATAGAAATTACAAAAGGATTTTATATGAGAAATACGAAATATTGAGATGAAATTTTGCCAAGGTTTGCTTAATGCCATATTCTATTTTAACCCTTAGCTATAAAGGGTAAGGACACTAAAAATAGATAGAAGAAAAAAGAAAGAAAGAGTGAAAATACAAAGCAAAATTAAGCAAAGCAGAGAAACCTCATATGCTGATTAATTATTTACTGCTCATGCCAATTAAAGATTCCATAGTAGATTTTTTCTTATTAAATCAGGATAGTGAAAACAACTAATTTCATAGAGTTGTCACAATAGTAATTACATACACTAAAAAATGCAAATGTTCGTATGTTTTTTCTTAGTAAAAGAAGGAAGTAACGATTAAAAAAAGAATATTATTTTGGTTCTTTTCTTGACAGTATTTCAGATTGCTTACTATATTTGTTAAGAAGCTTTCATAAATATGATTTACTCATTTTTAAGGTATGTCATGCAACTTAACTTTTGTAATTTATTTTACAGAAGGTAATTCACAGTTTAACACTACTTAATGAAACTGCTTTCTTAAATACTATAAGATTGAGTGCAGAATATTAATAGATAGAAAAATTTATTTTATTTCCCTCCCCTGAAATAACGGTGCTTTCTTCACAATGTAAGGAAGCTCATGGTTCATTGTACAGGTCTTATGTTATCACAACTGTAATGATTACTAAAGGAGTGTTCTGAGTCTTTCCATTTAAATAATTGTCTAACAAGAAACTATTATTTTTTAAATTTAGCCTGAGCATTTATTATCTGAACGCAACATCCAAATCTTACAAGGAAGCTAACTTGGAACTTAAAAAGAAGTTACAAAGTGTAAGAAGCGAGAATTATTGATTTTTTGCATTTTACTAAATATTAGAGAAACTGTTCAGGTCACTGAAAAATGCCTTCTCTCTCCCTATCATTAGCAAGCAGAAGAAAATAAAAGAAGAAATAAACAAAAGGCACAAAAATCAAATGAACAAGAGGAAAATCCATTTGAGACAGAACCATCACCAGCAAAGCCAAAAGGAGACAAGCAAGATGAATCCACTCCAAACAAAGGTAAGAATTGGTTTGAATGTCTCACAATGAGGAACTCATGTATGTGTGATCCTAGTCTTCCTCACTGCCTTGACTGGTTCCTCTGTATAATCTCCTGAAACACCTTCACAGTACTGAATCACTAGTATTAGCCTAATCTCTTTTTCTGACTTGTTTAAGAAATATTGCAATGTTACTCCATAACTGGCAGCACCAAAGTTAAAAGCTTAACTATAATGAACTAAAAGTCACAGTCCTGCCGGAAAAAAGCAATTAAAGCTTGGTCTAAGTGCTAGTGATCCTTCTTATCTATCACAAACTAGTCAAAGTCTAAATCTGCTACCCTTCTGCTGCACTGTGATGACCCAGAACTACGTAGGAAAGTATTTGTCATCTGTGCCGGGTTGACATGGAGAAGGTGCAATGAGAACACAGGGAGCATCTCTTATCGGGAAGCGTGGCTGGGGCAGGTGGGTGTCAGTCTGTCCCGAGGGATTTTTCTGGCTGTTTCCTTTCCCTCATCATGCACGCATGCCCTACAGCCACTAAACTGCCTCAAGCCTAGGAGGGAAACCCAGATGAGAGATGACTGTCTTTGGAAGAACCCTGTATAATTACTGCCTTCATCACCATGGATAGATGATATCTACGTGCATCTTGAGAAACTGCCCACCTGCCCCCACGAGATCCTTGCAGAAAAAGGGGATGGAAAATACAATACAAAAGTCATGAGGGTGCATCACCCCAGGTTTGGGCAGGGGAGGGCCAGAATTTCTACCGCTAGATGAGGATAATCAGGCAGCTGCTGGATTTCCCTGTCAGGGAGCTTCAGACTTGCACAACCGTTTGCTAATCCTGTCCTCCATCACATTCCAGATGGGAAGAAAGGACAGGATGGCGACGGATCAAAGAAGACTGGCCAGCCACAGGACGCCAGCTCCTCTCAGACACTCCAGCATCCTGGCCCTGTCCTGAATGGCCACTATCCTCCACAGGGCAGAGGAGGAAACCTTCCTCCACCATCCATAGCTGTGACAAGGCCTCCGGGGCCCAGGAGGCCTGGGGTACCAGGCTATCCCCCTGGAAATCCATGCCTCCCAGGGATGCAGCCAGGAATGCCCAGGGGCCCTCCCATGTACAGATAAGGAGCCTTAAGAACAGTGTAATACGACACTAAAGGGTAGAAATCTGGTTCTAAACCCAAACACACTCCTGTAAGAGCAGAACCTTGACATGTTTGTTGTAAATCTTCATGGGCATAGAAGTAACCCGTGTGCTTCAGTTTTTTGCAGCATGGGAAATATGACATATGTTTTCTTGCATTTCAAGGCATTGTGAAAATGTGTTGTCTGCATCAATGAATTGCTAAAATTACAGATTTTTATTGGGGATACTTATTAGAAGAGTGGAAAACAATTTGTATTCAGCTGACTTTTCTTAAAAGCTTGAAATTTTGTACCTTTGTATCTTTTCCTTTTCCTTAGAAGAGCATTTTACTGAAAGCACAGCTGTATATAAAGTTTATGAGAATCAGTTAAACCCTGCATATATCTTGTCCTTTGCTGGACAAATATGCTTAGCCAAAGATTTCAGATTGTACATGGGGAAACTAGGACCAAAACTAGGAGAAGTTGTATGATTCCATTTAAAGTCTCTGTAAATGTGTTATAAAGGAAAAAGAAAAGCAATAGTTTACCTGTAACTATGAAGAAAATTTAACTCCTATTACACTACCACTTTCAGCTAGTAAAGGTTTTATCACATTCTTAAAGACTAGAAATAAATTTTAAAAGTCAGAGTGGTAAAGGAATTATCTCCTATGTGGGAAAACATATTTGGGGAATGGACATAAGACAATTATTGATTAATTTTTCCTAAATGCCTTAGTGGTATAGAGACACTTAACATTGCATAAAATATGTACTGCACAATCTTCTCTGTGAATTTGTGACTGGATACTTGTACTGGTCATTTTGTAGCCCAAGATGGAACAGGTTATTTTTCTGACAAGTCTCATGGAAACACAGGATAGATATGAGCCCAGGGGCAAGTAGATGGTACCTAGCCCAATGAGATAGGTTGATTTTTTTTGTTCTGGTCTTATTTCCTTTTTCAGAGCAGTGGTCTTAATAATTATTTTAAGGCTCACAAGCTTAATAACAACAAAATTAATAAACTTACTGTCTTCCAAAAAATAAATGTAGTTCCACTGAGGGCCTTCTGTATAACAGAGGTTCGTTTTGTTTAGTAGAAAAATTGTAACGATATCCTAGTGTAAAACAAGTCTGTGACATCACAAAACAACCTCCACCTGATTAAATTGTGGATCTTATTAAGAAAAGGCTTACAAAACACCCCAGTATAGTCTTTCTATCCCCATAAACCACGGTGATCCAGATACAACTTCCCTCTCAAGCAGTCTTTCAATCAATTGCCAGAGCTTGGAAGGATTAATCAAAAGAAAGCTCACTTATGTGACTGTTGTACTGCTTCCATGAGCATCCACTAGACAGATCTGCAGCTGGGGTCCTGGGAATCCTATATTTTAAATTAGAGAAAGTACAGATAAGTGCAGTGTAAGTTTTTTCATCCTTCTCCTCATCTATGAACTTCAGACTCATGGAAAAAGTACAGTAATTCAAACTGTTTATTAATTGGTAAATTTTCTAACAGGATTTATTTTTAAACTGGATATGTCTCTATCCCAGAAACAAAAGATTGTCAGTTGACTTACTGAAACTAAGCATGGAACCCAGTATGGTAATTTTTTCACGCTTTTAACAAAAACTTTTTCCTACAAGCTGGGCTTGATCTATCCTGAAATACTGATTTACACAGAGGTTTTGGTTAATTATTTGTTAGCATTTCATAATAAAAAAATTTTTTGTATTCCTCAGAAAATAGATTGTTTTATAGAAAGAGGGAAAAAACCTGACTTTAAAGATATTTTATAGTTTGGTGAGTTTTTCAAGGGGTGTTGGAGTGACTTAGAGTTGTAAAATACTTTTAATGCAATCTGGTTCCCTAAAATGTAAAGGGATGTTTATATCACTTATAGAGACCTTAATAAGGATTCCTTGGCCTGTTAGGAGTGAAAATTTTCTGTGGATATTAAAAGCTTTCTCACTGTTAATGAGTTTAGTATTTCATTCCAATTGTTTTATGTTGTGAATGGAAGGGAGACACGGCAAAGGATCTGCCAGCTGAAATTCTTCTGGGGATGTTTCTGTTAGATCTGTATGCTGTGCTGATTTTCGACAAGGTGTTCTCACAAAATACATGTATGTGCTGAGATGAGCATTAATAGCCAATATGAATAACAATAGCAAAATTAGATGCTGTTCACCACAATTGATTGCTGTGATTGAAAATGAGATGTTTATTTTTATTCTTTGGTACTTTAAAGTAAAGGTATTTCATCGCTCTATTTTATGACTCTTTGATTTCAGTACAACATGGAAATGCTACTAATGTTTGGATGCAAGAGCACTACCAGTATCGTATTTGGGTCCAAACATTATATGTGAAGTATTTGCTTGCACTTACATTATTAGAAGGTTTTAGATTAGTGTAAAAAAACTAAAAGACATTTGGCATTAACAATAATTCAAGGTGGGAATAAATATAATCTCCCTGTGTGTCTGGGGAACAGCTGACTGTACTGATCTGCACTTCAAAGGTCTGACCATTTTATTCTGTTCAGCATGAAAATTTAAAGAAAGGAGCTAGTATATGACGTCAGAATATTTTGCTTTCTTTTGAGATATAGCATCACAGTTGCAGTGCATAGTTATAGAAAGTTATCAATCACATCTGTTGGAGCCTTAGTAAAATAATAATGAAAAATAGTATTACACACTTTGAGGCTTGTTTTGGTCATTGACTTTTTGTTGAAATGTTTTGTACATTTTTACATAATAGTCTCTGCTCTTAATATCACAGGTATGTAAATTTTCAAAAATATTGGTGATTTAGTCTGGAAATTGCAAAAGGAAAGAAAATTTACAATACCTCTGGTTGATTTTCCACTTTGATCCATTCTTATATGTGCACATTGGTATCATACACAACAAATGACATGTTCAGTAAATAATGTTCATCACTTACCATCTGACTCCTTTGTCTGTGTTCTTGCCAGCTCTCCACAGTTGTGGAGAGCTTTTAGTATTTCACATTCTTAATCCATTGTGAAGAATTTAATAAAAAAAATAGGTCAAAAACATTTTTTCAGTCTCTTTCTTGGAAATAGATAAGAAAAAATCCATTTTGTAATTTGCTGTCAATAATAGTTACAATCAGTTGTCTCAAAACATTGCATCAGTTATTTTATAACAGTTATATTGGAAGTATTTAATTTCCATAATTCTTAGAGCCAATAGTTTTCAGTCAATACCAACTTTACCCATCAAAACGATAATTTTAAAAGATTGAACCTTCTGACTACAAAATGGTTCACAGAGGTATCTCAAGTGATTGATCCAGAATCTAAAAACAATTTTCATGCAGTGGCCTATCCAAAAAGAGAGCCATGTGGTTAACAGAAGATTGGGAGTATTAGGTTGCATGACAATAGGGAACAGGTCTTCGATTTTTAAAAGTATATAAATTTATTTTTTTTAAGACCTGGAAAAACTAGTAGAAGAAAGATAAAAAGTGTTATGTAATAATAATTTTAGGAAACAAAATCTTCTAAAATAATTACATAAATTCTCAAAGTATGAAGGCCGGTTCTTGAGCAAAATACCAGTAATCTCAGGAAAGATGGTATCAATCTAAACCATAACTTATATAAAGTAACAATCTGATCCTTACAGCATGAAAAAATGTAGCAAAATTTCATTGTAATTAACATGAGATGCATTTCTTGCTAGCTGAAAGTAAATGCGATATTTCAAAACTATTTTTTTTATTCAATCACCTAAGAACTGCTCTGCAGATATAGGTCCAAATGGTTCCAGATATTTTGGATGAAAGATAATTTTAGAAAGTCTGCAAGTCACACTCACTTGTTTAAAGGAATGGTATTTAAAACACTGAGGATATTTTCCCCAAAAGCTGCTAAGCCTGGTAAGCTGGTTGTTATGATCTGATTAGTGAAAGATGCCTCTGCCTGAATTAAAGTGCAAATGAGATCATATGTTTAAATAAATAAATAAATATTAAATAAATAATATCACAGGGTCACAGAATCACAGAATAAGCTAAGAATATGGATTTTATTTAACACTAAATGTGGGGTAGAGACATAAAAATTAATAGAAGGGAGATGGTGGGGATGGAGTAGGGGACAGAGAGAGAAAGACAGTGAAATCAAGCTGAAGATAGCCACCACCCATGGATCCAGGGGCATCCCATTGGTTCTTCCTCACCTTGGGCTTCTCAGTGGTGGGGATCCAAGAATGTTCTTCTGCAGATACCACCTTTACACATTCCAAGTTTTGGGATAGTAGCAGATGCTGCTCTCATAACTTGGTGTGGTATGTGTATGAGCAGTTGCTTCCTTTCCTAGTTTTCCACTCTGGGAATTTTTGTCCTGATATGTTAGCCATAATAACCAGATAACCAGATCTCACCTCCTGGAGATTAGATTCCAGGAGATTAGGCCCGGAATTAGCACCTTCCTGTCATAATTTTTTATCTCAAGTTCCTGCTGTGGTGGTCTATTTTAAGGCACATTCCTCCTGTGGCCTTGACAGTGTTTTGAGACACACAACTGTGTTTTTAAAGTCCTTAACATGTAAATAAGTAGGACTGAAAGACTCTAAAATCTCTTATATAATTTTAAAGGCATGTTCCTGTTGCCAGCATATTGCACCATTCTGGCACCTTCTGCTATCTCTGATGACCACACATGACAATAATGCTGAAGGATCACAAATCAGCTCTGTTCCAGCTGCAACCAGATTAAAAATAGAGAAGTGGTT
>JAODKT010001744.1:49253414-49268243 GCA_027576195.1 Cossypha heuglini
TATCTATCTATCTATCTATCTATCTATCTATCTATCTATCTATCTATCTATCAATAGCTGATGTCCTAAGTTCCAAACCATGTTATGTGTTAAAATCTAATCTCCTCTTCTGCTTCAGTATTGCCTCCCAGGGGCAATGAAAAACCTGTTATTAAGGCACGTTGTCCAGGCAGCTCCCTGTTGCCTGGGATCACAAGAAAAGCTTTCCAAACAATATTAAAGTGGTAATATAGTGAACAATTCTTTAATGAAAGCTTTCAGATGCACAAAATATAGCTGTATGTTTATGCACAGTAGTGGATTTCCACACTTTTAATGAGTTTAATTAATTAGTATATCTAGCAGGTACACCCTATAGAAGACTGGTTGACCTGGTAACCCACCCTTGGACCTGCCCGACTGGATAGACTCCAAGGGGTTCCTCACTCCATATTTTGTTATGTTTTCTAAATGCTGGTGTAAAACTGTCCTTGTTAGAAGCTCTGTTCTTGAAAATAAACTAATCAGAATTTCAAGAAGGTGGCATAAATGTGCAAGAAAGGGTAGCCTACTATTCTAAAGTATAAGTAAGTGTTAAAAATTATACTGCTATATATAAAATATATATGTATATATATTTATATATTTATATAAAATATACAAAGCTACAAATATATTAAAATATTTATTAAAAGCAAAAAAATATTTAGGCATCATCCCCTCTACCCCAGCCATTCCCTCCACATTAGGAGGCTAAAGACACTGGGAATCCTGGTCAACAACCTGTAGGCTCCCATCTTCTAATCGTTGACTTAAATCAAGGAGGACTTAAATCTCTGGGCCATCTCCTGCAGATTGGTTTAGAGGAGATACAAACATATCATTGTCAGTATGGAGCTTCCTCCAACCTGGGCATGGTCTCTGGTTCAGTTTCCCTTTGATTCAGGCTTTTCCATGAAAGGCTGCAGCAGGATCATTGAAGAGCAGACAGATACTGATGAGAAGAGGGAAGCAATTTATTTCCCTTTTCTATGCAGCATTGTGGTGGTGGCTGTAATTCCACTTCCTTGGTGACAAGCCAGTCCAGCTATGATCTATGTCCCAGTCTGACATAACAGAAACAGGATCTGTTTTTTTCCTGAGCTGTCAGCCTATCTGCTTGCTTGAAGGTTTGTCACCCTTTTCCTGGCCAGCAGCTGCTGCTTCTTTATGTCCCATATCTGGGACAGAAAAGGCACAACATGTCTGCAGGTCCTTTCAGCTCATGGAACATGAAACATATCCATGCTCTTTCTGGGAAACTGGCAATCCCTGTGTGTCAGGCATGCATATTATACTAGAGGCACTGTTCTGGGATTGTCATGCCGTGGCTGAGGCAGAGGAGAGGCTCTGTGCTTAACCGGTGCTATTGAAAGTGCAGACCAGCCAGGCAGTCTTTTTCTGCCCGTAGGACTTCTTCTTTTACCCATGGGCTCCATAATTTCATTCCTGTTCTGATGTACGGGTGAGAGAAGTCCCAGCACTTTTCCTTTTGCTCTTAATTAAGTCAGAGGCTAAAATGATATTTGCATATTTAATGTTTATCTCATTGTCCTATACTCAGTTCCGTATGCGATTTTGCAGAATACCACTAGAATGTCACTAGTCACATATGGTTGTTTAGGCCTTTACCTGACTGAACCCAGGCTGGCTATGTTTACTTTTAAAGATTATATGGTATCTCTGAAAAGACTTTCTAAAAGGCAATCATTAACTCTTTCAAAACCTGCCTTTACCTTGTCTCTTTATTTCAAGGCACCTCTCACCCCAATTAAATTTGGTTGGTAAAATGCTTCAGTATTTTTATATTCCAGAGTGTTTGAACTAGGAAATATATTTTCTCAGTAGTTCATCAGTTCTAACAGAAGAAAGATAAATACGTCACATTTTTTTTGTCCGTATATGAACTTGATGAAATTCTCCCTCAATTCTTCCTTGTCTTCCTCCCTCCTGAAATCTTGCTCTTTGCCTTTCTTCTTTGCTTACTGTGGACATCGCCTTTAGTTTAGCTTTTATTCTATTCACTCTATCATTTAAAAATAGAGATTAGGAGATCATAATCCAGCATTTACATTCATTGACTGCAGAAGGATGCCGCTGGTCCTCACTTTATTAATTGTTAATATAAGTCGAATTTAACTTATTAAAAACAAAACCTCATTACCTTTATCTGCCTAGCCACTTCTTTATTTCCAGCATTTTACATTGTGAAATTTACTGAGTACATTATGTCCTGAACTACATATGAACATTTTTTTGACTTTTATCTGTTTGTGAGGCTCCCACTACAAAGCTGCTCCAAATCTAACTACGAGATACTCAGTGAGCATCTAGGTCTGTGAATACCTAATTAGTAGTTTCCCATTGATTTTGGCCATCAGATATATATTAATCTATTACCTGCATGCAAAATAAGAAATGGTTTTAAAGCTTACAATGAAGTAAAAAGTGCTTTTTTCTCTTTCCCTTCCACTTGCCTCATAAAAAAAAAAAAGAAGACAAGAAATTACATGTGCCTTGGTCTTCTCTCCGGTAGAGGTCAGAACAACATAAGATAATTCCCACCATCTGTGTGAGTAATTGCCTTAGGAAAGAATAAATCCTTCCCAGTTGATCCTGTAAAAGTCGATCATATTAAGGCTGCTAATAGTTTCAGATCAACTGGGAATTTGTGGAAGTGCCAGAAGTCTGCTGATATGATGTTTCAGCTAATGCCAGTGGTACATGTTTGCAGTTCTGTGGCTATCTAAAAGAAATTAAAAAAATTAATAGGCCATCTGAAATAGTGCATGGGAAAATTCAGGGGGAAAAAACCCTTCCCAACATTAATGTATCTTTTAGAGATAATAACTGGCACTGTAACTGCTTGGGAATCAGTCTTTTAACTTCTACTTTTAAATCAACATTGCTGTATCATATAATCTCATCTATAGATACTTTTCAGATCAAAATAGTTCATCTATTCTCTCACTACAAGTATATGACAAAATGTGGTACTTGTTAAAAAAAATAGATTTAAACATAATTCATAAGTATACAGAAAAGGCAAACTCCAAACTCACCAAAGGAAATTTTCATTTCAGAATCTTTTATTTGGTCAAAAAAACCTCAATTCCCTCTGTCTTACATGTCTTGTTTAAAATAACTAACTATTAATTCAGTACCAATTTTTGTTTTCCTGGATAAATACATAGATCAGTAGTAATATTCAGATAGATCAGTCTTATGGAGGATAATTTGGGAAATATGTTTGCACAGCAAACATGTTCACATAAACGGTAAACTGTAACTCCTTCAATAGAGGTAACAAACAGCTCTGCAAAGAATTCATATAATGGTGTATGCGTAACAGCTGAAACACCACAGGAATGAGAGGTTACATACAAAGATATGATTAAAGAAAAATGCACAGCCTTTATAAAATCTGACAGAATAGGGCAGAGGGGCTGTCCTGCCTCACACAAACTGTCCATAGAGCCAGACAACAATGCTTTAAAAAGCTGAGACATCTCTTTCAGGAGGTATATGAAGGCACATAGTCCTTCATTTTCCACATCATGAGTGGTTCCAGAGTACTTCAGACTTCACATTTCCATTCCCTAACACAAAACAAGTATGAAAATGCAGAAAGGGTTCTGTTCTCAACTCAGTCTAAGGCAGAACAGTCAGGTGTCATGCACAAGAATGGTATATCCAATTCCCACTTTGTTTCTCAGTTGACTACAACAAATAAATGTACATCAGGAACAATACTCCCTCTAGGCAGCTTCTGTACCAGGACAAATCCACGTAACCTAGGCTCTAGCTGCCACTATGCAGAGTGGAGTAAATTTGTTTTGTCTTTTGTAAGTCACATGAAAACTAAAATAGTATGGGAACCTTGCAGCAAGAAATCAGGGAAACAAATTCCAGGAAAGTGTAAGCATAATACTCAGAATCATTATAGAATCACAGGATCACAGAATCACATTAATGGTTCAGGTTGGAAGGGATCACAGAGGGTCATCTGGTCCAACCTCCCTGCTCAAGCTGGGTCATCCCAGAGCACAAGGCACAGGATTGTGTCCAGATGTTTCTCAAATAGTCTTTCTCCAGTGAGGGAGACTCCACAGTTTCTCTGGGCAATCTGTTCCACTGCATGGTCACCCATGCAGTCAAGAAGTTTTTCGTATTCAGGTGGAACTTCCTGTGCACCAATTTCTGCCCATTGTCTCTGTCCTGCTGCTCAGCACCACCAAGCAGAGCCTGGCTCCCTCCTCTTGGCACCCTCCCTTCAGGTACTTGCAGACATTGATGAGATCCCCTCTCAGTTCTTTCTTCTTGAGGCTGAACAATTCCCTCAGCCTTTCCTCATGAGAGAGATGCTCTGGTCCCTTTATCATCTGTGCAGCCCTCCCCTGGACCCATTCCAGGAGCTCCATGTCCCTGCAGTGCTGAGGAGCCCAGAGCTGGACACAGCACTCCAGATGTGCCTCACCAGGGCTGAGGGGCAGGATCAGCTCCCTGGAGTGCTGGCAGTGCTCCTCCTGATGTACCCCAGGGCACCATTGGCCCTCTTGGCCACCAGGGCACACTGCTGACTCTTGGACAGCTTGTTGCTCTTTTTTTTCAACCACTGATATTCCTGAACTAAATTTGCCTTAATATGAACTTCATATGTGTTCAGCCCATACTTTTCACCCCATCTTTTAATGTAACACAGAAGGACATTTCAAAACATTAAACCCATGCCTCGGAACGATTTTACCTTGAGGGCTGGACTTTTCATGTGCTGATTAATCTTTGTAGTTTGTGGTAGTCTACAACATTTTAAAGAACTGATTGCCACTCCCACATTGAAATTTAAATGAGAAGCAAAAAGTAATAGCCATTTGAACCTGCTGAAAAATGATCCCATGACAAATGCAGGAGCTAAAAGTATCACTTAACTCCCCAATGTGTCTTTCCTCAGAATGTGCCTGCATAAATAATTGCTGTGGTTTTAAACTCAACTAGAGATGAAAAACCATGTCACCACTCACTCAAACCCTCCTTTCTTCCCTCTCCACCCCAGTGGAATAAGGAGAAAAATCCAAATAAAACTTATATGTGGAGTTAAGAACAGTTCAATAATTAAAAATAAAATAAAATACAATAATAATAGTAAATAAATTTAAATACAATAATAATTGTAAATAATAATAGTAGTAATAATAATAATGAAGGGAGAAAAACTGCAAGTGTTGTAAAATGCCATTTCTCACCACCCACTGACCGATGTCAAACCCCCCTTACTGAATCCAGATCAGCTTATCCATCAGGTAATTCCTCCAGTTTATATACTGGCCAAGATGTTCTAGGGTGTAATATCCCTTTGGTCAATTCAAGCCAACAGTTCCAGCTATGGTCCCTTCCAGATTATTTTGTGTACCTCCTTATTTGCAGATAAGGAAAAAGTCCTTGATTTAGGATAAACACAATTTAGCAAAAAACCAAAACATCAGTGTGTTATTAACACCATTCTCATTCTGAATCTAGAACACAGGACTGTAACAGCTTCTGAGAAGAAATTAACTCTACCCCACCTGAAACCATGACAGCAATGATGGGAGGTAGCCCTTATTCCATACCACTTGTAATGCCAAGTTTCACTCTCCTCAATAGTCTATCACCTTTCCTACTTATCTGTTTTGATAGATATACATATAAATATAAATTCTAAGTCTGTAGAACACCTTTGTCAAATGTTCATAAAATGTCTGCACAAAAAACCCCAAACTAATGAAACAAAACAAAACAAAAATCAAAAACACCAACCAAAAACCCCACAAAATTTTGAATTCTTTTAGTCCATGATTTTGGCTTTCATTCTTGATAATAATCTTTTGGGCAGTGAAAATGTTGTGAGGTGTTGGGTGGTTGCATGTTGCACATTTAAGTCAGTTCTGATTCCAGTACTGCTGCACTTGTTCAGTTTTATCAAAGTTCATTCTTCATTGGTGTGATCAGAGGGGAAGTCAGGCTCAGACTTACAGAAAGTTGTGGTTAAGAGCAATACCATGAGGTGCTAAGTGAGGTGACGCACATGTAGCCTTCACAAAAGTGGTAATACACAGTGCTGTAGCTGTTAATATAATTAAATTTAATTCATTGCCTTTTCTCACCCAAAATCCAATTCCCTTGGGGCACACCCTGGACTTCCCCATTGTCCCATATTACCCACAAAGCTGCACCCCAGTGCTTGAGCAAAAGCACCATCCCACAGATGGATTTGCCTCTGCCTAAGGCAGGAATAATGCAGTTTCCCCCAGCATGTTTTTAATGTGTTCTACAGGAATTTTATCCCCTTCCACAGTATGTAAAAATTTTAATTGGGCCAGGGCAGCCTGATTGGCAGGTTCCTTGGTGTTGACAAATCATGTGGCCTTTGCTAAATGTGTATCCCAAAGTCTGAAGGTCCCACCACACATTACTCTCCGTGTAGTCTTTAACAGTCTATTACATCATTTGATCTTTCCAGAGGCTGGTGTATGGCAGAGAATGTGATATACACACTCAATGACACATTCTTTGGCCCAAATGTCTATGAAGTGGTTTCAGAAGCGAATTTCATTTTTTGATTTCATTCTTTCTGGAGTACCAGGTTGCCATAAGACTTGCTTTTCAAAGCCTAGGATACTGTTCTGGGTGTTAGCATGGGACACAGGGTATGTTTCTGGCCACCCAGTGCTTCCCTCCATCACCATAAGCACACAGCCCTGGCCATCATATTTTTGGGGGTGTGTGACGTCGCCAGTCTGCCAGGACTTCCTATACTTACATTTCAGTCATAACCCTCCATACCAAAGTAGATTTATCCACTCGGCCCTGCTTGACAGCAGCACATTTCATGATTGTGGATAACTGAGAGACTGTGTCCATGGTTAGGCTCCCCTCTGTATCACCCCTGTTGGAATTTCTCCTTGATGACCCACGGCGTCATGGACCCACCAGTCTAGGAGAAACTCATGCTTATTAGTCCAAATCCAGCTGAGACACTTCAGTCCTAGAAGCCTCCCTGGTTCTTCTGTTGTTCTTCTGTGGCCTGACACTTGTTTACATCTCTGCCATGTTCTCCACCCAGGCAGTGATGTCTTGCCACAATGCAGCAGCCCAGACAGATTTACCACCATGCTACCAGTTATTCTGCGTCCTTTATTGCAGCCACCCCTGCCACCATCCATGAATCAGTATAAAGTGCTGTCCCTTTCTCTCGTTCAGCATTGTCTAAGGCCAGCTGGATGGGTTTCACCTGTGCAAGCTGACTCAATTCACCTTCTCCTTCAGCAGTTTCTGTGACTTGTCACGGGGGACTCCTACACACAGCTGCTTTCCATCTCAAATATTTTTGTACAAGATGGCAGGATTCATCAGTAAAAAAGGCATTTTGTTTCTCACTTTCTGGTAATTTGTTTTATAGTGGGGCCCCTTGAGCACATATTACCAAGTTCTCTGGTGACATTCCAAAATCTTTGCCTTCTGGCCAGTCCATGATATACTTCTAAGATTCCTGGAGGACTGGTGTTTCCTGTCTGAGCTCGTTGTGTGGTCAGTGTGACCAACTTACTCCATGCAGCATCTGTTGCATGATGTGTAGAGGAGATCTTCCTTTTGAACATCCAACCCAACATGAGTAACCAGGGTGCTAGGCACAGTTGTGCTTCAATACCAATCACCTCTGGAGTGGCTCAGACACTTTCATAACCTGCCAGTACCTCCTTTTCAGCTGGTGTATAGAGAGCTTCAGATCCTCTGTATACCTCAGTCCGAAATGCTAGAAGTCAACCTTGAGTGTTCCCTGGTGCTTTCTGCCAGAGCCTCCAGGTGGGGACATTCTCCCCAGCTGCAGTACAAAGCACATTTTTCACATCTTGCCCTGTTTGGACTGGCCAGGGCAAGCTACAGCATGAACTATCTCCTGCTTCATTTGTTCAAAGGCTTGTCACTGCTCAGGGCCTCATCTGAAATCATTCTTCTTCCAGGTCACTTGACAGCAAGGGCTTACAATCAGACTGTAATTTGGAATATGTATTCTCCAGAATCCCACAACACTTGAAAAACTTGTGCTATATATCTCACTGAGGGTGATGTTTTGTTATTCACTTTGGAATGGGAATTGTGAGAAAATTCCTGAAAGAAAGTAGGAGAGGTTCTGTTTTGTTGTGATCATCCAATTTTTTTGAAGCTGAGATGCTGAGTACAAGCATAAATTAATCTTCAGCTCCTGAAAAACTTGCTGTTTTCATTTCTGGAGTAGTAAATGAATGCAGACAAACCTGGTGAGATGTCCTTTCTTCACAGGACAAAGGGACCAATGATTAGTAGAATTTGTCACTGTTAGAGAGTATCTAAGGTTTGCACTGATTTTTAAGACAGATTGATCAACTCAACTTGTCATACAAGTGCTGGTAATAAGGATGGATCCAGCATTACTGCCTAAAAATAGAATAAAAAAAAATGTACCCATAAGAGAAATCTTTGAAGTGGCCCTTCTCATGGAGGACAGGGAGCAAAATGTTTCAGCAAGATGCAAATAGTTCAGTTTTTGTTCCTTCTGTACTGTACAAATGATGAATTTTTTTTTTTTTTTTACATCCAAGATCTCAACATTTGGCTTAAAAATGTGATTAAAAATTAATATTTCTTCAAAATACCTTTTTGTTTTTTAAGGATAAGAAAATGAAAAATGCAGCTAGCTTTACATAGTTTGTTTATTAACCAACAGATAAAATTTGAAACCTCCTATAAGATGCTATAAATATGTTCTCATCATGGGAGGAGATATTAGTAAAGTTTATTAACTTTCAGAAGGTTATTA
The DNA here is from genome assembly GCA_027576195.1 of Cossypha heuglini. Classification (NCBI taxonomy): domain Eukaryota; kingdom Metazoa; phylum Chordata; class Aves; order Passeriformes; family Muscicapidae; genus Cossypha; species Cossypha heuglini. Next base: position 49,262,269 of record JAODKT010001744.1, read on the forward strand.
ATAAGCTAATTATTAGAGATGGAAAAAAAAACAAAAAGAAAACGTAGCTTCATTTGGCTTCAAAGGCTGAGTGAAAAGTCACAGGGCAATGCAATCACGCCTTTTCACACAGAGTAAATAGAAAAAACAATACAGCTCAGCTGTGGAAACAGATAACTGAAACAATGAAAGCAACACACTCCAAACATGCAGAGAGGTTTGAGTGGAAACTGCCTGATGTGGCCAAACACTGATACAGAAATAAAAGCAGTGGCTAAGGCACTGTTTAAGGGAGCTTTAGGGCAAACCATCTCAGTCAGATTAGCCTTGTTAATGTGTCACTTAAAGGAAGAGCTGAGAAAGAGATTCAGGATAAAGTGCTGACTAAAAGCAGGAAGGGACTGTGAGCACAAAGACAATTAGTTAAATTCTAAGGGGATCAGCACATCCATGTAGCTTTTGTAGACATGCTCAAGGAATGTCCTTGTAGGAGGCTTGCTTATTTCTGTCTTCAGGTTTCCAACATACAAAAACGCATGAGCAAAATAACAATTGATGAAGCATGAGGATTAGGTAACTGTTCAGGTTGAAAGGTGGCAATACTCCTTTCTCAGAGAGAAGAAATGGCAAGTGAGTTGACATGACTGATTTCGTCTGTGAGGCTATGATGAGATTTTTAAATATATGTACTGTTCAAATGTGTGAGTTGGACTAGTAGTTGATGGCACTTTAATAATATAGATTATAAACACTAGCAAGGTCAAATTTCTTTTAATATTTTTTTCCTTTTTTTTATCAGAAAGAAAGATGGCTGATGATTGATCTAAAACACTTGCTATGGATTTTTATTAGTAATTTCAACAGAACTGACAGCCAGATATGGTCTTCACACTGAACTAGCAGTCTCTCTTTACAGTGCAGAAATACCTCATGAACTCCATCCTTAAAGTTTACTAATCCAATAGAATAGACCTTTCACACCTTCTATAAACCAAAAACATCTCAGGATCATGACAATAGTTTGGTGATTTTCTCATGATTTTTTTTCCCCCTACATCATTGTAAGCGGGACACAGGATGTGAGTTTAGCAAGGAAACAGAAACACTGTAGCTGCATTACAAGTCATACTTTACATAAGAGCAAGAGAGTAGGGGTACTGGATATTTACTGTTTTCATCTAAAGCCAAATAGGAAATTCCAAATAAAAACATCAAAGCTCACAGGAAATTAATTCTTATTAAAGTGTGGAAGTTCAAATTGAAAAAGAAAAAAAAAAAAAGAGAGAGAAAAAAAAGATCAATTGCACCTCCTTGTGGTCTACAAATAAAAGTGAACGAGTCTTAGGCATGGTTGTTTTAAAGCTTTCTGAAGCAGATTGCTGTCGAGGCACTGGCACAGAGCTGCGGACGCCCCACCCCTGGAAGTGCCCATGGCCAGGTTGGACAGGGCTTTGAAAAACCTGTGATGGTGAAAGGTCCACGACAGTGCAGGCACAGGGGTTGGAATGAGGTGCTCTTCAAGGTCCCTTCCAACACAAGCCATTCTATGATTCTACAGTTATTGCAAAAATTACATTATATACATATCTGTAATTTATTTGCTGTTTGCATAGGAATTGGCCTACAGAAGGGATATTTTCTGAGCAGTATGAATATATCAAAGTCAAAAATCAAATATTGTCACTATTACATAAAACTGTGACCCAAATGCTGGTTGCCTCTGTCTGCTGCCTACTATTCACTCGTGTCTAGGGCACCATGTCAGGTTCTTTTTTCCCCTTTCTTGCTCCTACTTTCAAATATCTTGTAGCAGACAAGATATTTGATATTTGCTTGAGATTGTTCAACTATACTGACAGCCACAGGTGACTGTAGAGGATTGAAAGTTATATTTGGGCTGCTTATGCATCCCTAGGATCTTCAAGGATCCACTAATTTCACTTTGCACTCCCTTAGAGACTGTATCTGCTACAGTCACGGTTCTGATAGGATTTCACCTTCCAAGCTGTGGGCAAAATAAACATTTAACAAGATGTCTCCATCACTTCATTTCAATGTTGTGCAGAACCTGAGCAGTATGCACCAAACCAGGTGTTCCTCTGGAGTTATATGGGAGAATCTTTTACTTGGAAATCAAAAATTTCCACTTGTAAAGATGGATATTAAGATCTCTGAATTTATCAGTAAAAAATAAAGTAAAATAAAATAAAATAAAATAAAATAAAACAAACCTCAAACACACAAAAAAGTCAAACAAAAAAACCCCAAAAGCCCAAAGCCAAACAAACCAAACATCCCACAGCAACAAAAATTTCACAAAAACCCAGTTCTCTAAAGAGAGATTACAACATCAGTGGCAAAGAAAAACAAGAAAACAAAGATATTAGTAGCTTTAAAGTTTAACTTTTTTGTATCCTTGTGTTAGGAATATCTAGGAAGACCATGGCAATTTCTTATTCTCTGCTTGCTTACTCCACTTGAGATCATGTGCGTATGCACATACAGAGTTATTTTTAAATCTGTTATACAGTCTTGGTTTGAGTAATCTCCTTACTGCTTGTTATTTTCAGATAGATAAAATATATCTGTCTAATATAATTAATTGCAATTTTCTGAAATTGATTTCTGTATTTATAGAAAATTTTTTGTGTGAAGGTGGGTTCCATGGACTAGGAAACAAATAAAGAATTAATAATGACCTTGTTCTTTCATTACTGTTAAATATTTTCACCTGGGAAAACACAGAATGTATTTCAGAATATTCTGTTTTTTTCTGAACTATCCTTTTATTTATGAAATACTGGAAAATAAAATTGTCAAATAAGTCAATTTTCAGAAAACACTTGCATAACCTCTATATTCTCTTTAGTCTGAAATGCTTATTTGAAAATTATCTATTCTGTCATTTCTCATTCCCTGATCAGAAAACCTGAGGAAAGCCTGATTTCCACTAACAGTATCCATTGAAAGCATGGCACAGCACTACTTGTTTAACACAGAAGGCAGAAAAAGGCTTGAGCTCCCTTGAATTATCAGTCTTTGTGTCCAAAGTGGGAATGAAACACCTTAATATTAAAAATCTTCAAATAATATTTGATGTTCATAACCACACTTTCATTGTTGAATCACAGCCAGAGGATTCCAGCTTTTCTGCTATTAAAACAATGAGATACAGAGAATGACTTATTCTATGGAGGGCAAAGCTTCTTTCTGCAGACAGATAAATTTATTATGCATCTGTAACCCCTAAAAGTTGTTGCCTTTAGCACTGGTCACAGGCTGTGACAAGAATTATTTAGATGCTGTGATGCCACTCTGTTCATCTCTCCTGAAGCTGTTCAGAACTTCTGCCTGGAAGATGCAATTGTCATCAGGCTTCTTGGGACAGGTGAGGGCAAAGTCCCTCATATCTTGAGGCATGAGATTCAACTTATCATGGCCTGACATAATATCTGGAAAGATCATGGTAGGATTTGGTACCCCAGTACACCTGGAATTACAGCTTTCACCCAGGTAATCAGGGGAGCTTTCAGTAGAAATACTGGGACATTTAGAGATGCCTGAATTAACTGTGGGCAAATTTGTGCTTTGCTTTACTTTGATAGATTGCTGCTTTGATAGATGCAGCAATTCACTCTCTGTAGCATCTATTTCTGTCTGTGTGTGCAGCCCCTTGTGTGAACTGGGCTGTGTAATAAAGTCCTCTGTTTACTCTGAGATAATGTTTCTACATTAAAGAATGAAACACTTATACATGTTAAAAATCCTCTGCATTCAAAATTTGTCGCACAAAAATTTTGGAAGAAAGTGGATGTAATGGAGCCTTTGAATATACAATTGATCCTGGCTGGGTGCCAGGCACCTGTAAAAGCAGCTCTCCCACTCCACTCTGCAGCTGGACAGGGGAGATAATAAAAGGAAGGGTCTATGGTTGAAATAAAGACTGAGAAATCACTCAATGAAAACCATCATGGGGAAACATTCAAATTAGAGATACTAATTGAATTTATTGTTAACAAAATCAGAGCAAGATAATGGGAAGTAAAATGAGATTTTAAAAATATCTCTGGAGTGAGTTGTAACCTGCTTCATGAAAAGCATGGATACCTTGGTAGACAAGAGGCTAGCAGCCAAAGGCTCCAGCCAGCCATGCCTCCTACTGCAATGGGGAACTGGTACCAGGATGAAAAACTGTTCAGCTGAACTGAGCCACTCAAGAATTTGCTTGTATGCTGTTCAATTATTTATTAGTGCTTGCGACTGGCCAAGACTTGCCTGGGTGAGGTTGCTGGTTTTTCTGTTCTTTAAATGGCACCTGCTGTTATATGAAGTGGGAAAGTCATGGTGCTGGGTTAGGACAGATAAATTTTACATGAAAACATCTCTCATTTCAAAAACAGATTTATTCAAGGTACAAACATTGGTAGTGAGTCAGAGTACAAACAGTGTGCACAAATTAAGTACAGATTCTCACAGCAAATATCTCATCTTTCTGCAGTCTGATCAAAGTTTGTCCCCATAGATTCAGCAATGGTTTTTCCTGGAAGACTCTTTGCATCTATGAACATCTGCATAAAAGAAAGCTGATGAGGCATGCAAACTAGAAGGGAGCAGACTCTTCCTGTAAGGAACATAAATTTGCTAAACAGACTAGTTCTACTAAGGAGAGTCTCTTGGTTGTCAGAAGCAATCTAAATGACTTTAAATACAAATTCTGATAGGTGTACTTCAGGTCCAAGGGAATCATCTAAATTTTAATGGCTGTCCTCAAACTGATCAGTCTGGACAGCATCTTTTGCTGATGGTTTAAAATATGTCATCCTTGGCAGGTTTTTCCCTCAGGTGGGCTCTTGTGTTATTTTCCTTTCCTTTTAAAAAGAAATGGTTTTGGTGTTAAATGGAATACACATACATAAATACTGGGTGAGAGTGTTTAGTTTTAAACTCAAGTGGTTAAAATATGAGGGGCATGCTATCCACTCATTCCCAAGGAAGTACAAATCCCCTGGCTTTAGAGGGAGACAAATCCTTTCTGAAAATGGGTGTTATTACAGCTGGATTGCACACAAAGTGATACACAAATTGGTCATGGTTTAATCAGGCATTAAGCGCATGTTCATATTTTCCTTACAATTTGAAAAGTAGGGTTTGTTGGAGTTTATTAGACTCTCATTTCTGCCATAAAGGTGAACTAGAAGCACAAATTTTGCTTGTGTCCAGTTTTAAAAATCACCCCACAATGAATTTCAACAGGTTAACATATAGCTTCAGACAGATGGGACTTTACCTGAATGCTTAGACTGAGGCACAGTTCAGGTGTTATAATTTAGGTAACTTTCCTGCCTCCAGTGTCTCTTGGCACAGTGACTTCAGTTCACATATGACTTGCATAGCTTTATTGCTGCAAGATATCAAAGAGTCTTTGCCGATCTTTTGTTCTGCCCTCTTTTTGTATATGTTCTGTGTCTGTAGATTGACTTATTAAGCACTTAGACTGGGAATTTTTGAAAGTCAACATTCTCCTAAATATAGAGGGAAAAAAATGAGCAAACTGAACAAGGAAATACATTAGTCTATATTTTCATTCTTTCTGTGAAAGAAAGTATAATATGTCTTTCTTGTCTAGAATTATTTATGTCAAACATTATGTTGGTGTGGCATCTATACATGCCTATCTTAAATGAGCCATTTATGGTCACTCAAAGTATCACCCTTAAAGGTATTAGCAAAAACAGTTTTAATAGGGATTTATAAAAATGCAATTTGACAAAGTTTGATGATAAGACCCACCCTATTACTTAGTACATGGATGAAACTTGCAAACCAAATTGAGTCAGACCTGAGTTAGAACTCAGGAGACTCTCCCACTGAATGATGAATTTTACAGTGGACCCCTTGCTATCTAAACACTTGATAGAACTTAGATGTGTAAGAACATAGAATCCTGCACCTGGGAAAGAACAACCCCATGCACCAGCACAGGCTGGGGGTTACCT
>JAODKT010001744.1:49302611-49322412 GCA_027576195.1 Cossypha heuglini
TTCCTATTAAATTGTATTTCTGACTTGGAGTCTCTCACTGGTTTTGCTTTCAAAAGCATCACACTCTGTCTCTCCAAATATCTCTTCCCATGTCCCCATCCCATCGTATTGTCACAGGAAATTTTGGGTTCAGTAAAAATCTCCAGGGAAGGTTTGGAGTCCCCATCCCTGGAGGAGTCCAAGGAAGGACTGGAGGTGGGCTGGGGACAGATGGGGATTGGGCACAGCTTTGTGAAAAAGAAAGTTTGTTTTTTTTTTTAAGATTTTAAAAGGTTTAATAGAAGATAATAAGAGACAAACAATAAAGCAAAAGGTTATAACGCTGGGTGCTTGGTATTTATTTAAGAGCACACTTGTTTTGAAGACACTTCTTAAATTTATTAGCTTGTTGCATATTTATAGACTTATTTTGTATTTTTAAACTTTTTTATACATTATTTTTCCTATTTTAGGAGCAGTTTTATACGGCTAGTTTTTGAGTCCTTTTTTTTTAGAGCATGCATGGTTTTTTGCCGTGATTTTAATTATTTTTTTTATTACTAATCTTAATTTGGACTGTGGCCTTTAATTTTTATAGACGGTGTTCGTAGCTGGCATATTAGTAGGAGGTGTCTTTACTGGGTGTTATTTAACTAAGGAGATAGTTTATTTACTACAAAGATATTTTATTAGCCCATGTTACTTCTAAAGAAAGCTATATCTTAAAAACTATTTCAACATTACATATATAGTATCTATTTTAATATTTGCAAAAAGCCAATGCTTTAATAATACGCATTTATAACAGCTTGGACTCCTGGTGTCAGAGGGCTTTTCCAGCCTCAGTGATGCTGTGATTCCATGGCAAAGTGATGGTTTAAGGCACCAGGGATGAAGCTGGAGAGCAGTCAGCCCCCCCAGCACCGGCCTTGCTGTTGCCATGGCAATGTGGCACTGGGCTCACAGCTAAAGTTCAGCTCAGCTAAACCTGGCTTTGCTTTTTTCAGCCTGGGATGCTCTGGGAGCAGAGCCCCAGATGTGCTCAGGAAGGGCACCCCTGGCTGGAGACACCTCCAGGGCATCCCCCCTGCCCGGGGTGACCCCGCAGTTCCTGTCCCTGTAATTCATTAATTGAAATGGCACTCCAGAGCACGGCCTGCTCATTCCATTGTTCCTTTTGTTTGGCCAAGCAGGAAAATCCCAGCTGCATCTTTCCTCATTGTTCCAGTGCTTTGCCATCTTTCTGTGGATTTCTCCACGGGATTTTTGAAATTGCAGAAGAGCCCTGAGACCATCGAGTTCTCCCAGCACTGCCAACGTCCCCAGGTGCCACATCCACATCCTCTCAAACCCCTGTAGGGATGGGGACCCCACACTGCCCAAAGCACCTTTTGGAAAATGTCCCCAGCTCTGTGAGCACATTTCCTGCCTCTTTGCTGAGGTTTTTCTCCCCGGGGAGTGCTGTGGATGAGAGGTTTCCCTGCAGGCTCTCCTGTGCAGAGCACACGGGTCTGACATGGATCCAGCAGGGAGGTGAAGTTCAGCTTCCCCCATGTGGAGATAAACCTGTGTGCACGTGGAACAGTGACCCAAAATTCCCCTCCAGGGATGAAATAAAACCATTTTGTGCCTCTGCATTCTGGCAGTGCCACTTCCCACTGCTCCCTAGTTCAGGAAATCCCTGATTTGCACAGGCAGAGCTGCCCTTGCAGAGGTGGTCATGGCACAGCTGTCCTGCTGATCCGTGGCTCCCTGGGAGCAGAATTCCTCCTTCCCACAGTCTCTGACCACTGAACTGGGCTGGATTTCTGCCCTGCTCGTGGCCTGCCAGTCCTGCAGGAGCTGGTGGTGGCTGCTGGGGTAACCCAGCCCACAGAGCTGCACAATCAATGGAGGAGAGATGAAAATATTGACAGGAAACCAGACAGGATCTATTATGGAATCAGGGAGTGGGTTGGGTGAGAAGGGAACTTAAAGCCCATCCTGTTCCAAACCTCTTCCATGGGCAGGGACCTCCTGCCATCCCAGGCTGCTCCAACCTGGCCCTGGACATTTCCAGGGATGGGACAGTCACAGCTTCTCTGGGAAATCCATCCCAGGGCCTCCACACCCTCATAGGGAAGGATTTTCCCCTAATATCTCATCTAATTACTGAATTGAAGAGAACTGACTCACAAAACTGAGTGTTTAGAGGCCAAATCTTGAAATGGCAGTGAAGCATTGCCTGGTGTCCGTGGGACCCCAGTGGGACACGGACTCTGCTCTGTGTCACAGGCACCGGTGTCACCTGCCAGCACTGCCCTGCTCTGTCACCTCTCTGCTCCCAAAAATCCCTTCCTTGCCTCGGCTGCAGCCTGTGGCTCCTGGTGCTGTGTCCTCTGGAGTGCCAAAACCAACCCCAGTCCCCCCTGCCCCTGCTGCTGGCAGTGCAGGAAGCCTTTTTTGCACTTCCAAATGAAAATCCTGCTCAGGACTCAGCAAGGGAGGCTGTCAGAGCCTCTGTCCTGCCTGGCCAGAGTTCAACCATGGGCCAAAGGAGTGCAGAGCCTTTCTAGCAGCCATCAGGCTGAGTTACAGTGACACACTGCTGCATCCTCCTGCTGGCAGCAGGGCTGCTTTCCCTCCTGTCAGCACTCTGCACATCTCAGTCCCTTTTCACTCTGTGTGTCCTTCAGACAGTGCCCTGCATCTCCTGCCTGCCAGCTCAGGTTTGGATGCTCTGCAGGTCTCATTTCCCCCGGGATGAAGGAGGCTGAGTGGGACAAGGGGTCACAAACCCCCAAGGAAATGCTCGGTGATGGAGTGTGGGCACTGCTGAAGGCTCATGGGGAACCTCATTGGGGTTTTTCCCAGGTTGTTAACTTCTCTCAGCTCCAGCCTGGATCTTTCCCAGGCTAGGAATCTTTCTCAGAGACAAAACAAGGAAAGGTAGAAAGAAAACACAGGCAGACACCTGGAGCTGAGCACCGAGCTGTGTGAGTGTCTCGTGATATTTTGCACAAAGCATGTTTTCAAAGAGGTGTTGCCTTCTTTGACCAATGAGTTTTTTCTACTTTGTTTTTTGTGATTTCCCTTATATAAATGCCATGGTTTTTCAATAAATTGCCCCTTCTTGCTGCTTGGAAGAGGAGTTGTGTTGCTGTATTCTTCCTAGCCACAGTGACAGTGGAGTCAAGCAGGAAGCTTGGAAAAGGCTGGGGGGAAAAAACCCCCAATTTTCTCCTTGCTGTCCACCCACCTGGCCCAGCAGGGCAGAGAGGATCCGATATCGTGTGGGTGAGGAATGCACAGCCACGAAAACAAACACGGTCTGGTGATGAAAGCGCCCGGGAGGGACCCGCAGGGGGACAGGGCTCTGGGAAGGGAAGTGGGAGCTGGCTCCTGCTCCTGGAGTGTGACCTGGAGCACATCCCAGCTCCTTTTTGAGCCTTTTCTCAAGTGGGATGCTGGCCCTGCCCGAGTTCCCAGGCAGGAGAAAGGCAGGCTGGGGCTCTTTCCCATGTCACAGCCCCCTGGCACTGCTGGGACATGGGGACAGCCCTGGGCTCTGGGCAGGCACAGACAGGGGACAGAGCCTCAGTGATGCCTTCAGTTTTAACTTCCATATTTCTCACATTCTGTGCTGACTTGGTCTGACTTGCTGACTTGAACTTCATATAAAGTGTTTGCAAGCTCTCCTCACAGTTTAGTCACCAATCCATCTGCAGCCCCAGAACCAAGGGCACCATTACAGCCTCAGGCCCAAAAAGCACAAACAACAGCAGCTGAAGAAAGCAAACCAGCAGGATGGGACTTCATGACCTGGAGCTGCAATTGGACAATTAACCCAAATGCGTGAATGGACCAAAATTTAGAAAAGTGTGAAAATTTGTGACGTGGATCCGTCCTGGGTGGAGCCACGGCTGGGCTCTCGCACTGCCCAAGGTGAATCCTTTGGATATTTATTGCAATAAATATCAACTTCATTCCTCTAACTCTGTCCAGCTCTGTTCCAGGTCAGCCTCCCACAGGCCCCAAGAGGAGCTGGATGCTTTTCCAGCATTTTCCAGAGCTGGGATGGCAGTGCTGCCCTAAAGCATCCCCACGCAGGCTGCTGCAGCTTTGGGGGCACTGTCACTGCTGGGGCATTGTCACTGCTGCCAGCTCTGCTTTTGGGCTGCCACCTGCTCATCTCCCACCCCAGAGAGAAACTCTCAGAACCAGAGAAGCCTTCACAAAGCTTTTGAGAGCGCCAGCAGAGTGGTTTTGCCTCCAAGCTGTGAAGCTCCTGTTCCCTGGCACAGCTGCAGGGCTGCAGGTCCCTGAGCTCCAGGTGTGCTCAGGTGTTCCCAGGGCACTGCCAGCTCCTGCTGTGGTGTCCCTGTGTCTCAGGGAGTGTCTGGCAGGGTGGGGATCAGAGACAGCAACACAAAACACAGACCCTGGCAGGGGGATGAAAAGCTCCTGTGTTTTGGGGCAGGAAAAGTGGCAGGGCTCTGGGGCAGAGCACAGTGACTGATGTGGGGACGCAGAGCTGTTTGCAGGGTGGGAGGGCTGGCACAGGGAGTGGAACGTGCCTGGGAGTGAGGAAAACCCTGCTGGGCAGAAATCACTGCTGCTCCAAAGAGCCAGGGGCAGAAACAGCCAGCAGAGCTGGAGGAACGTGTGTGTCCCCCTCTGCACAATATTCCCGAAGCTGGAGGTGCCAAAATGGGCGTTGTTGAGCTGGGAGAGGCTCAGCAGGGCCAGGGTTTGTAGGGAACACCTGAGAAAGCAGCAGGAGGATCCCTGGAGGTGGGAGTGCTCGGCCTGGGGGTGGTGACCCACTTAATCCTCCACACCTTAAATGGTTCAAATGCTTGACAAATGACTCCTCCACACCTTTTGGGCTTGGGCTGTTTTTCATCTGCACGCGGAGATGCTGCTTTGATAAAGGTTTATTTTCCCTGTCTGGAGGAGAGAGTCCATGGGAAAACAGCCCAGCTGCCTCCTGCAAGCTGAGATGGGCACAAGGAATTCAAACCCAGGACAGTTTGGGGCAGTTTGAGGGGCAGAGAGGAGCCTTTCCACTGGAAATGGTTTTTCTGGGCCCAAACCCTTGCTCTGCACCCAGCCATCCCACAATGGCAGTGCTCTCCCATTTTCTGCATCCCCCATCCCCTCCTGCCTGAGGAAGCAGCAGGCAGATCCCTATTTCCCTCTCCTTAGCTGTGTTTTATAGCCCCAACACTCACCTCTCCATGGCTGTGCTTTAATTCCCTCTCCCCCCACATGCTAAATGCACAGAACCTGTCCAGGGAGATAAAAACAAAGGGCTGGCAATAAAACTGATATTTCCTAATTCTTCCTCACAGACTCCTGGCCTGCAAGAACTCCTCTCTCAGTGCAGGGAGGATTTGAAAGCATTCAGATCATGCACACCTTATCAGCTCGGGAAGTCATAAATAATAACAGTAATAATTTGCAATTACTTCCCAATGTAATTGAGTTTTTTAAAGAGGAGCTGCGAGTGCCCTTCCTCGCTCCTGCCGAGGCTGTGACCCGGGCCCAGAGGGACTGGCAGGATTTAATTGTGGCACTGGGTAATTGCAGGGATGTGGAGCACAGGAGCTGAAGTGGAGCACAGCCAGCAGCACTTTTGTCTTGTGGGAGGTGATTTTTTACCTCTTCAGGTCTCACCTTCACTGGTTTGAAGCCCCATCCTGCAGGTTCCTACCCAGGTAGGGGCCAGCAGTAAAATTGCCAATTTCCTGCCTTTTGAGAAGGAGCAGAGCAGCTGCTCTATTACTGACATTTGCTGGGAGTTTGGGCTCCCCCCTCCTTTGTTTTTCACTTTCCTATTCAGCAGAGGAAGCAGAATTGGCCTCTGAGGCATTAAAACCTGAGAGATTTGATATCTAGGGCTGCAACTGCCCCAACAGCCGCTGCTTGAACCCATCCTGAATTAAATTTGGGGGTTGGCTTCTGTGCTGAGGCAGAAATGAGGGAGCCCACTTCTCTTAGGAGATTAGATGGAGGTCTCTGACAGATTTAAGATCGTTGACCTTCTCTTACTTCTCAATGTGGCTGCAGCACAGACCAATCAATTCAGTTTTTATATGAAAACTGGCTTTGCATCTCTCTTTATTTGATTGCATTTCTCTACTAAAATGTAACACACCAACAAGAGAAAATGAAACACTTTTTTTGCAGATGCCAAACTAAGGTTTCCATGCAGCCAAATCCCAGCCTGTGGAAGATTGGGGATGTCTGGGGTAGAGGGTTTAAATATCAGTGCAAACACTTTCCAGAGGTTTTCTAAAGATCTGAAATACAAAAACCACCCTTAGCTGCTCTGAATTCCTTTCTTCTCTCAGAAATGAACACTTTTTGCCTGGTGAATGCTGAATTTCCCCCAGGTGAACACGAGGAGCACAGGACAGACTCCCCTCTCCCTTTCTAAACCTGAGTAGTTCCTCCTCTGGTGGCTCAGCACTGGGTCCCTGCTGAAGGATTGGGAGTGTTTGAAGTTTGACAGATTCACTGTGCCTGTGTTTTTCAGTCCTGAGGAGAAGCTGGATGAAGTGCAGAGTGAATAATTCTTCCTCCCTCCAGAGCCTCGGGAAAGCTCCAGCTGCCATCAGACATCATTCCCTGGGCAGCACCAGGATCCTGTCCATGCTGAATTCAGATTTTTTTTTTTATTTTGTATTCGTGATAGAAAGGTGTGAGGGCAGCAGAGAAACTGGGCTGCCAAAAATTCGTAAGGGGAAGAGACACAAGGAGTAAATTCTGCATCTTCCATGTGAATATCCAACCCTTTCCTTAGCAGCATCACGGATCTTGGCAGGTTATCAGCTTGATAAATGTCATTTATAGATTGACAGATGATTACAGCTCATCCTCTGCACTCTGCTGACCCACAGCAGCTGAAAATTTTTATTGCAGATTTTTATTGCTCCCCTCTCTGCTCCCTCCACACCCTCACCACCCCTCTGACTCCTTGCTCTTCCCAGGATTCTCCTTTCCCTGCTTTGTGGCCCACTTTGCAGCACTATTTTTGAGAGCAAACCCTTCTCCACTCCCACATTGGGATGGATTAAGAGCTTGTAATTGCTGCTGCTTTAAACTGCTCGTTAAGGAGCTGCCCGGAGCAGGTTTAATCAAGGCAGCAGCTGCCTGGCCCCGGCAGGGCTCCGGTGGTGACAACAAGCGCTGCCAGCTGGGGACACACCCCTGCTACCTGGGGGCCTTTCAGGTGTGAAAACAACACTGCTCCCCACGGAATCCCTGCCCCAGAGGAGCCTGAGCTGCTGCTGGGGTTTTTCCTGTGCTTCACTCCCAGCCCAGAGCTCTCCCCGTGAGCAGAGCCCTGCCAGCATCACTCCTGCTCTGCCAGGACACAGCAGACTCCACAGAGGAGGGATTTGGCCACAAACACTCCCTCGGATTTCCCTGAAAAGAAAGAAAGAAAAAAAACCAACCCTTTAGAAGTTCTCATTCTAAATCTGCAGCTCTGAGAGGTTTGGAACCCTCCCACTTCTCCCTTTCTGTGCTGCCAGGCTGGGAACTGCCCCAGATTCCTGCAAGGAGAGCCCTGAGCAGCATCCCCACGATCTCCTGTCCCTCCTGTCCCCTCTGTCCCCTCTGTCCCCTCCCTGCCAGCCTCTCCCTTCCAGGGCTCCATCCCAGACCCTGGATCCAGCTGAGCTGTCCTGTGAACAGGGAGCACAGCAGCACCTGAGGAACAGCAGGAGTGGAAATGCTGTGCAAACTCTCTTTGGGGCACAACCCCTCCCTCAGTGACTCCTGAATCGATCCCCAGGGCAGGGAAGGGGAGAAGGGAGAGCTCACCCCCCTTCCCCAGTGACTTCTCCATCCCTTGCTCGATCCTTCCCCTGCAAGGACTTTTTGGCAGCTGCAACCAGGATTTGTAACTTTAATTTTTGCTGCTTGCTGCTGCTCAGTGTCTGTCTCCAGAGCAACCCTCAGTTTCTGTGTGGCTCCAAATCCAGGTCTGAGTCCCAGGAATCTCAGTTCCTTTCCTCCTGGAAGGGCACAAAGTGGAGGAATCCCAGAGTCTAAGCTGTGGATGGAAACGTTGCTTTCACACAATTTGCAAACAGGGAAGTCCTCTCAGCGAGTCCAGAACGTGGCAAATTTGGGAGCTGATACAACCCCACATCTGAGGTGTTCAGTGTCCTGTTTAAAACCAGGGCCTGAGTTCCAGCAGCTCTGAGCAGGCTGCTCGTGCAGCATCTGTTCTCTCACACCCTCCAACGGGAGGATTCTCCTCCAACAGGAGGATTCTCCTTCTCCTTGGACAGAGAACACGGGCTGGGCTGCCTCCAGAGGTCTGAGACCACCTTCCCCTCACACAAAAACATGGTTAATTTGCTTTAAAGAACAGACAGTAAGTCTTTTAAGTGATAATGTTGTTTTTTGTAAGAAAAGCAAGGTAAGGATGCTCTGGAAAGCTCCATGAGGAGGATGAGGCACCCAAAACCTCACAGCAGTTGTTGCCAATAACAAACCTGTCAAAGCACTGGAAAAGGCTCAGCAATTGAGACTGGAGGAGTTTTAAGAAGGGAGAAGCGTGTTTGGAATGATGGGATCTCAATTTTAAGATTTTTGCAGTGGGATTTCTGTAACTGGACAATTGGCACCTCCTGGGGCCAGCCCTGTGTGGGAACAGCCAGGTGAGCTCAGCCCAGAGGGATTTTCCTGCACTGACTCATTTTTTGAGTTGAGAGTAAACTGAGCCTGTTGGAATGGCAAATGCACAGGGAGAGCAGCTCTCCCCAGGCTGGTTCTTGGGTTAAAAAAACAACAAACATCAGCTCAAGTTGGTGCCACAGCAACGATTCTGGTCCAAACCTTTTGTGATCAGCCAAACTCAAACCAAACTCGTGGTGAAATTCCTCCTAAAATGCTGTGAGCTTCCCCCTGGAAGGGGAGCAGAGCTGCAAGGATTGTTTGCATTAGGAACAGCCTGACCTTGAAACACCAAGGTTTGAAAGGATGGGGATCTCAGTATTCACTAATTAACCTATTAATTTGAATTAGAGACCACCACAGCCACTTAATCTGGAAAACGAGCATTCCAGATGCAGAGGAGATGATTTCTTTTCTTTTCTTTTCTTTTTCTTTTTCTTTTTCTTTTTCTTTTTTTTTTTTCTTTTTCTTTTTCTTTTTCTTTTTCTTTTTCTTTTTCTTTTGCCAACCTCATAAATTCTGTAGAGAAACATGCTGCATTTCTAGCTCTTCAAGGTTTATGGAACAGCCAGAAAGCAAATGAATACTTGATTCTGAACATGAAATACAAATGACAGGCTTTTTAGGAAGCTATTTGTGCACATTCACAGGAATGAAAATGTAGGTGACTGTAAGTTCAGGAACTGAGCTCATGTCATTGCGGTAATTTCAGGTATCTTGTTAGGGGTGTCAGCATTGGCACTTGCTCACTGCCTGTCAACATCACAGAAAAAGTGCCAAAGCCTTTAAAACTTGGCTTGTGCCCACTGAAAAGGCCTGAAAACTACACTTAAAAGTGGTCATAAAGAGTTATGATGATAGCAAAGTTATTCTTGAAATGACCATGGACAGTCGAAGCTGACATGATGAGAATGAAGCTGACAGAATGACAGAATATGACAGATTGAGAAATACAGCTCAGAAATGCAGTATAACAAAGATCAATCTGGTTTAACTGATCCTTCTCTCCTAGTATCACCACAGTTTGAATTTCTTAAAATGTTTTCTTGATCAATTTAGTAAGTAGCGCTACCCAAAGAAGCAGCACAAGAATATGTTGCTAAATTGGTACCAGCTTCTGCTGTGGTTTAAGCCTGTCTAGCAGCTCAGGCCCATGCAGCTGCTTTCTCACTCCTCCACAGTGATGGGTGAGTGAATCAGAATAATAAAAACAATAAAAATCATGGGTTGAGTTAAAGAGAGTTTAATAGGTAAAGCAAAAAGCTACATGCAAACAAAACACAATATGGAATTAATTCACTACCTCCCACTGGGAAGTCAATGTTTAGTCATCTACAGGAAAACAGGGCTCCATTGCATATCATTGTTACTTAAAAGACAAATTCCGTAACTCAAAAAATTCTTTCTTTTTTCTCTTAACTCTGAACTTTTATTGCAGCACACAATATCATACAACATGGGATATCCCTTTGGACAGTGTTGTGGTTTAGGAGCACTAATCTCGAGTTCAGCACCTGCACCAAGACTCTCCAAAACCACACATCACTCCCTCATAACATAAACTCTCTTTTAAGAACTTTGTGTAGAGAGGCTGTCTGAGAGCGAGTTTCTTCTTGGCTTGCTGTTACAGCACTTTGAACTGATGCACAGATTCTGCTTTCAACATTACCCATAGTGAAAATGCATGCACCAGGCTTTCCTATAATAACATTAGCAGACTGAACAGAGCCTGACTCACCCTCTGAGCTCCGATGCAAAACAAAGAACAGCAGTGTGAGAGAGGAGTGGTGGGAGTGTCCTTAGAGTGTGGTTCATTAGAACAGAGTGAAAGAGAAGGCCATCGCTTCTGGACTTGGGCAGAGAGCTGTAAAGAGTGTTTCCTCCTTTATCATGTGGAAAATGGAGCACGAAACTTTATATGGATAAGGAATAACTGCTCTCCCAATGTCCTGATAAGCAAGGCCATATTGTTTCCCTTCATGGCTTTCAGAAAGGTGGAAATTGTAATTTTTATCCCTGCTGCCGATCATTCAGAGAAGCAGGAATATGACAAAGTAGTTGCAATATTCAGTATACCTGAGTGACTGGAAAAGGGCCTTTAGACCCCTCATCTCTTGTTTGTGCACGGAATAGTGGCTTCCCCTCCTATTTCCAATTCCCTGGATTGTTTCTGAAGTCTATTCCTTCCTCATCACATTGGGATTCAGATGGTATGAAGATTCATACCAGGATCTTTTATAACTCCATCTCATCCCCTGGAAGTGATTTAGCAATGAACTTGGACAGTGTATGACAAGTAAAGGCTTGTTTACATCCTTACAAGCTACAACTCTGTTCTTTTCAAGATGGAAAAGTATTATGCAAACATTTTCTTTTTACTCCATCTAGTCAAACCACATTTTTATCTCTAACATTCTCAGGTTACGCTGCCCCAAGTAACAACCTTGCCCAGTTGTATTGCCCAACAGAGCTGACAATTAAATATGTTTAACTCGTTATTCTGCAGTTCTGGTGTGAAGAAGAAGAATTGGCAAGAAGAAGAGAGTATATAGCAGCTGTCACCTGATAAGTTGCCAACATGGAACAAAACCCCCATGTCAAGGGTTAATATTCTAGCTTGCTACCACAGACAGAAAAGCTTTTCTTGCTGTATTTTGTTGATCTTTCATCTCGCAAATCAAAATAAAAGCCTGCGTTTTGTACTGTAAGTCACAGAGATGCTGGACAAAATGCAAGAATGTAGATCTAACTTCCCTTGGAAAAAGATGTGTGTCTGTGTGTCTATTGCTAGACAGAGTTCTTCCTTCATGTTGGTTAGACCTGAGGTTCCATGGTATCACCAGTCTGCTCATCATCAGCCAGCTGCCTAAGACTACAAACACATCACAGTGCCCCGCTAATGGTGCTACTCATCTCTGAATCAGACATGGCAATTCAATGCTAATCCTTACTATTGCACTTAAATCTTAAACATAATGCTTGAGAATTATGTTTGACATTTGAGGAAAAACTACTTTTACAAATATATGTGGGAAGTCCTAATATTAGGTAAGAGAAGACTGTTCCCTCACGACTTATGGACAGAATCTGCAGGCTGCATAGAAGAAGCTGCAAATCTCCCTCTTTGTTCCCTATACTGCTTTTCAGCACCCTGCTCCCTAAGGTGGGGCAAGACAAACTACCCTGTGTTTTTGTTACAGGCTTTACATAACTGCTCATTTATTTTTTAATTACACACCCTTGAAAAGCAAATACAGAATCTGGCCTTCTGCTCTTACTTATCCTGACCCTAAATGCACACTTAATAAAATTCTCAAACCATCAGTGATTGTTGAGGCTGAATGCTTTAATTTTTGAGATCCAACCTTGATTACCTGTCAGCACTTCAAACATGGCCATATCAGGGTTTGTATCAGAAAAAGAAAAAAAAAAGAAGCGTGAGCAGTCATAATTGCTTTTGTAGAAGATAGTCTGTATAACAAAAAATATTTTAAAAATACAAGTGAAATTTAAAGACAATTTTAAGAGGTCACAGTAAGGATTCATGTTATCTCTGTGGAAAATCTAGAAGGAAACCCACAACTTTCAGCAATATCTTTTTTTTTTCTTTTTTTTGTGACACCATCATCTCTTCTTTGAGGCAGAATTCTCTGGGGAAACTTATTTGCCTTGCAGGTCAATTTTTTTTCAGCAAAAAGGAGTTAAAATCAGGGAAGAAATAGGCATCAGGGATGTGAGACTTTGAGAAAAGGCCAAAGTTTGCAAAAAAAAAAAATTCTAAATAAAATAATGGTAAAAAAGAAATTAGGACATATTTAACCCATTTTAGTCACTTATTAGGGAAAATGGTTTATGTTTAAAATCTGATTGAACTCATTTTCCTTAAGTTCATTGCTTCCTATTTTACAATCAAATTAATGATTTTTTGAAGATTTCTGAACTCACTCTTCTGAGAAATAATTAAAGATTCTTATATTATTAGAGCACCATTCCACTTTCCAGACTTTCACCAGAAGCCACACTCATCATCCTTTTGATGATTCCCCTGTACAATCTCTCTTGCTCATCTTCTAAGATTGCATTTCCTGAAATGACATGAGTACCATGCCTGAAATAGTCAATAACTTGTTGAACTGTGAAAAGTCATGACTATTTTTCTAAAAACTCCCAAACTATTTGTAAAACCAGCAGTGACTTTACTTAGGCCTTAATTTATCACACTTTTCTAAATGTTTATGAAGACACACACACACAAATTTCCAAATTATCCCTACCATTCAAACACATATTTCCCATGTCAGCAAGACAGCTTTTGAAAAATCATTAGCTCTGTTTAAAACCATTCTCATTCATTTGTGCTTATCTTCCTGCTATGTAAAGGACTTAGTTCTTTTAGTACGTATTTCATATGCATGAGTTCTTTTCTTTCCCTGAAAAACAGATGGTTGTCCTCTTCACATTTTGCACTCAATTTATGTGATAGAATTGTGGCCTGGCCCCACCCTTCTACTCTCAATAGCTGTGTGTCATGGTGTAACATACATGAACATTTCTTGTTTCTGCTAAATACATTTTAAGTCCTAAATAATTACCTTCATCCATGATTATCCGTCTGTTTCTCAGCGTTTCCAGAGAGATGAGAGTTAACTTCTGGTATTTTCTGAAAACCTCCCACACTGTGTACATAAATATTTAACCTGCAAAAAATGCAAAAGCCTCTCTAGGCAACAAGATACCTGCAGAAAGTAAAATAGACACGGATCAGGTTTCTTCTCACTGACTCCTGTGCCAGGCAATGTCTGTTTTGCCAGAAGATTAAAACTTGCTAGATGAAACTCAAAGCTGTAGGAAACTTAAGTGAAAAAATACAGGTTGATTCTACATACCTGAAAGCACAAGATGAGAAAGGTTTCATTAGAATAATTTATAAATCTCCACAATGTTTCAGCTAGAAGACTGTGAAACATGATTCTGCTACATTTCCAGGACTAGTTAAATTCATAGAGTTCCAAGTGGTACTCTATACAATCTCAGATCTAATTTCACATGAATTGAGTAATTAAATCAGCCCAGATAAAGCTGTTACTACACTAGAAAAAAGTTTTCCCTGCTTTTTACAATTGATTCAAGAAAGTGTATTGCCATTTCCCTTCTCTGCTAACTAAAGGTAAAACATGCCCAATGCCTATGCCATTACGCAGGGACTGGCCTCAGCTGAGACAAGCAGGTTATTATGAACTCCAAGGCAAATATGCTGCTCTCTTGAAATAACTCCAGGCACAAAACTTCTGATTCATTCCTATAATAATATGAACAAAACAGCAACAGAAACAGGGAGAAGAAAATGCTATTTAGAAATTGCAAAGGAAATACAGAATGAAATTTGCAGGCTGACGTGATCCAGCCTAGGCAGGTGAGATCAGTGGCTCAGGATTTCTACCTCGCTTCTGTTGTAGTATACCCCACCCTTATGACAAAAAGGACTAAACCCAGGAACTTGCCTTTAGACAATAGTGCAAAAGGAAGGCTTTTGGTATCACTAATTCAACAAGCAGTTTCGCTGTGAGTTTACAGGAAGCACCTTCATTGTGAACCTTTGTACAAATAATCCACAACTAATTTAAGTTCTATGACTATTTGCTCTAGTGTGCTAATCTGAATATTTTATAGCTTCACTGGGATGTAAGGAACACAACATGCGACCTATAAAAATGTTTTTTTGAGAGAGTATTTTTTTATTTCTAAAAAGGAACTATTTCGTGATTTTTCTTTTTATGATAACAAAGGGTGTTTTTGCCTTCCTCTTTCCTCTTACCACGGGGGGCAAAAAAAGAATAAAGAATGGAAAATGAGAAAAAGAAGCAACAGAAAATCCACCATCTGAACAAATGATGGTGTTTGGTTTTAAATATCCACAATCTTATAAAATTAAAACATATTTGACAGATTATGTTTCCAAATTATTTTTACAATAATAAAATTTGTAAGGCATATTAGCACTACAACTACTGCTAAATGAAGAACCTGGCAAAGCAAACAGAAAATACCAGACTCCCAGTTGTATTTATATAGGGTATTGTAAGTTTCTACTTAAATTTTTAATTTTCATTGTGATGTTTCTTGCTTTATTTAATCTTTGAGGGCTGTGTTGTAGTCTCATTTTTGAGCTAGAATGTGACTGTGCTAGCTATTAAACAAACACAATAAAACAGATTGGTAGTGCCACAGATATCTCGAGATCACTCCTTTCAGTATGTTTGTTTTGGCTGGTATTCTTGCTAATTTTACTTTAAGAGGAATCTTTACAGGACAAATATCTACCTTTTTACCCAAAACACCCTTCAAAAAATCCCTACAATAATCAGTTACACTGCATGTCTTTTTCTTAAATTAACATCCTTGGGACTCACTAGTGCACTCTTCTCTTGTATTTTGTTATCCATGACAGCTCATGCACAATTACGTGAAGATAAATTTCTATGGCTAGGAGTTTCATGTTCCTCTTTGTATATTCCCAATGACTTTGATTATCTTGAGAAACTTATAGCAGCTCCAGGGATAAATAATTTACACTAGTATAGAACTGGGCTACATTTGCAATGTTGCATCTGCATCTTTCTCCTTTAAGGAAAATCAAAGCTAACAAATTCTGAGTTATGTACATTTAGGCGTTCTATTATGGGAAAAATTACAACAAATACAAACATGTCTTGAACCTTGTTCTCCCTGAAACAGAAACAAGCTTAAACTCTTTAAAATTTCCCTTTAATGACTGTGACTCACACCATGTAGGTCATTGTGCCCTAGTAGTATTTCTTCCTCAGCAGTTTGAGGCAATCCAGTCTAGAGTAAAACTGACACAAAAGAAAAGGAGGTTTCTGGGGTTTTAGCTGGAAACACAATAAGGAATTCCAGTGCAACATCACAATATAGAAGTCTGTAGGAAATCTCCTGGATACAAACCATATTTTGCTGAAAGTCAACAATAAACTTATATTTAAATTGAGAAAAACATCCATATAAAATGGAGGAGGTTAGAAAAAATACTTTTTCAAATGAAACACTGCAGTTTAGATTTTTTCACTATCAATACTTTGGTTTTGTGAAGATTTGAGGGTAAGGTATATGAAAAGCTTTATTTTGTCTGAGGTTAAATTATTCTAATGTTCCATAGAAACAAATCAGTTTTGCAATCACTGACTAATTGTGTATTAGTTCTGTCTGCTGATTTTGGGAGGTAAGCTGCTGAGTGAAATAGTGACAGCCAAGCAGTCTCCAAAAACTTCTCCCAACCACAAACTACCCCCACTATTCTGGGAACAAGATGTTACAAGAGTGATTGGAACGTATAGTTTCCTCAGGTTTTTTATGACTGTTCTTACCACACCTTGAATGTAGACAATGAGCAAAACATGGTTCACTATTATGCCCTTATTATGTAATTCTTGTTTCTTCATAGTAGTGGGACCCAGGTCAGGGCTCTGCCACTCAGAGCAAACATCACCTTCACTGAAGTGATTCTGAAGATTCAGAGCATGATACTTGCTCCTCATTGTAGATAGGGAACAAGATGTGTTTTATTGTTTTAACCTGGAAATTTTTTTGTAAATAGATCCACTTACTGGTATGTATTTCAACAGCAACCAAAGCAGCACAGTTTGCTAAGGGCATATTTATAAATGCTTATAATATTAATTTTCTATAAAATAAAAAGTGACGCAAGAAATGGCAGTAGATGTAAAGCTACTTCAAAGAATCAATTTCAGAATGCCAAATAAACTGGGAAATCCCAGGTGGCTAAATTTAACCTGCAGTGCCACAGGAAGTTAATCTGCTGATTAATTTTTTGTTAATTAGTGTTGTCTCTTCTTTCTTTGAAGTTGCAATAACCTAATTGTGCAGCAGGGTTCAATCTGTTGCAAATCAGAGGCCTGCTCATCCTACTTCTTGGTTTCCCTAGAAGAGGTAGCCCAGTCCCATTCTTCCTAAGATCAGCTGTGACATACCACCAACTCTCTTGTTTCGTTTTGTTTTTTTGTCAGGGAGGATGTTTGGATGTTTTCTTCGTTATGGGCACCGACCTTTCCACAGATTTTATGCTCATTCCAATTGCTTAAAGTCAGTTGTGTTCCCTTGATCTGAATGACTCTTCTGTTATTATTTACACCCTCTGATTAGCATTATACACTGCAGAGTGCAGTAAAAAGCTTATGCATTCCCACTTTTTCTTGTCCCCTTAGCACTTTCCCCTGAATGTGCCCTGAGTTTTACCTTTTACTGTAATTTACTTTTTTTGTCACAGCTTTATCATCAAACAAGTCTCTTTTGCTCTAGTGTGATTTGGAAGAAGATATGTGTAACAAGGATTCACAAAGTTCTTTTCCTAGAGGCTTCCTAGAAGGCCCACATTTTCCTCATATAAATTACTTTGGTTCACAGTTATAGTGGTTTTTGTCTGGAAGACAGTCTGAGACATTGAGAAGCTTATGGAAGTATTTCTCTGAACTTGAGTTCATATAAACTGAATTGGATTTCTAATCTCCAAAATGATGTTACCTTGACATGATTTCTCATGCAGCTTCTCTGCTTGTTTCTATGAGAGGATGGGCTGTTTTTATTTCTCTGTGCAGGGGGCTGCTCTCTAACATGCTGGATCTTCTGGATAGCCAAGCCATGTTTAACCATGAGACTCAGAATATCCCATTACACTTCGAAAAATTTATGAAACTGCAGAAAGGTTTTTGCTGCAACTAAGAGAGCTGTAAACATTAAAGATGATTATACAAGCAGATGCATGTTTCTTTAAATCATGGAATTCCTGTTGCCTGAGAATTATTGCTAATTCATTATTTCATGAGGCAATAACAAAATGCAAATCCATGTTAAAGGACAGAGATGTTAAATATTTTATGCAGTGTAAATAAAATGAATCCTTGTTAGAAAATTCCTCAAAAATATTTATGATTTTTTTTGCATCAGTATCAACAAATCCATATTGCCCAATATTTTCCCTATTTGCAAGCTTGCACAGAGGTTCAGAACTAAAACATGATCTGAATGGGAAATAAATATTAGTAAATAAAAACTTTAACAGAGAATCCATAAGAGATATTACACAGTCCTGAATGTGTCCTATTGTGTCTAATGAATATATATTTTTTTTTTTGTTTAGGCATGAAAATAAAAACTAAAAACTAAAAATAAAATAAATATAAAAACTAAAAATAAAAATGAATCTATGTCTAGATTTGAAGCCATCCAGCCCATAACATAGGATCACAGGGATATACATAATCACAACATGACTCTAGATGAACCTTACTAGAATCATGCAGATCAGGTGCAAAAGAATAGATAGTATAGCTGTTCTCACTGAATTTTTATATTTAATCTCTTATTATGTCAAAGGAAGAGAAGAGGGTCTGAGGAGGCCCTATACCTCAATATGCAGGAAAGGTGTTTTTCTGAATAAGGTAACTGACACACTTCCAGAAACAGGATTTGTACAGGAATTGGTAAACATGTGCTAGTGAAAACACTGCATTATCTCTGGAATGTCTTCTTGGAAGCATTAGTGCCTTCAGTAGGCCTGCTGTTAGTCATACATGCTCTTAGATCTGTATCACTGATATTAATGTCTCTGTTGCCTGAAACCTGAGCACAGGTGCTACACTGCAGGTCCTGGGTGCCTAAGGAAATCGAGTAAAGTGTTCCTGCTTGGTTTTTAATGAAGTGGATAAAAGCTACTGAAGATAAATGAAGTCACAAGGTGCAAAAGATGAGAGAGGCAGATTCCAGTTGGCTCTGGATTGCTGTGAGATGGTTCCAAATGGATAGCTGTCCTGGCGTGTCCTTGCTCCGCTTCATGATTTATCGCGTGACTGTACTGTCAGGAGTTTTTCAGGACAATGCTATTTCATAACAATGCAATTTTTGAGCACCATTTTTCTCTTAAAGTTTATCTCATAGGCAGTCTGAAGGTCATTTGCAAAATGGGGTGTTTGGTTTAGTGCAGGTAGAATCCTCATTTCCTAAATTTCCCCAACCTTAACTCTTCTTTAAGGCACCTTGGATGGAATAACCACAGAGTTACAGCTGGTAGGTGGCAGACTCTGAAATAGGTGTGAAGGCTGCTGCTCTCACTCTCAAACGTCCTGACTAATTTTTGTATCATTTTCTGTAGGATGGATTACTCGAGGAAATCCCATCTTCCCAACTGAGCTGTCATCACTAGCCTTGAGAGAAATATTTGGCATGGCCAAGTCTGGCAGTTTATCAAGTGACTTTTTTTTTTCTATTTTCACTGAACATTTCTGTTTCTCTCAACTGCACTCCATGCATTGAGTGTTGTCACTTTTGAGACATTTGAGCCTCTACAACAGTGGCTGCATGCTTCACCACTTCTGAATAAATAATGACAACTCAACAATAAACAAATGCAAACTGTGCTAGCTTTATGAAACAAAATATGGAGTAACAGTTAAAAACTTAACAATAAGCAATTGTTAAGAGCTCCATCTAATTAAACTGCACTTTTTTAAGTGGCAGCATTTTGTACAATAAAGCACTCCAGTGCAGATGGTGACTCAGTTGAGCTCCAGGAAGACAATGAGTCAATCAACATCTGTCCACCCATTAAGAAGGAGGAAAAACAAAATGCAAACAGCTTCTGCAATGACTGGTAGCACAATGCCTTCTTGTGACATCTCTCTGAATGTGGAAACATAGGCCTGAAAGACAATAGAATTAGATTCTTAAAAAACTCAAACCCCCAAAAAACCCTAAATCAGAAGTTTAAAAATGCTGTGACAAAAGTGGGATGGTAATCTGATTATCGAAAAACTATTTAGTAAAAAGAGGCCAGAAGGAAGAGTGTCTTACTATGCACTTGTACCACACTGAGTCCTACTCTTAGCCGTGCTCATTAATAGACAGGGGAAACAGTCCCAGAAAAAGAGTATAAACAGAGATTCTGGCCAACACCTGACCCGAGTTGTGGAGGTTCTTAGACCTCTGGTGCTCTAAGGCACCAACTCTGGAGCTCTTAGGCTTCTATTTCGTCGGGTAATCTTCTAAATAAGCAAAGCAGCTAAAAGTTAAAATGTTATTTATTACAAAGCACATCTTATTACAAAGCACATCAGTCTCA
>JAODKT010001744.1:49322714-49348082 GCA_027576195.1 Cossypha heuglini
TTCTTGGCACGCTAGGCTACGTATACAACTACTCATACAACCTATCTTGTTCTATCTGAAAAATGCAAGCAATATTCTTACTGTAGCTGTATTATGTCTAAGTCCTGTCTACAGGACTGGAGCCTCTTGCTGAAGACATCAGTATGTTTCAACCTTCACTAGAACTCTCCCTGCTACTGTGGAATCTAAGCCGTTTCACTTACTAAAAGCATTAAAACGCACCCTAAAACTTACTAACTTATTTCTACTTAAACATCTACTTTGTGTGTGGGTGGCTTAATATACTTCAATCCATCCAAAGGCCTTAATTCAATCCCTGCACTCTGATTTCTCTCTGAAAAATTCAGAGAGACCCCTGACTCACTGACTCCAACACCAAGTGAAATAAGACTGCTAGTGTCATTCTGACATGGCATTCAGGCGGGCTAGAGTAATCTGAACATCGAACATCATAATTAAATAAACAAATCAACATGCACCTGACAGGTTTCTCACTGTATCATTGTCAGCTGGTAAGCCCCTTCAATTATTCAGCTTACTGAAAATATGTAAAATACTTTTGTCAAATGATGTATCAAATGTACAGGGGGAAAAGAAATAACAAAGCATAGGAGAAAATTTCTCTCAGAGAGTGAGGGGGGCTGGAGACTCCCTGGGGGCCAGAAGGGTTCCCATGGGGGTTGGCAGGCAGGGCCCATCACCTCAGCCAGAAGCAGGACACCTGGGGTGGGCACTGTAGGCAGCCCCAGCTCCAGGCGTTCGGCACCTCTCTGGGGATGGGCATGTGACAGGCCATCAGACCATAGGCTGGGTCCCACTTGCAGTCCCAGCCTTCTGTAAGGCAGCAGGGCAGTGACTCAGGTGGGGAATGAGGGCTGAGGCCAGCGCTGAGGGCAAATCCTGGGGCTGTGTCCTTCAGCTCCCCTGGAGGCTCTCCCTTTGGGCTGCAGGGATGGGGACCTCCTTGACTGTGATGAGCAGATTACTCTGAGCGCCACGCGCTTGGGTGTACAGAGGAAGATGTAAGCCCTGCTGGAATGTGCATGCATGTTACATTACATTAGAGGGATTAGTGAGGGTCTCCTCTAATAATTACCGTCAGTCTCTTCCTCTTCCTCCTCATATAATTCATTGTTGGACATGGATTTCAAGGACAGACTGCATTTCATGTATGTTCATGTGAGGCAGATCAGCCCTACTAGGGGTACCTGTGCATTGCAGCCAGCCAGCAGGAGGATGAAAGTCTGGGAGCCCTATCTGCCCATTGCAAACAATACTGGCTCAGCAACAGGAGAACTTCACTGGGCATCGTGCTCTAGGCCAATCTGAGATGTTAGTGATATGCATGGTGTGGTGTGCTGGCTTGGCAAGGAAGCGCTTGCAGAAAACCATTTCAGATATACCCACATGTTGTGCAAACCACTCTCGCTTTGAACTTCAGAGTTTAATCTTTCAATCTCTTTCTTATTATGTAGGTGCCAATTATTGTCCTTATATTAAGCCTGCCTTTTTCCTTGAGCTTCTTTCCAAAAAAAAGTTATTTATGTGAAATACTAGACATGTTTTATTCCTGCCTTATTTCTGCCATGGGCCCACATGCAAAAGATGCAGAGCTAGTGGCCACAAGATCTCAGTGAATTGAGGATGCTGCCTTGACACTTCACCCTTTCTTCACTCAAAGTTTCACTGAGCAAAGATATATCTTAATATATTCACTTTTGAAATTATATCAGACATACCAAAGTGTGATGAGAATAACTCAAGTTTAGTTTTCTTAATATTTAATCATATGATGCCAAAATAATTATGGCAATTTATTAAAACTGGGGATGCGGTCAGGCCAGGAGAGGGGAGCTACCATGGCTTGCTCATTTGTTTTATTTTCCCTTCTGAAATCTGCTCATACTTTTGCCAGCACATAGTTTCGCAATGACTCTTTTTTTTTTTTTTTTTTTTTCCCTAATGTTTCTCCACTTTGGGTGGCACCCAGATATAGCTGCTGCAGATGATTACTAGGGCTGTGGAAACACTGGTTGCTGGGTGGAGTTTCCTGCAAAAGCTATAAAAGCTTTGAGAGCCCTCTGCTCCTTTACTCCTGACTGTGCAGCCCAGTGAAGCAGTGTTTGTGAGGAGGAAGGTAGGATTTTGTAGTTCATTATTGGTCTCTGTGGACCCAGTGCCTTTTAGGAATTGTGTGCTGAATTTGTTAAGTGACCTGGTGCAAACTTTCTGTGGGTTGGAGTTGCTGTCAGGGAAAAAGGGTGTGGGCAGGAGAAATTCTTTCCATTCTGGAACATTTTACACAAGGGCTTGGACAATTATTGATTTTATTTAATGCAGTTAAATAAAGGGAATTTAAAAAAAGGTCAAAACTTCAAAAGCAAACTTATTTGGAGTTGACCATTTCATATGCTTTCTCTTTGCATTTATACTAGGCTGCTGTAGAAATCTGCATTAAAACCAGAGTTCCTAGAAAACTACTATGTTGTGTATGTAAATTTAAAAAATACAAACAGTTGTTACTTCAACAACAGTTTGCTACATTATGACTGTAGAGTCATTGTTCATGAAAGTGATGAGAATCAAATCTCTTATAAATCAAATCAGAAATAAAATTTTGAAATCAAACAAATCGTTTAGAAACATAAGAGCAAAATCCTGCTTTTCTGACTAAGAACTTGGCAAAGCCATGTAAAAGCTGTATCATCTGGGATTCTTTCTGCTAAATCTTTCCACAGAATTTTACAAGGATGGGATTCTTTTTTTCTCTCTGATGTTTCCATATTCAGCAGACTTTCCACTGCAAAGTGAATTACTCTATTAGATCTTCTGCCTGTTTTTCTAATTGGATGTCATGACTGTAATGTACATAAAGATCCTGGTATAGAGCATTTGAAATAACCAGGCATCGGACATGCTTCATTATATGGTAAAATAAACAGAGAAAAATGCTGTCATTTGAGACAGACTGTAGTGTAAAAATCTAGTTTGTGTCTTTAATTATTTTGAATAAGGTATTTTCTCAAAGCCTTAAAATTTTTTGATTGGTCCTGTTCGAGGGTGCATCTTCAGGGGATTAAGAGCCAGACAGAAAGCAATATTGTGGTGACTTTTGTGAAACAACATTTAGGGCTGGAGATCTGTCTGATTTTTCAATCCCATTGGGATGTTGATCATTCCAATTGGGAATCAGTTCCTTCAGTCCTTTTCATACCATATTAAAGTAATACTTGGACTGAATGTATCCCTCCTGTATCTGGGTATTGTTTACATGATCTCTTTGCATTTTACAGTGGCAAAGTATTGGGCAAGAAAGACCTTGTCTCCATCAGGGTTGGGCTGTCTTCCTAGATTCCAGTCTTCTTTTTTCTTATCAGCTGTAGTTTCTTCCAAAGGAGAAGAAGAGTTTTATATGTATATTGGTTTCTTACCTTGCCAAGCTGATTCAAGCAGACTAAGGTCTTTAGCTCCTCGAAGGACCATTTACTACTTTAACTATATTAAAAGTGCATTATTTCTTTACTAGATGGAAATAGATGGATCTACATGCCAGTATCTTTAGTTCAAAATAAAAAAAAATATTTTTAAAAGCTTTTAAGGCACAGACATTTTTTCTTATTGTGTAATTTAATTCAGAAAATACAGGAAGTTTTAGAGGCTTAATTAACCAAATGCAGTGTACTCTAGTAGCCTTTTGCTCCAGCCAGCCCCAAAGGCATCAAAACTTTAGAGCTTGGTGTTAAGCATGGGTGTGGGGATATGTAGAAGAGAGGGGTGGGTTAGCAGTGCTTCCTGAAGCCAGCTCTCCCTGAAAAGGGTTACTTTATCAGGCAAAATGCACATCTTTTCAGATCTGGTGCTGGGAGGCTGAATCTCGTTTCGTGGTTTGGAATGGTTCTCTGTGCTGTGAATCAGTCAGCAGACATCCTGGGGCATGTCAGTGTGGATGACTCAGTGTACCCATGGAGGCTTTTCAGTGTTTCCATCCCGCTGCATACAGCCTTCCTGTGTGCTGTTATAGAGTGCACCAGAATTTCGGGTACCATATTGCTTCACCTGCCCTTGCTAACTTCTGTCAATAGAAGGGTGCAGCAGTCACTCTGACTGCTTGAGAAAAGTGCCGGTTCAGCTGTGGTGTGAGCATGCCTTTTTGATCCTGCATAAATAGCAGGTCATAAAAGCTGGTCCTGCAGTCTGACTGAATATTCTGTCTGTTATTTACCCACTTGAGACCTACTCTAAATAACGTACAAACAGAAATTTTAAATCTGTTTCAGCTTTTCTGGCAGAACTAAATCCTTTCTTGAGGGAAGGAAACAGAAGTAGGAGTTTTTTGGGGAAGAGGGAATATGGCTGGCTCTTACCCTGGAGAGAGCTGCAGGCAGGCTGTGTGAGGAATTTGTCACTTTGTTGGCTGCTGAATGCAGAAGCAAGCTTTACAGTTTTGCTGTGAGGGAAAGAAAGAGCTGGGCTACATTCTCTGGTCCTAAACTTGTATCCACTCAAAAGAGTGTTCCCTTACCTTCCTGCAGGACAGAGGGGATGTGCTAGTAGCATAACTAACATAACTTTTTTATAGTTTATATGTTTATGGGGTATATTCCAAGACTCCAAATAGAATTTTGTCTCTAAACACCAGTTTCAAAATCAGTCTGGTTTACTTGGCAACACTATCTCCAGTTATTGCTTACATGTGTACTTTAAAGCCAAGTCTTCCCTAGAGCTTGCTGAAGAAGAGTGTTTTATAAAAATAATCTAGTTTGAGTAACTTTATTTCATAGACCATTGAATTCTTCTTTCTATTTCCTCACTATTTCAGTTGGCAAACAGAATATTCTTCACACCAACAACAGAAGTTGTTATGAAGCAACCTATTCATTATTTTTTTGTACTTAATGTTACAACCCCTCTCATTTTTTCCTTTTCTGCATAGTGATTTTTGGGAAAGCTGGGTGGACTTTCTTTTTGAGTTGTAAAATGCAAAACTTACTTTTCTTTCCTCTTCTAAAATTGGTAATACTTTATTATTGTTATGTAGAAATTGTAGAAAATATGTAAGAAAAAGCAATGTATATAAAACTAACCAGATTTACTCATCTTCCTTAGAAAAAGTCTAGTCAAAGAAATTACATGAAAGTATATATAAAAAGGGAATACCTTTTTTCCTAACATAATACGGAAGAATTCCAACTCAGTAAATGATGAGACAAGAACCCTTGTTTACCAGTGAATTTCAAAATGATCAAACTAAATGGGCATAGATGATAGACCAACTAATGAGAAAAACAGACTTATTGGTTTCCAGTAATTTCCCTTCATAAGTAGGTGCTAATGCTAACATAATGCTATAAGAAAATAGTACTACTGCTTGTACTATTCTTATCTAAAACTTCTGAAAGCAGCTGAGAGTGTAGGGGTGAGCAAGCAGCTGTGGAGCATCACATCACTCATGAAACATCAAAGCTGCCTGCCTCCAATACTGCTGGCCTGTTACCACGTGGGACATTAACCACGACATGTCATAGTGCTGGAGAGGTGATTTTGAGAGTGGAAAATCGTGAATTGCACCGGTACTGAAAACAATGAAAAATGCATTGTTTGTAACTTGATGCATCTTTTCCCAGAAACTCTGTCAACATGGCTATGGTATCAGAATTTCTGAAGCAGGCATGGTTCATAGACAATCAGGAACAGGAATGTATTGTAAGTATTATCAGCTTTTGAGAGCCCCATCCTTATTTTCGTGTACTCTTACAAGTGGTTTAAAGGCATTTAAAGATCTTTCATACGTGCAAATGAAGGAAAAACAATGGCAAAACTCTTGCAGATTAGAACTGGAACCCAATTTTATTGCAGTGTATAATCTAATGTAACCATATAACCTAGGAATTTTGCTGCAAGATGAAAAATTGCTCCTATTTGCACCTGTCAGTTACCAATTCCTAGGCAGAACTAGTTAGTGTGATTAAACTGTAATTCCCAGTCACTGATTCACTCAAATCGGCTTCTTTAATGTAGTAATCTGATGCTGAATTGTGTGAATGTGTATGAACATGTTCAGGAAATGTATGTGAAAAAAACAGGGATTTTTTGGCTGAGGTAACAGGAAGCCATGAGTTGGAACCCTGGAATGTAAAGGAGGAAGTAAAGTCACTAGCATATATCCTAGCTTTCATATCACATGTCATGCTTATGGTGGAGTGAGCCACAGCACATAAAAAAAAAGCCTCAGACAATGAATACTGTTAGACATTAGAAGAGAGGGATATGGTTGTGAGGAGTGAAGAGCTACTGTGCTAGGATGGTATGGAGAATCTTTGTGGTAATGAAGTGAAGCTACTGAAATGAAAGCAAAGGTAAAGCAGTGCACTGTGAAATCACACAAGTTCCCTAAAGAACTTATATTTTGAAAACAAAATTATATAGGGGAAATTTCAGTAAACAAAAGTTTTCTGCTCTAGGCCCCTGTAGATTTTGTAATTTTGACTCCACAACATTTTGTGCACAAACCTTTGGCTCCACTATCCTATCCCCCCTCTGTTTCCAGCGTCCTGAGACATTCTTGGCTATGGTGGTTACAGAGAGTTTTGTATTGCTGGTAGATAAGTTTGGCATGGAAACCATTATACAAATGTTAGCCTGCAAGATTGAGAAACATGCAGTGAGACACTCCCATTCCTTTGTTGACTGAGCACACAAGACACAATCATCTCTTGAGAAGTATGCAAGAGACTGATTTAAGTATGCAGTCTGTCTGCTCTCTTACAACTCCTAGTGAGACAACTGTGTAGGAAGATGAACATTTAATTATCAAATACTAGAACAGTACAAACTTCAATACAAATTGTTGTCTGTAAAACATGTATTCATAAAACCTTGCCCTTTCTCTTGGGATATTTTTTTTAATGGCAAAGGATTAAAAAAATTGAAATACTAGTTTTTGCTACAAGAGAAAGATTATAGGTGATTTTGAGTCGTCTAGCTAAACTCCTGGTGTCTTCCAATAAGAAATCTCACTATATATCACAACAACAGGAATTTTCTTTCATCCAAAAATCTTGGAGCATTTTATAGTTCTGTGATAGTAGTAGACTGGAGACAGTTATTGAGTCATGTATGAGTTATTTAGCTCTGTTAAGTCCTACCCATAACTTGATGTGTCGTGTTGCTGACACATGGCAAGCCAAATGGTCTGTTGTACAGTTCCCAGAGATCCTCAGGCACTGAGTAGGGAGTGCCTGCCTGGGAGCAGATTCACCAAAGTCATCTAGTGGATAATGCTTTGCGAAGGCTGCGGCTTGTGTCTAAAGTTT
This sequence comes from Cossypha heuglini, assembly GCA_027576195.1. Classification (NCBI taxonomy): domain Eukaryota; kingdom Metazoa; phylum Chordata; class Aves; order Passeriformes; family Muscicapidae; genus Cossypha; species Cossypha heuglini. The sequence continues at coordinate 49,330,028 of JAODKT010001744.1, forward strand.
CAAAGAAGCTGAGCGAGAGGTCTCCACTGCCTTGTAGGGCTAGGCTTAAACACTTCCCCAAGGTCTTGAATGCTAGAAGTGTTTGAAAACCTAGATATAAGTCAGCTGAGGGCACTTAACCTTAAAGTAATATACAGTCAGTTTGCAAAATATGAGCAAAGAAATTAGCACTTTATTGGAAATGCCTGTAGGATTTAATTGTGGGTTTAGAGCCTTTAAAATTGGAGCAGAATTTCCTAATTAGGACAGTTAATTATATTCTTATGCAATCCAACTTACACTAAGAAAGAGGTGTTCAGCTTAAGAAATAGGGGTTCGGGTGCCTAAACCAATTTATGAAGTACTTTTTTGTTTAATATGAGAGCTGTGAAAGGAATAGATCCAATGCATATCCATTGTTGAACCCATTCAATTACCTGTAGCTAGAAAACTGTATGATAAAATGCAATCCCAAATGCATAGTTTATTTGGGCATTCAAAACTGCTTCTGTACAAGAATATTCTTCAGTAGAAGCAATTTTTTTCCTTTTTAAATTTTGTTTTTTATTTTCCCTCTGCAGAAGAGTGCAAAAGGTATCCATGGAGTACAGTCATATCCAAATTTTGATCCATCGGCTGATGTTGTTGCTTTGGACAGAGCTATTACTGTAAAGGGTAAGAGGAGTAAATATTTAACTTACTACATTAGGACTCTCCCTTAGAAAATTTTGAGAATCGTGCTGAATAAAATATAGGAGCAAGAGGCAGTGGCAAGCTGGAGAGGTGCCTCTACTTTTAAAAGCTTGGCAATACAGTAAATTATGCCACTTGGTGAAGAATCTTAACTCTTCCATAGCCTGATGTTGTATTACAGTTTCAGACCTTAATGGTATATTAAAGTTCTTCAATATGTTGAAGGAAGGATTGTAAAAATTTAATTTCTAGGGCAGGAAATAATATTGCAACATACTGTACTTTTTGTCTTGATTTCCATAAAATTCCTGCAAGAGGCAGTGATTATGCTGATAATATTGTATGCTTCTGTTACATTTCTCTCTTTTAATGAAATTCTCATTTGGCACTTTGTACTTCAAAAGGTTTTTCAATTTGACTTACTGAGATTAAAGGACTATGCCATCTAGTTTGTTTTTTAGTGTGGGTTTCTGTTTGTTTGGGGTATTTTAGGGTTTTTTCAATTTAGGGGAAGATCTACATTCAGAACACTTTAAGACTCTTTGTATGAATTTTCTATGTCTTAATGGATGTATTTATTTGGTTTCTTAGTTACATCATTAATCTGATTACAACTTTTCCTTTGGTTAAATTTGAGTTTGTAAAGAAATCAAAATATGACATAAAGCAGATAATAATTAAAAAAAAAAATTTGGCTAAATGATGTATATATTTTGAATATATTGGAATTTTGTTTGGTGATTCATAGGTGTGGATGAAGCCACCATCATTGACATCTTGACTAAGAGAACAAATGCTCAGCGACAGCAGATCAAAGCTGCCTATCAGCAGGCTAAAGGAAAGGTAAAGTATATTCAAGCCAATCTTCATTTTCAACTGGAGTATCAAATTTTCTCCTGGCTCAAATGGTATCTGTGAGTAAAGATAGAATACTGAATAGGACAGGAGAGTTGTAGGATCATTACACTGTTCCCCAAGTATACCAACACTGGTGTAGGGAGGGGGTTCTAGTGGTTTTAGAGCATTTTTTTAATAGGTGGAAGAATAAATCAGATTTAAATTTTTTTTTTCCTCCCCACTTAATTAAATTTAGGTCAAATTAGAATATAGTCTTTATCTTCAGAACCTGTGGTTTTGTTTAGGGTGATAATATATATGTTATTACATAGGTTGACTTCAAACTTCATGCAATAAGCAGTGAGTTCAAATGTTACACAAATAAGCAACTCAGTCATAACTGTAAGAGTAATATGGCATTATCTTCTCTTGAGGAATGAGCAGCCTATTTCGAGTCTTCCTCTGATGCTGTAGATGTTTCCATATAGCTGAACTGCAATGTGTGAAAGCACTCCAGAAAACTTACTGAAAAACCCTGCCTAACACTTTAACATAAAGTGTCAAACGTGACAAATTGGAAACTTGAAGTAGGGCTTCATAATTCTTTCTATTATAGATATAGGAAGGATGCAGACTAAGACTGATCAGGGGTTAGACTAATTTTTGGACTGCAGCTGAACAGCAGCTACACTTTTGCCATTCATTAACTTAGTGTGTTTCTTGGTCTTCCTGAAACAGAGTCTAGAAGAGGCTTTGAAAAAAGCTCTGAAAGGCCATCTAGAAGATGTTGCTGTGGCTTTGCTCAAAACTCCAGCTCAATTTGATGCTGAAGAATTAAGAGCTTCTATGAAGGTAAGACAAAATCTTCAGAGAGAAACTTTCCTGGAGAGCACCTGTACTTATTAAGGCCTGTGAATAACACTGAACGTAGATTTCAAGGCTTGTGTATTATCTTTATTTTAACTTCATTTTGTTAATTAAATCTTTATTGGTAACTCAGTTTATGAGAACAAGAATCAGTAGTCCCTGCTGAATTTTAGAGTTCGAAGAGATTCTTTCGTGAGAATAAACTCTTTCTGCCTTCTGAAAACTAGTTGCTGATGGGAGCTATAGCCTTTACATTCATGTTTACATAGGAGAAAGAGAAAAGGGAAGGAGGTAATTTTTCTTCATATATTTTACATTATTTTATGTTCACTGTTTGGTCTCTTTAGCACTTCCTTTGGGCACCAGTATATTGAATGTTATAAAAGTTTAATTCCAAAAGAGCCGAAATTACATTATATGGAAGGACAATATATTTAATTTTTATTTCTCATTCCATGTGGTCCCTTCAAAGCCAATGATTTTCGTCTTATTTCTGTTATGAATTTTAAGTTTTTTCTATTGAATAACATCTCTAAAACCTTAATTGCTTTTGCCAGGGACTTGGAACTGATGAAGATACCTTAATTGAAATTCTGGCCTCAAGAACCAACCGAGAGATCGGAGAAGCCAACAGATACTATAAAGAAGGTAATTCAGAGCAAGAAAGAAGTATTAAGAAGTAAGAAAGAAGTTATACCATTGTATAACCCTCTAGCAGACACATTAGAGTCACAGCCTCACTTAGTATGAGGAGCTGAGAACAATACAGGAGGCAAATGAAGCTTCACAAAACTTTGACAGGGTTGCTGGAGAGAGAGATCATGGTGGCTTTTTCTGACCTATGCAGATCCCAATAGTGAAGGAAAAGATACATCATCACTGCTGGAATTGTGGGAGTCTCATGGAATGAGTCACACATTTAGATGTTTTTTTGGATGCATGCAAAGCCAAGCTGCTTTTCTTCCCCTGTAACTAAACCTTGGCTGACATTTTAAGAAAAAAGCATAGACTTGGAAAAAAAATTCTTACTGAATTAGTGACACAGACATGATAGCAGTAGGAGCAACCAGTGAGCAATAGGGGGAAAATATTTGAAGAAGTTACTACAATTTGATGTGGCATTTCCTTTATATGTTGAGTTTACTGTGTTGTCTAAATAAATCCTGTTTTCTGAGATGATGAGGTAACTTTTACCAAGACATTTCTTCTTAGATGTCTATATTAAAAACTTGATTTTTTGGGAGAGTTTGTGCTTGAGTTCAATACCTATAAGAACAGCCAGAAGTAAAAATGAAAAAGGCTCAGAAAAGGTTTGTGTATTTTACAAGCAGAAACCTGAGACAATGCTATCCATGCTACCCACAAGACATTAGAGAAGGACATTTTTCTGCACGTTTTAGGTTTATTGTCCAATTTTACAGCACATCTCAGGATTTAAAGGATATGTTATGAATAAACTCCTTTACTAGAAACTAAATGAGAGAAAGTAAGAAAATCACATTTCTAGTGGGCATATTTAAGAGGGAAATTAGGAAAATACCGAAAAAGATCATAGAGTGGTTTGTTGGGACCTTTAAAAATTAGGTAGTCAACTTAGTTGATAACTTCAAAAAAAACCTATTTGTTTGCAGTGCTGAAGAGAGATCTGACAAAAGACATCATCTCTGACACTTCTGGAGAGTTTCAAAAGGCTTTGGTTGCTCTAGCCAAGGTATGCTATGTTTAAGCATTTTGAGTGAAAATATCTATAGTCAAAAATCAACGGTCTCAAGACTATTTTAGAGAGATGTGCAATGAATAAAGATTTATGCAATATTTATTTCTTTGCATTGATATTTTTACTTTCATATCCTAGATCATTAGAAACTGTTCCTAAACAAACTAGAATGAGATTTTATGTCAAACACCTTTTAAAAAACTTTAAAACAATGTTTCTGTTTTATCAGTTAGGCTTTTAAGATGTTTTTGTGCTATCTTTAAATGCTAGAAAAAGTAACAGACATAATGTCATGTCAATTGACTGGAAAAAGAAGAATATTTAAAATTAGAGAAATGAACATTTTTTTCCTGTTAATTTATGTTTCTAGTAGTTAGATAATGGGACAAAGGCATAGAGTTAACAAGTGGACAAAGTGTTTTGTAAATTTACGTTCAAAAGCAGATCAGTTGAAACGCTGGACCTTCCCAATAAAAATATCCTTCTAAAATTAATAAGTATTTGATTTTTGAGTATATGTATATGAATCTTGTACTTGCATACGGGATGATATTTTGATATATCCGTGTGCATGGTTTGGATTTTCAATTTTAACTTTTAAATCAACTTGAAAGGAGTCTATTGAATGATCAACGGGAAATAGGTCACAGGTTTGAAGCCTGTAGTTTCATGTCAAGAAACAATTACTTCCTGTGGATTCTTAGATAGGAATTAAAAATAAGTTGCTGATGGCTGTAGAAATATGTTCTCTGATTACAAACACAACAGTTTTATTACCAGATGATTGAGATAACTGCACCTATTTCCAGTTATGTATTGATTTGTGTATGACAGTGGTGCTGCAGGACTCTCAAATGTTGAGCTTTAGTGAACTGAATGATTGTGAGAACCAGTGAAACTTTATTTATTTCTTTATGTAGGCTGATCGATGTGAAAATCCTCATGTGAATGATGAACTTGCTGACAATGATGCCAGGGTAAGATCATACTTGGTACTTTGCAGAGCTTCTTCTTCTTACTTACTTGAGATTCCATTGGCTGTCTGAATCCTGTGGATTGCAGAAATAACAGAGATTTCAATGTCATAGAGCAGTAATTTCTGAGGAGATAGTATTTTACAAAGTTCATGTAAGTTAATTATATGAAGGAAGTTAGATTTTCACTCTAATATCTGGCTTCAGAAACATTTCTGAGACCTCGTCTAGTTCCTGAAAAGCATGCAGACCATTTGAAGTATAAGTCAACAAGTGGAGGAATCAGACTCAGTCCTGCTTCTGTCTATAAAACAGTTCTTGAATTAAGGGACAAGGGTGTGCTCATCTATGTGCAGAATTAGCTACCATATACTGACCAGTGTGAGCTCCGCAGTATGTTAGATAGAGACGTTGCTTTTTAGTGACAAACTTTTCAAGAATATTGGTAAACTCACAGTCATTTTCTCAATAATTCTAAAATAAACATTTGATCTTTTTCTTATTTCTTCCAACATTAGTGGAACTAGCTTTACTAAAATCTTAATAAAACTTAGCAGTTGTTGCTCAGTTTTCATCTATAAAATGTTACATCACAGTTACAATTTAACTTTAGATGACTTCATATTGCTTTTTTAAAAAAACCTAGCCAAGAAAAGGCCATTGAGAAATGCTACTCTGATTCCTGTTACCTAAGAAGTTTAGTTCTGTCATCAGCCCTAGATATGAAAGCGAATTAAGACTTTTTCTAAATTCAAAAGATCAGTAATGTTTATCTTGATGAGAGTGTTAAATCTTCATGCTGTATGAAGGCCTTTTATTATTAGTCTTAGAGAGGTTTGAGGAGGTGAGGAAAATGGAGGAGACTGATTTGGTTTTTACTGTCCTGGAAGTTAAAGTTACTCCTAGAAAGAAGAGGAAGTACCTTGTACATAGGTTTCTCCTGCATATTGCACCAGTTAGTTGCAGAAATAATTTAGTCAGTCTTAAGAAATCCTACCAGTCCTGAACTTCCATAGTTTTATTGGTCTTAAGACATCCTACCACTCCTGAGCTTCATGCAGGCAGCTACCATGACAAAATAAAAATAACTTCATTTAAGAATGTAGTATACTCTGGAAAGTAACATGTCTGAAAATATGTTTTCTAGCTGCATTGTATTCGTTAGGTACCATTGCGACATAAATGAAGTATGAAGTATTATTTGACAGAGCTGGAGTTAGTCTGAGGTAGGGTAGAGTTTTGATCTGGATTGTGTCGAGGGATACTGTTCGTTACTATAATGCAATGGCCCTCAAAATACAGTATTCCTTTTTGAGTTCAACTATTCTGATACTGAACTTGCCACCTTCTTTCCTTTATGACAGGCCTTGTATGAAGCAGGAGAGAAAAGGAAAGGAACAGACACTGGTGTGTTTATAACCATTCTTACTACAAGAAGCTACCCACATCTTCGAAGGGGTAAGTTGAACAAAGCTTCATGCTTCTCAGGGATGATTTTTGAACATTGCCTAGTCATGAATTAAGAGAAGATACAGGTTATCAGGATATGATTCTAATTTGAAGCATGCTTGCTGACTAAGGATGTGGTTGGCAGCCTGGCTGTTCTTTCCAAAGTAGAGATGAGCAATATAATTCAGGCTCTTAGCAGAACTGAAGTCTCAGCTGGTTTGTGATCACAATGCCAAGCAATAAGAGCTCCCCAGAATGGTCTTGCTTCTTAGCCAGTTTGCCCTCGACAGGGGGCTATCACACAGTGTCGCAGGCTCTGGTGTAGTCTGTTGACCACCTCTACCCCAGCTGATAGGAAATGAACCTTTCCATCCTACCAAAGTCCCATTCCATATGCTGACTCCATCAGTATATGGAGCAACACTGCTCTTTACACTGCTGTCTGAAGAAAGTGAGAAAGATGACCCACAAACAGTCCTCTGCTGCAGCAGAACAGGGCAGAGACAGTGCAGGGAGAATACTTTTTTTTCCCATTATTTAGTCTTTCAGAAGTACACCAAATACAGCAAGCATGACATGAACAAGGTACTGGACTTGGAGCTGAAAGGTGATATTGAAAATTGCCTCACTGCCCTTGGTAAGTGGCTCTGCAGATTGAAACCTACTGAATGTTCTGACTAAACTTAAGCTTTTATTTTTGCCATAATTGCTCTGATCAGAAACTCTTCTGTACTTACCTGCTTCATTGAGAAGCTTGCTAAATAATACCTTGGAAAGTCTAATCTAATTATTGTGGTTTAATTGACACCTAAAATCAGTTGAAGTTGATGACTGAGTAGAAATATCTCTCCTGATATTTGGAAAGGTCTTTTAAGGAGAACAGATGAATTGCTAACATAGGAAGACCTTTACAAGAAATCAATATGCCAAAAAAAGCTGTCAGAAGAGGTATAGTTTGTATCAAAAATCCAATAGTTTTAAACCCGTCTTCAACCAAAGCCACTCTTCTCCCAGTTACACATGGCGAGAATGCTTATAATATTGATTATTAAAAGCATAAGAAAATTCCTTTAGTGGTTTTGTTCAAGAAAATATTAATATAAATTTAATTACTTGTTCATGAACAATAAGGTAAGGAAGGGATTCCCTCTCACCACTGGATCAGGGATGTTATTGGGGTCCCTGTACCCATCTGTTCTTAGCTTTTATATCAATATATCAAAATGTCAATAAGATGTCAAACATATTTTGGATAAAAGAATAATTTCCATCAGATCCCTCGTATTATCAAAATTCAACTATAACTTGGTTTACAAAATAGCAGATTATAACCTCCAGTTCTGCTGTAGAAGGCATAAATGCTTTCCAGTTTTTCTTCTTGAGAACTGTAACACCTTCCTTAATTTTGTGGCAGTAAACTAGGGAGAAATGTGTTGTTTTTATAGTAATTATTCTCCCCTGACTGCATTGCTTTGTGATGAAACAGAGGAAAGGATCTTCTTGTCCTCATATATTATGAAGAAAGGTAACAAAGAAGTACATAAATAGGGTATGCAGGTAGGAAAAATGAAAGTGTTTTATTGGTAGACTTTGATTACATGTGTAGCCAAAGTGACCTTGTCTCACTGCTTCATTACAGTAAAGTGTGCCACAAGCAAGCCAGCTTTCTTTGCAGAAAAACTCCATTTGGCAATGAAGGTAATCTAAATAAAGATCTCCTGTTTGTAAACATAAGGTGCTTTATAAGCTGAAAGATAAAAAGTTAGCTAGAGGTCTCTGGGCCCTTTGAGTAATAGAAAAAGACTGCAGAGGGAAATTCAGAGTATTTCTCTCACTCCTTCTATTCCTTCCTTTGAAACCTGAGACTTTCTGTTGGAGGAGTTGTCTGTTTGCTGTAGTGTGTTCAGGGGGGCATCTGTCCATCCACACATATCTTCTACTGTTACAGTGACACGAAGCAGACTGGAACCCTTCTTATGAAAGTAAAAAGGGAAAAGGAGAGCAATTCTAGATCTTGGCAGGTACCTTGTGGAAGCCTAATCTATAACATCTATGATCCTTCTGGCAGATTTGAAACCCTTGTTAGTGAGGCAGTGAAGAATATGAAACATGAAAAGCCTAGTACGTAGGTGTTGTCCTAACTCTGAGACTTGGTTAGGAGCAGTATGTGAAAAATTGAGTGAAACATTATGAAAATGCAGATCATTGCACTACTAAAAAAGTAATGAAAAAAGGCAGTTTTTTCAGTTGAAAATTTAAGCTGTCCCTAATGTCTAGAAAGCACAGTGAAGGAGATGTCTGTTTTTAGAAAACAGTTAAAAGAAATGCTTTAAAATATTGAAAAAAACCTCAAAAACAACAGTGTAGAGGTAGCCTACCAGAAGTGAATTGTGCTTATATGGAACATTAAGGCCCATGAGACCTCCCTGTTATGAGACATACTGAAGGAAAAGGAAAGGGGTATGTTCATATATGAAGAAATCTGATGGACTAACATACAGACCTTGACTAAAAGTATTTCAATAGCGAAAGTAACGCAATTCTTTTCCCTCTTCTTTTCTTCCCCTTTTTTCTTTGTTTCCTTTAATAGGGTGCTGGGACCCGGCACAAGGACCTTGTCAGAATCATGGTTTCGCGCCATGAAGTGGATATGAATGAGATCAAAGGCTATTACAAGAGTCTGTATGGCATCTCTCTCCGTCAAGCCATTATGGTAGGTTTCCTCCCACATGAGGCATGAAACACAAAACAGCTGGATGATTTCTGAAGTCCAGTAAAGATGTGTTATTTTTTCTGCTCCTCAGTCGCTGGTTCATCCTGCGTAGCTCATTGTAGATAAGTACATTATGTTTCCAATGGCCCACAGGCCGGGAGAACTAGTTTCTTTTCCAAGTTAAGGTTTTTGTCAAAAGACCTATAGAAATAGTAGTGACACACATCTCAAGATATCATCTTACAGTAGAATCCAAGAGCTGAATGCAGAGTAAATTATCCCCCCCCCAAGTAAAATTTTTGTACTTAAGCAGTACCTTGGCAGGAGAGTGGAGGTGATTGCTGTGACAGCTCTATGGGGGTATTTGACACAACTGGATATTGGCTTTTAATATTTGGGGTACTCCAGCAAATTAATTTTAAATTTTATTAATATTTATTTGGATTATTTTCCCTATGACCTAAGTAAATGAGTTAAACTTACAAAAATATTTTGCTAAAAGAGATTGACCACCCCAATGTACTTTCCAGAAAATTCAAGTGGTGAGGGACTAGAAGAAAGCTAAGCTGGCAAAGCATCTTTGTGGAGAGTAGTAGACATTACTGAAAAAACAAGATGTCTTAATTGGAATAGAAACACACTCCCTACATGTATGAAAATGCCTATTGGATTTTTATTGATGTCTGCTACTTTCTCAGGTGCCAGAGGTCACTTTTAATCTTCCCTTAAGCGTGTGTGTAACCTGTAATTTATTATGTAATTACACCACCTCATCATGTACCAAAGTGGTGATTACATCCAAATGCCTTGAGGTGTAGCTTGGCTACACTAAAGAATTCATATATCTTTGAAAATTAGATTCGAGTTAGAGAAAATAAGAAATGCATGTAATAATTACACTGCATACTTAATGCATATTATCATTTTTACCAAGCTGAATAAGGAATCCCATGGTGAGTAGAGTATCACTGTACTGTTAGCCTTTGTTTGGGATGCTCCTAAACACAACGTATATACACGAAGTGTTGTAATATTACCGAGCATTGGACAGCACTGATCAAGAAAGAAAGTTTCACTTCATTTAGAGTAAAAGCTTAAGCTCCTGGGTAGATAAAAATCTTATGTGCTTCTCTTCTTTGCTTATGCCACTAGGCCTCCCAGCATTTTTACTAGCCTTGTCTACCTATGCTGCACTCTAGAAATGTGTGTGTTTATTTCTAGATCATACAAATTACTTCAGTGAGGGCTCTTGGTTCCAGCTCAGTCTGTGGCTAATTGTCTTACCAAGTGATTAATTTATATAGATGGAGCACTGATATTTGATCAATGTATATCGAATGTTAATTGAAATTTATTTTACTTGAGACCATTATTCTAACAATTGTGGGGTTTTCATGCTTAAATTTACAGGATGAACTCAAAGGGGATTATGAAACCATCCTGGTGGCTTTATGTGGAAGTGATAATTAAGTTTCATGTTCCTGAAGTGCCCTCAAGCACAATTGCTGAAAATCTTCATATTTGCATGTTTATGTAAAACACAGGCTTTACACACAGAGGCTGCTGTGGAATGGCACTTAGTTCATATGTATTATGTTTAAAACCTGTAACTCAGAATGTATTTTTTCAATATCCTTGCTCTGAACATCATCAATATTTCTGGTTGCCTTATTTATCCAAAGTGAAAGAATGCCCCCAAGTTTCTGTTCGCATAATTAGTTACGAAAATGGTAAAGTTTTCATCTATGCTAAGCATATAAGCTTTTAGAAATAAAATTCAGCCATGTGTAACTTTGTATATCCTATGTTGCTATTCTGCATTTAATTTCAAGTTGTGTGAGTATAGTGTGTGAGGGAAAAATCAGTAATAGCTTAATTCGAAAGTGATGTAGTAATATCAAATGTAGCTCTGATCTGTATAAGAGTTCTCTTTGGCAGAGTGCAAGAGAGTTTCAGCAGGAATGTGTCCTTTGCTGAGAGCCCAGCCTAAATATTCAACTTCAAAATGGTAATGAGGGACCACTTAGAATGTTCATTTAGAGTAAAGGACAAGGTAAAGTTAAACATGTTAATATGAAAACAGTTGTTACCTGATTACAGGAGCTTTGCAGGACCAACAGTGGAAATTGATGTATTCAAAGTGCTTCTAATTTTAAGGCATTTCACTATTTTTTAAAGTGTTGTATATATGCATCTTAGCTACAGGCAAGAGTGGTTGCATTTTGATTGTATTCTATTTTTGTCTACTTCTAAAATGCAAATGCTGATTGTTTTGAAGAGGAAGGATTGCTTTGTGTAGTGCTGTATCCAAGAGAAGCCACAGTTTTACCGCAAGCCAGCTCAATCCCCCCAGGCATTCACTTCTGTCTGAGATGCACAAGTTTCTGTACAGTTAGGGAACTACTTCCTTAAACATTTAAAAAACCAGCAGTTTTTTTTTTTTAAATTCCATTTATATGACTCTGTCATATGGCTATTTCACAATTGTTTTAAATGTATGATCTATTTATTGCCATAGAAACTTGCAGCCCATTATTGTAGTCTGAAAAGTTTCATACTGCAAAAAGTAGGACTGAGGTTAATGACTGAGAAACAGAGCACCATCTGTTTCACTGCCAGAAGGCCCCATGATGGTCTGAGTAGAAGTGAGAGATGTTTCTAAACAAAAAACAAAATAAAACAAACAAAGAATTTTAGATATGCTAACATAAATGGAAAGGTCATTTCCTGGCATAAAGAGGGACAATCCTTGTCTTAAAGAGCTATGCTGCACAGTAAAGAGGAGAGACAGAGAATTAAATGGACCAGCACAAATAATCTTCGTTTTCAATGCAAATTAATAAGAGCATCAGCAGTGAAATTTAAGTGAAAAGTCTACATATGTTAGCTCTAGTCAGATTGTCATTAAGATAAGATGGATTACCACAGAAGACCAGTAATCTAAGATTGTTTGGATTTTGGTTTTTTGTTCCTATCTTTTTGCATCAAAGGAGAAAATGTCACATAAAATCACTGCAAATAGTTTTAATAAGTCCCTAAGGACTCCATTTAGTAGCATGCTTCTCACTGTGCTGAGCTTCAAGCATGGGAAGAGTGCACAGATTTGTACCAAGGAAGTGCATTTAAAATTTTTCTGCAGCTGTTTTCCCAACCAGTATTAGATATTAAGCATCAGTATAAGGAAAAATAAAAAAGGCAAAATAAAAAGACAAGACATTTTTCTAAAAATCTCAAAATCAAAAAGTCAATTGCGGCAATGTTGTATTGTAAAGAACTTCTTGGTTCTTATTCAGACTGTCCAGAGAAAGGCTTGCTGGGGCACAGTGTTGGAATTTTCACCACTGTTTTAGTGAAACACAATTTATGAATTCTATAATCCCCTTCTGAGATGGGGCAGGTATTTCATAACACCCTGCAAAAATAAAGAAGCCATTAATCAGGTGTAAACATGGAATAAAAGGAATGTGGCCTGTCATGTTTCAAAGACAGTAAGATAAGATTTTGTTGGAAAGTCATGTATTAGAATTTGAATTGCATTCAAACATGCGAGGAATGGTGATCTACTCGATGGGGAATGACTGTCCAGCCATTTAAAGGTGATGGAGAGGAGGGGAGTGGTGAATTCAAAAGGAAATGTCAGTAAATATGTTACAGTAAAGGCCATAGTGAAATTCATGAGAAGTGCTTCCTTGCTTTGTTGTAAATTGTTTGGAGGTGAGGAGACAAAAGGGACAAGAAAGGCAACAAGAAGATTGAAATATGATTTTATTTTTTATCATTGTACATTTGAAGTCTATCAGCAGAAAACTATTGCGAGGGCACAACTTCAACACAAACATGTAAATGAAGGAGTCACTCTGCATCTTCAGCAGGAAAAGCTTTCTTAAGAGCTGCTAACTTTGAAATAATTTAGAAATATATTGGAAAACTATTCCTTCAAATAGCACTAATCCTTTCATGACTCTTTAATAAAATACACTGGGAATGGTACATTTGTCACATTTAACTTACCATTTTATGATCAGCCATCTGCTGCACGGATTGGACAGATTCTTCAGTTTCTCTTTCACTGTGGATGCTTTTCTGACCCTTTTGGCTTTGCCCTCACAAAACAAATAACGAGTTTACCGAGGCTAGAAAAAAGATAATGAATTTCCAAACGGCCTTTTCAAAAAACTTTGAGCTCTGGAGCCACCTTGTGACTGTAGAGACAAGGACAAGGGATAGCATTTCAACAGAAACTCAGTCTTAAATGGACACTGATTCCAAACTGTCATAATAAAGAGAGATAACGTAGTTCAGCATATTGTGGAATATAGGGGTTTTCTATCTCCCCCTGCTCCAGCATCTGTTTTTTCACACTGATTTCAACAAGAACAAGTAGGAAAAAAAGAACTAGCTGACATATTCTCAAGAGGAGAGAAGTTTCTCAAAGCGCTGGCACAAGCAGTTGTAGAATATGAAAAAACCTCCAGATCCAGCATATCACCATACCTTTCTGAAACCATAACGCACGTGTAGGGGTGCTTACAGAAAACCCTGTATTTGAAAGACTCATCCATCATGAGATACGTCGCTCTCATTCAGCAGACTTGGGCAAAGAAGTGTGAACTTCTAATAGACACCACTACAGAAGGTGCTATGGCAAGGTGGTAAAGTTAAACAGCCCTGTGTGTCTATCTAGATAAAGATAAAATGACGTAAAGTTTTTTCAGGAAATTAGACTGGTTTTCCATCTCCATTCCAGAGGTGACCAGTGCCAAATTCTATCAATTGCTGTGTGCTTTTATTGTATGTCCATTTTGCTTCAAATCATTGGAATAATATAGACAAAAAGTTACTTAAAAATCTGGGCTTTAGTTTTTAATATCTTGTTTTGCAACCTATTCAAGTGCCTCCTTCATTCAGTGGGACCAAATGTAGAAAAGCTAAACACACTGCTTCTAAGGAGTTCAGATTTATAAAAATGGTGGCAAGGTGCCTATTACCATATTTATTATTGCTTTCTATGCTATATTCTTCACAAATCAATGAGTCATAATATTTCTAGCATTGTCTGAATAAAGAAAGGCAGAAATTAGATCTTGTATGTTCTCCAAGCTATGCAGAGCTTTCCATTAAACTGTTCTCTGTGACACTAATAGAGGTTTTCCAAGCAATTGCAGTTAGTAAGTATTGCATAACATGCATTTGTGAGTGGCAATAATAACTTACCTTGGCAATTAAACTTATTCTGCCTCTTTCAAAGTCAGCTTAGTCCTTCCTTCTTATCTGCATTAAGTGGTTCAAGGTCACTATAAAAAGAATTGCTAGTTGATTTATGTAATTTAATGTATGAAGAAAAATTTTGAATTTCCTATTGCTCAGTTTTATCCATTTTAAATTTAAACACTTTCTTCTTCTTCCACAACCACCTCGTGCCATAATCTAACCTGTGCTAGAACTTGGCTGCTAAACAACTGACAAATATCTTGGGAGGTTATGTCAGGTTTCAAAAAAAGTCCAGTTGAATTGTAAAGGTTGTTCTACTATTTCTGCCATTTTACAGTGAAGCTCTTTACTCTTTGTGGGGTCATATATGTTTAATTATGGGGATGATTAGGAGTTTTTAAATATGCTTTTCTTTGCATTGAACATTTCAGTTAGTATGAGTTTACTGGCAAATAAATGCTTTTGATTTCTGAATTGGTAATATTACTTCCAAATACTTGCTTACTTAAAATAATAAATGGATATGAATAAATATCATAGCTTGCTAATTATTACTGCTAACACTATCTATTTCTTAAAAAAAAGACTGGAAGTTTGTGTGTGGTTTTTTTTGTTTTCTTTAATTTTTTTAAATAATAATCTGGAATTACCATTACCTGGGATTGTTTGAAATATAGTAAGTTTGCCACTAATTCATTGAGGCAAATGTTTCTGGAGTATCTGAAAACTTTGATACTTTATATTATGGAAACTTGAAGATTTTGTTCATCTATGGTTCATCTATCAGGTCTAGAAACGTGCTAGTTAAGTGTTTTTATCACACTCTGATATGAATCTGTGGCAAGTTACCTGAGCTTGTTTAATTTCATTCCACAAAATTTAAATCATAGGATTTGGAATTTATAATTTTATGTATATGCATATTTAGCCTACTATGAAGGAAAATGCACAAATATAGTATATGAAACTCTTACAAATATACAACTGAGAACTTACAAAGATAAAAAACTGTCATTCTCCACAGATTTATTCGCACAAAATGAACTGGGGAAAGAAAGTACTTTTAGTGAAGCATCAGTGCTGCTGCAAAGCTCTACACTGGAGAAGAATTTAACTTTTCTCTTGGATGCAGAATAGAAAATGCTTCCCTAAGACATGGTTTGGCTGTCGGCAAATTGTCCATACTGCCTAAAACCACTAGATGTAGCTGTTGGTGCTTGCAGCAGCAAGAACGCACGCACCCAAACACACACCCACACCTGCTTGCCCCCCTCCTCCTCCCCTTCCCCAGCTGGGTTATTTGTGGTTCATGTAAGTGATGCTTTGGATTTTTTATTTTTTTAAGCAGATCTTCGTATTGTGGCTTTCCTTAAATTTCTACATAGGTCTTTTCCTAGTCTCTGAATTTGTCAGTCTCTCTTCATTAGACATGATACAAGAAGGTAGTGTAAAATTTAAACATGATACGACTGTTCGTGAATTAATTATAAATAATGATAATTGAAAATAGGTTAACACATATGCTTCCATCAATTGGCCTGACATTGTGACTGGAGTGGTACAGGGCAGGTTTCTCTGGCAGCATTGATGCATTTTACAAAGCTGGGACATAGCAGTAATCTGCTGAGCTGCAATTACTACAAAACCAGATGGATCCCTGAAAATAGGAGTCCTGTACTAATCTGTCTAGATTATTGAATTCAGTGGCCAGTTGCCAATATATCAGGGAATGCTTGTAGAACTGAATCAAAATAGATGATGAGGTTTTATTCTAAGTTACATCTATAAATATTCTGTATCCTGTTTTACCACTTCCATGGGAAATGCATCTAAAAAGTTACCCATTGCTTTTATTTATATTGCTTTTTAAAGTTGTTTTGATTTTCAGCTATCTGTGCCACGGTAGTATTTAAAATTGTATTGACAGTACCATTCTGTAAAATTTTGCTAGATTTGCCAGTTTAATTAGGAAAACTATGAAATTTTAAAAAAATTAAATAAAATATGAAATAAAAAAAACCCAACAAATTTCCTTATCAATACAAATAAGCTATGCATGTAAGCATATTCAAAACTTTTTGTATCATTTTCTTCTTCAATGATTAAGACAAGTATGTTTGCAGGCACTTGTATTGGCATTTAGATGCTTTTCTAGAGTGTAATTGTAAAAGGTACATTTAGGGAGAAAGAGACAGAAAAGATGGACATGGCAGTGGAGAGACTCATGCTGGTTGCTTCATTCATGCCCTACAAATGAAGAAGTACTGAAGCTAGGGGTCTGGGATTGCTATTTGTATAATGATCAAGCTGGTAAATGCAACAAGTATTTAGTATAACAAAGTGTCAGTTTTAGAAGAATGTTAATGGCTGACTGTTGACAGGCACCCCGTGTCTGTATGTTTATAAATGCTGAAGAACTGGGAAAGAAGCATGAGTTTTTAGATTTAGTTTACTGTCAGTGAAAGTGTTTTATTTGTTATTAACATGAGTTTTGTTATACAAACAATAAGTGGTAGAAGACTGGCATCTACACTCCTACCTGAAAGTGAATACCCTGCAGATACAACAATATGGGGTACATGCACTCCCATGTGCACCTGTCCTTTGACCCCATGTCCTCCTCTCAGGTGTGTGTTCATGTTTCTCAGTCATGTTCTGTGACTTTGTACAGATCCAAGGGTGACTGCTGTGGTATAAATACACTTGTATCAGCATTTGTCTATCTGCATGTGCTCCTTTGACTCCATGGTTCACAGCTGATTTGTGCAGAAGCCCTGATAACTTGTCCAGACATCACATGGCAGATGCCTGGTCCAGGCAGCAATGCAAGTAGATCATCAATGCAAAAAACCACAGTGAGAGGATTATAGGTATTTAAGAAAATCCAGAAGCAAAGCTAGAGGAATTTTGCCATGATATATTCTAGAACTCAAAGTAAAATTAATCCCTGAAGAATTAAGTTAGTAATGAAGTACACTGGTTTCTTAATCAACGTTCCCTGCTCAGCCAAGGCAAATTCACTGCAGTCTCCAAGCCAGGAGAAAAACAGCAGCAGTTTTACCCTTTCTAGTAACCTAGTCCCTGCTGCTGCTGACCTCAAAACAGTTTAGCTCTCTCTGCACCAATCTCACAAAAGAAGTTGTTTCTCCTCTCCTCTTCCCTCCTATTTCCTTCCCTCTCTTCATATTTAGTATAGTGGTTACCACTGGGGGGTCTAGGTCTTAAAGCTAAGAGCTGTGTTACAAAACATGCACACAGGCCATAGAAATTATACAGAAACTACCACAGAAGTGCCTATCAAGCAAAATATGTGAACCAGGACATAAAACCAAATTTTTTTACTTCACTTTCCCCTGTTGTACTTAATCTGTGCTTTGTAACAGAGATCTGCTTTCCTTGAGTCATGAACTCACAGAGGTGCAATAAAACAATATTAATTTGTATGTTTTTGGTACAAATGGTCATGAAAACAGGCTCTCTATGTTTGTACCATTTTTGTGTAGTCCGCAGGATGATTTAAAGTCTAGAGTGCCCAATTTTCAAATTTTCTTTAGATACCTGGAAATGCAAACAAAACAAACCACTGTAGTTTAAAAGTTCCAGCACATTTTATAG
>JAODKT010001744.1:49357340-49370455 GCA_027576195.1 Cossypha heuglini
AGGCAGCAAGAAACAGAAGAAAGACCGTTTTTTTGTTTGTTTGTTTTTTTGGTTTTTTGTTTACCCCCAAGATTCACTTAGAAGGCTTGAAAAGAGCTACTTCAAACACCTGTGAAGAGCCTGGGCAAAGACTCTATCTCTTAGTTTGACTTAGGTGCATTGTCCTTGAGGAGATATCCTTTTCATACTCTCACATTATGAAGACAAGGGAGGGTTTTTTCCTCAGATTCTTCTGTTTCACTGAATATTGCACAATCACAGCATGAGTTCTTAATATTTCTCTGCTTTACAGTTTGAAAATTCCACTAAGAATAAGCACAGATTTTTCCTCTTTTAATGAAATATTTTTGCAAATTTAATTATAAAATAATGTAGGTTTATCATAATTTGGGGAAGACATAGTAAAAACTTGGGACATGTCATTGTTAAAGAGAAAAGACATGAGAAGCTGCAATCAGATCCTACATATGTAAGACTAAATTAATTCCTGTGTTATGCTGGCAGTCAGTAGTGGGATTCCCTAGGGAGAACTAGGAATGGAGCTTTTATTCAGGCCTGAGAATAGTGAATGTAAACATTTGGAACCAAAGAATATTTTTGTTTCCAAGGGAGATCAAGAGGAGTGTTCAGTCCAAACCCTGTTCAATACAGTTAATATACCTTGCTCATGCCTTTGCCCAGCTAAATTTTGAAGGTCTGTGAGGAAGGTGATTTCACAACCTCTCTGAGCAATCTCTTCCACTACTTGAACCTACTCATGATGAAAAAGTTTTTCTTAGGATTTATCCAACATTTCCTAATATAGCTCTCAGCTTTGTTCTCCTTCTATCTTCTTCATTAGGCATCTGTGGACAGCCATCAATTCTCTGTCTTGCCTTTTCTTGTTTTTGGAGGCCGAACAAATCTACTCTCGACACTATTTGCATGTCCTGTGCTCCATCACCCTGAACAGTGTGGTAGGAAGAATCTTGTGTGTGGCTCGTTTGCCTCATTTGTTGCTAGTTGGATTTCCCTCATTTGGAAGTACTGCTGTGGAAACACAGGGAATCAAAACAAAGTACACTTGCTGTGTGCATATAGGCAATTTACACAGAGCACTACCTTTACATTTAAAATAGAAGATGAAAGGGACCTTTGTGAAAATGTGAAAGCACATCATTTTCAGTTCATCCTTTTAATTTAATTTACAGGAAGTTTTATTTTTCCAGACAACTACCAAAGATATGTTCTGCTGGTTGAAACATTAGTGAGCCTAAAATGTTAGTTCTATCACTGGACAGAAATGTTTTTACATCTTTCTTCTTTTTTCAATCATGATATGATCTTGGAACATAACATTTTCATATGTATTTATTATATTTGTTGAATCTTTAGACAAAAGTTTCTGAATTTAAAATTACTTTTACAGAGTGTTCTGTTTAACGAGGTGCTAGAAAACATTTGCCATGTAAGTACAATTTGTTGGGAATCCTAAAACTGATTAAATAAAGATGCTTTTGATGAGGGTTAGCCACAGTGAAGGTCATTTAAACAGTCAGTGTAGCATCAGTAACAGCTGGAATACCTGATATTGACAACTTATTTCTGAGAAAACAAGTTTAGAGCTTGAAAAAAAATATTTAGTTCTTGAGCTGCCAGAAAACAAGTGATTTTTTTCACCTTGGTGAGAATTTGGCAGAAGGGTCTGTCCTTAAATACCTGGTATTTTACCTATGCCAAGAGATGAATGGAGGAATCAGGGTTGAAATGAACACTTTCTCTACAACTGCAGTATTTTAGAGATAATCCTCTTCTGCAATTTTAATTCGTTTCATATTTTTAGTAGTGCTGCTTCTTAATTTGTTATTTTGGTTTGTGTTTTGCTTGGTTTTTTCCTACGGAGTTTTACATTTCCTCTGTTTCCCCTGCACCTCCTTTTACTGCTATCCAGTGACCATTTGTCACATTAAAGGCATGACCACGATTTTCGTAGCAACTCTGGATGGAGATTTTCTTAGGAACACTTCCCGTACTGCATGGTTATTGAAAGCACACACAGCTGTAGTTGCTGGAGGCAGGTTTTGAAACACAGCTCTGCTGTTCTTAGACGGCATGTCCTAGCATCAAACTCCAGAATTTTATTCATCAGGCTATCCAGCCGGGTAAAATATATGGCTTTGAAATCTGAGGAATGTTTAATATGAAGTTTCTGGTGGTATCACACCCCATAGATCATCAGAATTTTACAAAGAGCATTTTTCAAAGACTATGGCCTAATTCCTAAGTAAGATCTTTTCTGTTTCAGTAAGGTGTTACAATTACGAACACAACTATTACCAGAACAGTTATGCGGAAGATGAGCTGTTCTTTGTGTTAAGAGAAGACAAGAAAGAAGGTATTCTTCAGTTAAGAGAACAAACAGCTGAGTCAGATTGAAAAGGGATAAATTCAACCAGGTTAAACCGGACTTTGGCCTTGTTTCAAGACTGTTGATCTCTATATATTTTGGAACCTCTACGTTCTTATGCCTATGCCCAAGATAAATTTTCTTTTTCCTGTTTCCTCAAGGACTATGTCTGATGTGACTCAAGCCTACTTCAGACTCATATTCTGTTCATAAAACTGAGACAGAAAATAAACAGGTGTTTTCCTACAAATCCTTTCTGATTTCAAATTGCAAAGCATCAGATCCTCTTGGCTGGAAAATTGAGTGGGAAACAATTTTGCACACAGGAAAAGAAAGACGTCCTATTTTTCACTTTGGAACCCAGAATGAATCTTCCCTTTCTCTTTTAAAATTATTTTAAAGCCAAAATATTATTGTGTTTTTGTATTTTTTGAAATAGACAGAAAAAGTCTGTTTATTTCAAACAGAAGAGCATTATGAAGCAGCAGACCATCTGTGTGGTTGCAAAGCTTTCTAAAAAAAAGAAAAATAAATACACATAGATGAAAATTCCTGATTTGATTTTTTTTTCCTTTTTGCTACTTTTACAAAGTGGAGGAAGCCTTGGTTTTTGTTATAATCTGCTCATTCTTCTGTACTAAAAAAAGAAATTCCAAGGGATATGTGGAAGATAACTAGGCAACATTATTTAGAAACAAGGAAAAAACTTTTAATTTTTATGTTTCAAACCTGGCTGATAAGTACGCAATTTGCTGTTTTTCTCTTGCTAAATTGATTCATTAGAAGATGCACTATAGCTCATTTGCAATTAATTGGATTAAATGACAGAAGATGATTCAGAAAGTGTTAGAGATACCATAGATGAGAGTATAATGGACAGCCAGTCTGCTCATTTTTCCCGGGAATGATAGACTATAAATAGCTGCCTTTTGCCCTCCAGTACACACATTCAAGTCCCATTGAAGTCAGCAGTGCAGAAATCAATGGGAACTCTGTGTGTAGGGTATCAGAGCAGATTTTTTGTTCAACGAAGTGCTTTGTACTTAGTATAGGAACATCTAGAGATTATAAGAAATCTGAAATGTTCAGAATAGTAATATCACCCATAAATCCAGCTAATCTTACTCTATATATTTGACTGCAGTAGGGCATTCTTAACATACATATACAATACACAGCAAAACAGATTTAAAATAGGCATACATATAAATATACATAGCATATGTTACCTACATATAAGTTATATTTTAGCAGAATATAGAGGGTGCATTTTTACTGTTTATTTCAGTTATGATTATTTTTTGTGTTTTCAAATTCTTGTACTTCTATTAGAGGCATTATTCCTCTCACTTGGACTGTGTTCTGAGCATGTTTACAGAGGGACACTAGATTCAGCCTTATATTTGTGTCTGCTTTCTCCTGTTCAATCTTCCAAACAGAGAATTGCTCATTTAGGCAAAGAGTGAGTTCACAGGATCATAGAATCATTAAGATTGAAAAAGACCTCTAAGATCACTAAGATTGAAAAAGACCTCTAAAACCTCAAGATCCAACCATTAACCCAGCACTGTCTTGTTTACCACTAAACACTATCCCAAGCTCAGCATCCAAACGCCTTTTGAAAACTTCCAGGAATGGTAATTACACCTCTTTCTTGGACAGCCTGCTCCAATGCCTGACCATCCTTTCAAATAAGAAATATTTTCCGATATTCCCCTGGTGGAACTTGAGGCCATTTCCTCTTGTCTTGTCACTTGTTACTTAGGAGAAGAGAACTGATCCCCACCTGTCTTCAGCCTCCTTTCTTGTGGTCACGGAGAGGGTTAAGGTCTTCCCTGAGACTCTTTTTCTCCAGGCTAAACACCCCAGCACCTCATCCACCCCTCACAAGATTTCCTCTTCAGATCCTTTCCCAGCTTGGTTGCCCTTCCCTGGACTCTCTCCTGTTCCTCGATGTCTTTACTGAAGTGAGAGTCCTAAAACTGAACACGGGATTAGAGGTGTGACCTTACCAGTGCTAAGTACAGGGGTTCAGTCACTGCTCTGGTCCTGTTGGCCACATTCTTTCTGATCTAAGCCAAGGTGCCCTTGGCCTTCTTGGCCAACTGGGCAGATGCTGGTTCATAGTCTAATGTTGTTGACCAGCATCCAGCCATGCTTCCCCCAGTCTGTAATACTACAGGGGACTGTTGTGCCCCAGGGGCAGGACCCAGCACTTGGCCTTGTTGAACCTCACACCACTGACCTCCTCCCACCAGTCCAGCTTGTCCAGGACCCTCTGTAGATCCTTCCTGTCCTCCAGCAGATCAGCACTAACACCCAACTTGGTGTTACTGCAGACTCACGGAGGGGACACTCCATCCTCTCATCCAGACCACTGACACGGGTGTTAGGCAGGACTGGTCCCAGGACTGAGCCCTGGGAGCACCACTGGAGACTGGCTGCCAGCTGGATGCAGCTCCATTCACCTCCTCTCTGGGCCTGGCCAACCAGCCAGTATTTCAGCCTGTGAACTGTGCACATGTTCCCAGACATGGGAAGCCAGCTTCTCCAGGAGAATCCTGTGGGATATTGCGTCAAAGGCTTTACTAAAACCTAAGGAAACAATATCCACAATCCCTCTCATCCACTAAATGTGTCATCCATAGTGGAAGATCAGTTCAGTCAAGCAAGACTTGACCAAAAGACTTGACCTTTCCTAAATCCATGCTGTCTGGGCCTTACTCTGTTTGTTCTGAAAATGTTATGTAATGGCATTCCAGGTGATCTGCTCCATGACTTTCCCTGGCACTGGGGTCAGGCTGAGAGGCTTCTGTTTTCCCAGATCCTCCTTCCAGCCCTTCTTATAGATGAGCATCACATTAGATAATTTTCAGTCCAGGGGACCTCTCCGCTTAGCCATAACTGCTGCTATAAAATGGAAAGTGGCTTGTTGATTATTCCATCAGCTCTATTAGTACCATTGAGTTGATGCCATCTGACCCTGCAGACTTGTGGGTGTCTAAGTGATATACCAGGTCACTGACAAAATGGTTGACCTGGATTATGGGAGCTTCATTTTCTCCTTATCTTTGTTTTCCAGCTTAGAGGCTTAGAGTGTCCTGAGGACAACTGGTCTTGCTGTTCAAGACTGGGGCAAAGGCATTAAGTTTCTCAGGCTTCTCCTCATCCTTTGTCGCTATGTTTCTTTCTACATCCAGTGAGGGGTGGAGATTCTCCTTAGCTCTCGTATTATTGATGATGTATTTGTAAAAACATTAGTTGGGTCTTTTACAGCAGTTACCAGATTAAATTCTACCTGGGCTTTGGTATTTTCCCTGCAAGAGACAAAAGAGATAATGTAACAGATTAAAATTGCACCAAACTGTGGATTTTGAAAAGCAGAAAATTCAAATTGGAAGAAAACACTAGGCAATCTGGGAATATCTATGTCTTCCTTTATGGAATATGTTTGCACTTATAAATGCTGTCTGTGAATGTATTCTTAAATCTATTTACTGCTAAAGTAAGAAGCTGCTTTTTTTTGCTTTCATTTCATAAGTTCACCCTATTTTTCTCCATAATTGAGGGCACTGTTGGACAGGCTACCCATAAATTGTTATTATGAAGAGACTCTCTCCAGATGCTAAAGTCTATCCAAACTGGAAGTTGTCTCCCATGATAAAAAGCTGATTTGTCCAGAGAGAAGTCTGCAGTGACATTTTACCAATCTCAATAACAACTGGTAAGTGCCTCCTGTTGACTGTAGTACTGTGTTTTATTGAACAAATAAACTGCTTATGTACCATTCTTGGCAAGAAACCCCATTCACTGAGGCAAAAGTTTAGGCTTACCATTCTTCTCAGCTGGGTTTTTATTCAATGTTTTCCCCTAATTTATTGTTTCCACTCATTTGTGTACAAACCAAGAAGCACTGAGACAGAGCAATCCTATAACTAGTATTTTAACAACAGCCTTACCTTTGCAGCTAAGAAGGCTGGTAAAAGAGAAAGAAGTGAGGCTTCTTGTTATGAGGGAAAGATTCCTTTCCTGTGGTGGCTTCCACCTTTGCAGACCATTGGACAAGGTAAGAATTCGCTCAGGATATTTTCTATGGCAGAAATCTATCCCTGTTTTACTCTATATAGAAAATTACAATCAAACCTTTTAGAGTCCTCTTCCAATGTGTTCAAGGAACACTAAAGAAATACCAGGGGCATGGAATATGGGAGGTAGTCATTTGCTCATACAGCTGGGAGTAATTTTTTGACTTTTTCATTCTGGCTGTCTTTGTGAACATGAAATATTTTACATTTTCTTACACCTTTTGCCTCACTTGTATGACAGGTAAAATACTACTGTGAAAAGGAGTACTCCAAACCCTCTCCACAATTAATGTAAATCGTTTGGTTTGGACTGAAGGACCATCTTTTCTTTCAGGCAGCAGGCAAATCTTAAGGACAGTGTGAGTTGAGAATCTCTTTTAGGATTTAATACCAGGACATTTGTGTGTATGAGATGCTACTTTGAAATGGTGCACAGAGCAGTAAAGAATTTAGCAATAATATTTTGCTTGTTAGGAAACAGAGTGTATTTATTCTTTTCTTCAGAGCCTTATTTACAGTACACTGGGGCTTCTGAGTGAAGGAATGGCAAACTTAATGAAACATTTGATTGGTATTAATTACTTTCCACTTAATTACCTGCCATGTGGATCTTGTTGAGCTATTGATTACTGGGAAACATACATCCCACTGGGGATAGTGTGATTTAACTTCATCCAATGAGTCAATTAGCCCAAGTAACACTGGGAGAGCTGGTGCTCTGCCTCAGTGAATGGGGTTTCTTGCCAAGAATGGTACATAAGCTGTTTATTTGTTCATTAAAACACAGTACTACTGTCAACAGGAGGCACTTATCAGTTGTTATTGAGATTGGTAAAATGTCACTGTTTCATCAAAGATTAGCAGCAGTTCATAGCTGCAAAGTGGATGAAAAACTCTCTCTGGTTTGAGAGCACAGTTGAATGCATGAGGTCAAGACATTAACCCCTGTTTGCTTCTCATTTGTGAGAACTTCAGTTACAAATTTGTGTCAGCTCTCCCGAGTGCAAAACATCTTTCATTGTCATTAATTCAGAAGCTGTGGGACAACAGACCCTGAACTGTGGCATGTGACATTCAATTAATTTCACCAAGAGTGAAACACATGGTATGTCCTCCACCTCACCAAAACTAAATACTAATATTGTTCTTTAGTGAGGATGATCTTCCTAACTGACAAGAACAGCCTGCTGTCTTCTCATGAATTAATCTGAGAATGAAAAGATCTTTTTTATTTTCTTTCTTTCTTTGCTCCCTTGTGATTTAAATTAGACAAAGAAACCATTATTCCTATTGGTAGTTGCCCTAGTCTATAACTGAAGGTATAAAAACAACCCTCTTGGCTGGAAACAATAATTAAAAAACCAAACCCCACACACAAATAACCAAACAACAGTAAAAAAACAAAAAAAAAAAAAAAAAAAAACAAACCCAAAACAAAACCCAAAACAAAATCTCAAACGGACTACAGCAAAACAAGAGAATAGAGGCAGAGAAATAAATTTGTTCAAGGAAGTCTTAAAGTGACTCTTTCATGGAATGGTTAAAAGAAAAATTTTGAGTATTCAAAGTAGCTATCTAGAAAAGTTACTTTTAAATACGATATTTGGATTGAAATACAAATTGGAGATCACGTTATACAATACACTTGAAAGAAAGATTATCTCAGTGGCAAATTAAAAAAGTTATTCTAAAATAAGAATCCTCTAGGAAAACTGAACAACTTAACAAATAACTGAGCACAAGTGCTTGATTACAATAAATTAGATATATACAAATGTATAAGCCAAAAAACATTGACGTGGAGACAGAATCTTCCTTTTTTTTTTCTGTTAAAAGAATCAAAAGAGATTATTTATGAGATTGTTTATTTGACAGTGACCTGCATAAGAATTTGTAAACATTGAGAAAAGGATTCAAGTACCCGCCATAAATGACTGATGTGTTTTGCTGATACATTTTATTCTGCTTAATAGAATACCTTAATTTCCATTTTACACTTCTCTTTATACTCCTACATAAGAGTATAAACTAACTTTTAAATATTTTCGATATTGAGAAATAGTGCAGATTTATCTTAACTTCAAGTCTTTCATGCTTTACAGGGCCATTGGATTTGATGTAATGTATTTGATGGTGTGACAATATTATTATTGCAAAATAAGGAAACCAGAAAAATTCTACAGATATTCATCTTGGTAGAAGACAAATTGTTTTTAGGGATGGATCAATTACAAAATTTAAAAAAAAATCAGAAATATTTAATGTAATGGGGTTTTAAAAGGTTTTGTGTCATTTAAAGTTAAGTACAGTGAAATATATGAAGATTTTACACACTGCTAAAAGTAAGTGATTCCTTAACATTACTTTTGTATTTGCAACTCAGAAAATAACTGTGAAAAAGTGGAAGCAGTAAGGGAAATTTCAGAACACATTTGAGATCTTTTGGATGTGAGTTTCCACTTTTTAGCCTTGTGAATCAAATTAAGAAAAAACAATCTTTTTTAGTTTGTTTCTCATGTTCTTAGAAGGTTGTAAGGTTCTCATTGTAGAAGGTTGTAGTAGGCTTTTATAAACTAGTTATGCAAGCTGCATTGCTCTTATAAATTACCTTAGCTGTACACACCTGTATAAATGGAGAACACCTCATTTATCCAGCAGAATAATTTCGGATTGTTACAAGGAGACAAAAAGCATCAGGTTTCAAACTGCTGCTAAAATGTGGCATGACACTGTTCAGTAGTGTACCTGTCTGGCTGCAAGATGGTCGATTTTCCTCATAGGGCCCATGTGGTGCTGTGCTTTGTGTCGGAGCCCGAACAGTGTTGGTCACACACTGTGTTTCAGCTGCTGCTGCACAGTGCTCACAGCATCAAGGCCGGAGCACCAAACACCCCTCATTTCCCCACTAGAAGGCTTGGGGTTGGGCAAGAGTCTGGAAGGAACCTCAAATGACCAAAGGTAATCCCATGGCATCAATATCATGCTCAGCAATAAAAGCTGGAGGGAACAAAGGGAGAAGAGGAAGCATTGGAAGTTTCAAAGCAAGCAACTCCTATGCATGATGAGACCCTGCTGCCTGGGAAGTGGCTGGAAATCTGCCTGATGATGTGAAATTGAGACTTAATTTCCTGGGTTTGCTTTAATTCCATGTGTGGCTTTTGCTTTCATTATTAAATTGCCTTTATCTCAACCAACGAGCTTGTCCATCCTAGTGTCTCTTTAGCGTTGAGTAGAGTTAGAGAGAGGGCACCTGGGTGGGGATCTGAAAGCCACTCCAAGTCAACCCACTACAAATAGTTACAACTATGTCTGGG
Source organism: Cossypha heuglini (assembly GCA_027576195.1). Taxonomy (NCBI): domain Eukaryota; kingdom Metazoa; phylum Chordata; class Aves; order Passeriformes; family Muscicapidae; genus Cossypha; species Cossypha heuglini. Next base: position 49,367,126 of record JAODKT010001744.1, read on the forward strand.
TTTTGGAGAGTTTGCACACATGGTGGGAGGGTACAGCATATATATTTATGTATGAACCTCTCATTTTCTGGTTAAAGATATTGGAGCATAATTAGGGTGTGCTGTTTAATTCAGCCATAACCTTTACCACAATAAAATAAAGAATAACTTTAAAAAAAGACGTGACCAATAAAAGATTTCATTAACTGTTATAAATCTCTTTGAGATGATCAAAGAATGAGGCCAAGGAAGGAAATTATTAAAATTTTTTCTTTTTTCTTTTTTTTTTTTGAAGTAATTTTTTAATGCAATAGAGATCTCACTGTCTCTTACATTAGAGTTTTGTGAAGCTGTGAAATAACAGGGGATGGGGCAAGGGATGGGGCAGAAATTACTGTAAAATATTCTTGTCTCTCCAGTATTAGGTTTCTGCAGTGGTAAATTAGCATGCTAAAAGGAAAGCAATTGATGAATTTCAGACTATAGTGGAGTTTGTCTGTACATTGTGGAAGAATTATTCAGTGGAGTGTTGTGCTTTAATGTGCTTAATGGTAGTACAAAAGGTGAAAGGGACCTTGTTTTTCAGCTTATGCTGTAAACAAGGTTTCAGGGGAAATTCTTTGAAGTGCAGAGATCTAAGCTGCCTGGTTTTGAATTCCCCCTGAGGTACTACAGAGGGACAGTAGGTATCTGATAATGTTTTAACTTCAAGTAAATATTTTTGGGCATCAAACAGTACTGAAAAAAAAAAAAGTGGATTATTTAGAAGTGCTGCTTAAGATAAATAGGATGCCCATATGCTTTGTGGTGTTTAAGTTTTTAGTCTCTCTAGAGTTACAAAAGAGAATGTAAAGCAGTAAAGGAGTGAAAACTGGAGGTGTTCTGATGATGTCAACACAGAGACTTAATCCCTAGTGTAGGAATTAAGTCTCATCTCTTTGTAGAAGCTGAGTATGAGAAGCAGAGTGGCATTCCCCATATTTTCACTATTTCCAGAGATCTGGTCTAAATACCAGATCTTCTTTCAACAATTCTGACAGCTGCCTTTGTTGGATTGTCTATTTAAATGTGCAGAGAAGTATATGAGCTACAACTCTGTGGTGTGGAGTCAAAATGATATTCGAAGATGTAAGCAGTGCTGACAAAAGCCAGCAGGAAGCACTACAATTTAATTATAGCATCTCAGGAGTTCAGAAGGTTCACATTCTGCCACAAACAGATAGGGATAACTTGCATAATGTTCATATGACCATTATCTCTTTTTGTCTATAAATATGATTTTATTTTCTTTCCCTTTAGCTCTGAAAAAGAAAATAATAACAAAACACTTCCATAAACAGTTTTTAACTTTGAAGTTTGGTTGTAGTTATTATTATATGGTTTATGAATATGTTTGAATTCAGTCTATTTTCAAGACCACACTGGTAGCCATATACGATGCAGGAATAAAGTTCTTTTTCCGTAGTGTTAAAAAAATGTCTCCAAAGTTGACCTGCTTACCTACAGGACTACAAAATTCTCATTTCCTTTTCATAAAATTTTCTTGAGATAGACTCTGGTTATTTTTCCTAAGATTTTCCTAAAGGCATCTGACTTGTTATACCAGTAGCATTATTAGTTACCTGAGATGCTGAAAATTGTGGCAATTGAAACTTCAGAAAAATAAAACCCTAATAGAGATTAGGTTTACAATATTGCTCAAAACAGTAACTACTGGATTTGTCACAACAACTGACAGAGACAATGGCCAAACAGTGTGCCCAGCAGAATGCACTGTTTCAGCAAAACAAAATCTTTGGAGTTTTTTCAGCTTTGTTTGGTTGGAGGTTTTTTGTTTTGTTTTGTTGTTTGGGTTTTTTGTTTTTTGGTTGGTTGGTTGGTTTTTTTGTTTTCTTTTTTTTTTTTTTTATATCAATGGTGCCATTTTATTCACAAAATAAGTCAGTGAAACATGGGAATTTATTCTCAACTTCCTTTGATTACAGCAAGACACAGGACCCCATGAGCAAGGAAACAACTGCTAGGTGTGCTAGGACCAAATTTCCATCGTATTCACAAGGAGGTTTTTCCTGTCAGAGCATACAGGAACTGGAAGGGCCTGGTGGGTAAGGTCTGGATTTAAGTCTTGCCCTTCCTAATAAGTGATAGAGAAGCTCAGAAATGGAGGTGGCAATGGCAAGCTAGGTGGGACCAGCTGTGGAAAGCTGGTTAAGGTGGGGATAATTCTCAGCTTTCAAGGATTGACATGAGCTTCCTGAGAAGGAAGAGGATTTCTAAAGAAAGAAGATAATTTTTCTTCAAGTGCATCAGCAGTATCTTGTGTAGCAGGCCTGACCATCCCTTTCAGAAACATCTTCATAATGCTATGAGCAAAGCCTCAGTTACATCTATCTGCTGCCTAAAAGTAGACAGAAGAGTGTTTATGAAATGGTTAGAATGCTCAAGAGCTACTAAAGGCCTACCGTCTTCAGCAACTCCTTTTCTTCAGACCATACAACAAACATAGAGATAATAAATTACTTTCCAAATGCAAAAGACACCTAAATGACAGAGATTTATAACTTAAAATGGGATTTAGAGCCCCATATGAACTATATTCTCTAGTTCTTGGAAAACATAATCTTGCAGCACAGTGAACTCATTAAGGTTTCCCACTCCTTCACTGATGTTGAGAAAAAAAGCCCAGATACAATGCATTGACCAGTGAAGTCCTGGCCTCAGTGATTTGTCTTATCACACCCGGAAAAGAAAGAAAGTCTCCTTCTGGACTGGTGATGTATGCTGTCTGTAAAGGTTTGGACTGAACTGTTGCTACACACTTCCCCAGAGATGCACCTGAAAGAATCGCATTTGGACTCCTTCTACATGGTCCAGCTTTACTGAGGTTGTACAGTAACCTACAGCCTAGCTAACTCTACCTTGAGGCTTTTATCAGACCTGGAAGACTTCCAGGAAAAAGTGATTGTGTCCTTCTGTGCAGGTTTTGCATGAAAGTCACCTACAAGGAGGAGCACGGAGCACAGACACACAGACAGGGTTGGTTTTTTTTCCTTTGAGAACTTCTTCTGTGAGTTGCGAGGGACCAATTGGAAAGCTGATTTAATAATTGACAGTCTGGGAAACCAATTGAAAAGTTGCTTTGCCTCCATGAGTCACATTGGTAAAAGTGAAAACTTTCTCTTTTGACTTCCAGCTGGCAAAGAGGTAAGGCCAGCCAGCCTGGCTCGGCCCGGCCCAGCCCAGCCCAGCCCCCCCTCCCCATGCGGCGTGGCCGGGTAGGGGTGGGGGAGCCACCAAGGCCCCCCCTGTTTTCAGCTAGGGGCCCTGATGGCCAAGGAAAAGAGAAACCTT
>JAODKT010001744.1:49371828-49389343 GCA_027576195.1 Cossypha heuglini
CCTGTCTCTAAAAGAAATTAAATATATTAAAATTGGCAAACCCAAGTCACACCATCACAGGCTGTTTTGTTACTTTTTTCCTTTCCTACTTTTTATTTTCTCTTGTACTTTAAAATCTTCTCTCTCTCTCTACCTTTATTTTATTTTATTTTATTTTTATTTTATTTTATTTTTCTGCTTGGACCAGTTTATGCATTATTAATGTGAACTGAAAGTGCAAATGCCCCCCATCAGACATCATGTGTTTAATGACAAAGCAAAGTTCTTAGATTAAGGTCTTAATACTAACAGTAAGATTTGAGTGTACTTTTAAGTTACCCAAAATATGGGGACATTTTTGAATACATCAGGAATGGTAAAACGTGGTGGTTGCTTTAAAAGCTGGAGAACAAAATCCCCCTACTACTTTAATTTTGGGAAAGGATCATAGAAAGCTTTCTGCTGTCATCAGAAATTTTGCAGAATTCTAAGAAAGCTGCTGTAGGATGGGCATTTTGACCATTTTATTTGCAAACATTTGGACACCATGCACCACAGCTGTTGAAATGCACACTACATATCTTGTAGTTCAGTAGGGTACCACATTAGAATGGCAGAAAGAGGTAGCCTTTTTCAATGACAAGCAGTCTGTTATATATACCTGATTCTGGTAGAGTTAGTCTTATTTATGCATCTGAAGACCTGTCCCCCAGAATATAAATCTTACCTGTCCAGGTAGATATAGTCACAGAAATGAAAAATACACTATGATGAGAGCCTGTGTAAAATGCATCCTTCAAGAAAAACAAGTTGTTTCTTAAAACAAAGCCAAGTGCAATTAAGAGATAGAAGTTTTCTGCTCTAAATAGTGGGTCAACAGGACACAGTGTACTTGCAGGAAAGACACAATTCCCATTTGTGACTGTAAACACTGTGGGGTCCACATCTCTATGGGTAAAAACCAAACTCTGTTAGCATACAGATGTGTTATACCTTTTAAAATCCCTGCAGTATCTTCCTACCTGCTGTGCTTAATTTCAGATTCAAGTGCAGTCATTAAAGGAAAAAAAGCCCCAACAAACAAACCATAAAACTGTTTTTGCCTTTATCTGTGTCCTATATTGCACGGGCTTTTCCTCAAATATTTTCCTGGTGCTCCAATACTCAATATTTTAGGGCCTCAGTTCTCACTTTCCATTTTCAAGTGTCTCTGTGTTAGAGTGATTGTACATTTCTGTCTACCAGGTTAAAATCACAATTTTCATTTACTTACAAAAGTTTTCTTGCAAGACTTATCTTTGCAACATTCCATAAGAAAAACTAAAGGTTTTGTTTAGAATTGTAAAAATCTCTTATAATGTGGAAGCCCTAAACTCCCTTCAAAGGCTGGTTGCACTAAGCCTAATTCTCATTTTGATTTATTTCACTTTGAATATAATGGTATTAAATTAGCAAAGACAAGCAATGAACAAAACTCTGGAGAGGAATTAGCCATTGTATCCAGTCCATTAATCTCTTCTTCAATTCTTGAGAATTGTGGCTCACCCAGACCCAGAGATCAAATAAAATGCCTAATTGGGAAAATCCTAAACAAGAGTATCCTGGGGAGCTTGAATTTATTTGTCAAGTGTTCAAACAACTATGTTGTTTATAAGTCTTTAAAACCCTGATACTTTTCTGCCACTCTACCTTTATCCAGATACTTTAAACACAGGAGGGTGATTGAGAATTGCTTTCAATTAACTGGAATAGGGAAAGACACTTATTCTAAAAACAGATAGCTGTGTTGTGAACATTCTGCTGAACATGCTGAGAATTTTAGATCTAAACATCAGGTTTGAGAGATGCTCTGAAAACTCTTAGCGAGTCATAGCAAACACAGCTAATGGATATCCTCCTCTTATGATAGCATTTGTTCTATGCACCATGACTTAATATGAGGAAGACATTACAGTATAAATGAATGATGTTTTCTAAAAAAGAAATCCAATAACATTTTTCCAGACATCTGAAAGGCAACAACTACTTGAGCCTTTTCTCTCTGCTTGTGATTACCCTGAATTACCTGTTGTTTTTTCTGGAGGTCAAAGAACACAACCCCAAGACTGAACTTGACCTGCTATTGCAGCAAAAATGCAGAGAATAGTCAAAATACCTGGGTTTGAGTCTGAAAAAATCCCATATTCCCATCAGTGCTGAAAAAATAGGTACGCGTTAGTCATCTAATATGAAATACGTTTTCTGACAGCACAGTAACTCATCAATAAGCTGACTGCTCTTTCTGTTGGGGAAAAAGAATCTATGGAGGAATCTCTAGCCGGGAAACACATGAGGTGGTTGGTTCCCCCTCTTCAGTCCCGGCATTACCTATGTATTTTGGTCCTAGTCAACAGTTTAGATTTGATATGTCACAGAGATAACAAGTGCCATGTGAATTGATACTTCCTTCTTGCCATAGAGGATTTCTTGTTCTCAGCTGCAATGAGTGATAATGAGATTACCTTAAATTGCTTACAGGGTGAACAAATAAGCACTAGCATTATAAACATTACATATTTTCATAGTATCCAGAGGTGTGTCTTTGTCAGACTTAAAGATGCTTTTGTTTATGTTGCCATGGAGATCTGTGTATGACAACCCTCTTGTTCAAGTATATAAAATTTCAGAGGTTACTTAGATTAGATCCCATTAATGATAATCTGTACTGCAGGCCAGAAGAAAATCTGTCAGGGACTGTTGAACTATAGTTGAGAACAGATCAGATAACTCCTTGAAGCCTCTTCTTCTATGCCTTTTATGCCTGTTCTTTAACAATTTCATCTTTGCCTCCAACAAGCATGAGCCAAACAATGAAATAATAAAACTAGTAGGAACTTGCCAGAATGGAAAATACCTCTGGACCTCTGAACCACATAAGACTGATAAAATACATTTTGTTCATAAATTTATCCTCTTTTTCTTTCACAGGTCTAAGAAATAACACCCCCTCAATGAAGGAGAAGCAGAGGGAAAAAGCCAGATTGATTAGGGTTTTAGAAACCTTTCTCTGAAAAAACCAATATTTATTTTTTTAAATATTATATGAATTTGCTGATGGTCATTAAGGTTTTGTTCCATACATTAAAAAGATACCAAGATATTTTTTTTAATTGAAAAGAAAATCTGTTTTAATTTGTGCTGGAAAAAAAAAATCTATCTGGAGAATTAAGCTTCACTTAAGCTTCTCTCTTTCCCCCTCCACCCCCTCCTCATGAGAGGGAGTCTAAGAGCAGAGATTCTGGCTAAGATATGAACCATTTACTTGAAAAAAACAATGCAGCAATGAAATAAGAAAAAATAACAGTAATGGTAACTATATGGAAAGTACACAAAATGAGGGTGATTCATGTACAAAAAAGGTGTTCACTGCCCTAAGCCCCAAACAGCCTGAGGCAAAGACAAAAATGGCACCAGCCCCAGCCCATCTTTCCCCAGAACTGGGGCCAGTGGTGCCTGAGAAATTGTTTGGTCTGGGCAGGGTGACTGTGGACAAGTGCTGGCTCTGGCTGTCACGAGGCAGGAGCTGCCTTTGCCCTGGGACAGCACAAGCAGCAGCAGCAGCAGCAACAGCAGTCACCCCTTGCCACAGGTTAACACCAGTTATGGCTTGTGCCTCTTAAAGGAAACAGTTTATGTTTTTCAAGCACCTCCTATGTCTAATTCCAAAATCTTCTCTGCCAGCCAAAGTGACCAAAGAAGTGACCAAAATCTGTCTGAATCAGGCATACCTGCAACTGATATTTGTTGCTTTGCTGGGCACATCTAGTGTCTAATGCAAATGTCTGAACACATATTTTAGAATAATAGTTGGTGATCTGAATTTAGATACACAAAAAATCTAGACATCTTCCTAGTGTCTAGCTTGGCAAGTGATTTTGACAAATTATACAAATATATTAACACAAAATATGATTACATTAAGTAATCTAGTTTACATTATTTTTTGACGCATTTCATTTTTCTCCCATTTCTATGCAGTGCATTTTGTCTGAATTATGATTAACGAATTTTGGAGAGAGGAAGCCGTGTGAAATTTTGTATGAACTAGGTCATCCTTGCAAACAGTGGAGAGCAATGCAAGGTTTTTCGCAAGGTAGTCAAGTAGGAATTTTGCTATACCTAGACTAGACTTATGCTTTTGTCATGCCTGGGAAAGAAATTAAAGTGTGTTATACTTAGATCAGTTGTAGTTTACATGTCATTGTGAGATAATTCAATTTGTGTCAGAGTTCTTCGGGGTTTTTTAGAGGTTTTGTTTGTGTGTTTGATGTTTTTGAATGTTCAATTGTTCTTTTTGTCAGCAATTTTTTTGTTTGTTTTTTGGTTTTTTTCCTATTTAAGACAGTGTGAAATCTATCAAATAAGACCTTAAATTGCAGATCAAAATTCTGATTTTTCTCTCACTGCAGTGTCTCAACAACAGCTACCTGGCAACAAGTACAACTTATTTAATATAATGGAGTAATTATTTAGGTTGCTAGTTATGATAACTGAGATGTCAATGTGTCAATGGGTGATCATCTTTATTGGTCTCTTCTTTAGCAATTGCAGAACTGAAAATATAAGCCAAACTGTTCTATGATTCTATGAAAATCAAATGCTAGTAGTTTTTAAAATTACAGTTTTGACCAAACACCCAAACTCTGTGTAAAATGACTCATCACTGCAACATACACTGAGGATGGGTGCTTCAATCATCTATATTTGTGATCTAATGTCATGGAACACTGCTGTTTTTCATCCCATGTGTCTGAACTTCTTTTTTTCTGATGTGTGATTTTGTGCTGCTTGTGGAGCCAGGATACGACAAAGACATATGCCCTTGAAGTTTGGCTGTTTCTTTGGGCTGTCCATGTAGGTAGCTGGGGTTCTTCTAGTGAAAATATTTCTCACATGGATTGAAATTTTAACCTGGCATTTAGAAATCTAACACGATCTTGAACTGACTACAATTTAATGAATAAATTATACTGTTATCTTGACACAGTCTCATGCTTTAGTGGAGAAATAGAAAAAAGTTAACTTATCCTACTTTGCATGCATTTGTCCATTTCCTCTTTTCGTGGTATTCTTTTGGCTTTTCACACTGCCTAGCTGTGAAGTTCACAGTAATGATATATTTTCTGAGAAAATCAGAGGAGGGTCATAGAATGATTTTCCATGAAGACAAATCCAAGTTTTACAGGTTTCTCATTGCCGAGCATTTCCTCCTTTAAAAGTCTATAGGAAGTCATGATTACACATTAAATAATTCTGTTATTTTCCATTCATCCTGTGTTCACAGCATAGATGCTCTATGTGAATGACAAGCATAAGGAGCATAGGAATACAGAAGCCTTGTTTCAGATCACTCATATGGTATGGATCACTCATATGGAACAGTTCCATCTGATATGGTATCTCACTGTCACAATATTTCTAATACATGCAATGCATGACTGTCCTGTCTTTCAGATGTATTTCACTACCTCCCAGAATAATCTTCTCCATAACTCTACCAGACACTGAAATGAGACTGACACACCTGGTTTTACTGGGGTTCTTCCTCTTGCCTTTCTTGAAAATTGGGACAACATTTGCCAGCTTCTAGTCAGCTGGGACTTCTCTGGGTTTCCAAGACTGCTCAAAAATCAAGAGATTTAGCAGTGACATCAGCCACCTCTTTGAGGATTCTTGTGTCAATTCCATGAGGCCCTACAGATTTGTAAGGGTCCAGCTGTAGCAGCTGATCCCAGAAAACTTCAGGGTCAATTGGGAGCTGATCATTCTCACAGTCATGGTCCTCCAGCTCAGGGCACTGAGACTCCCTTAGTCTGTAATTTGTGCTGAAGACAGAGGAAAAGAATTCTTTAAACACCACTGCCTTGTCCATGTCCCTGTGTGTGAGGTGACCATCCTCATCCTGTAACGGGCCGACATTATTTTAAGACTGTTATTGCCATTATTGGAAAAAAATTGGAAGTATTGGGAACAACTCCTTTTATTATCCTCTAGAGTTCTGTCTGACTTCCGCTCCAGTTAGGTTTTGGTTGCACAAATTTTCTCCCTAGATTGGCAGGCAGCATGTCTTCATTCTTCTCTTTTTTACACTGGGCTTACGCCTTTTTTTACCTTCCTTATTTAGGAGAGAAGATTCCTGTTCAGCCAATATGGCTTCTGCCCCTCCTTCTTGACTTTCAACATTCAGAATTGCTGCTCCTGTGCCCTCTGCGGGTGGTGTTTAAAAAGTAACCAGCACTGATGGACCCCAGCCCCTGCAAAAACATTTTCCCAGGAGAAAGAGAGTTTCTTTCAGAGTTGCTTACTAATTCCTAAGCAACCTGAAATATGCTTTCCTTGTGTCCAGAGCTGAGATTTTGCTGGCACTTTTCCTTCTGTCAATAGAGATTTTAAACATTGCCTAGACACCGATGGCTGTGGCCAATCTTCAGTTTGCTCATGACATCCTCTCTGGCAAGCAGTAGATCAAAGAGGGCATCTTACTGCATCTTCTCCCTTAGGACCTGTTCCATAAAGTTGTTATCCATATTTTTTTTAGGAATCATCAATCCTTAGTTTCCAGATGTTCCCAGTTAATTTCTGGCAAGTTAAGGGACATAAAGAACAGGGCAGTTGACTTAGAAGTGTCCCTTAGTTACTCAAGGAGTAATTCGATGTCATCATTGCTCTGGTTAGGAAGCCTAGAGTAGACTTTCATGATGGCATCCTCATTATTTGTTTCATCTAGCAGAAACTGAAAGGTACTACTGACGTTTCCTGATGTTTCTTCACAAATATTTGTCCCATGTATTTGCTTCACCGACTATAAAAAGACAAAAAATCAGTTGTGGTATGTATATACAGATGCCTAAAAGTTACATATTTTGCATCTGACAATAAATTAAAAAAGAATCCTTTTCAGCATACAGATATTTTAATGGCAGAAATTACACTAAACAGGATACATAATAATGAAAGATATTGTATCATTAGCTATTATAAGAGGTCTCCATCTTTTCTTTCCCTACAAAAGGAAAGGTCTGGGTTTCACTAACGTCAGTTGCTTCAGTCTAAATTTTTGATCTCTCTTGGAGGATAAGTACTATGTAAGTACTTTGCCAGCCTCTACGTCCCAGATAAGCTACTTGAGGTTGTACATAGTCAAACAGAACTTAAAACAACTTTAAAATAAGACAAGTTCTGTAATTACAACTGCACTTATTTTACATAAAGTGAGCACACTTTAAAATCACATCATTAAGTTGCCAAGACTATTGCTTTTTTAGAAAAACTGTTTTAACAACATAGAGAAATGGGCCTCTCAGGACATTGAGAATGAGGGCCAGGGCTCGCAGTGCAGCTTAGACAGGGCAAAGTGCAAGAGACTTATTTTAAAAGCAGCTCACAGAGCAGAAGGCAGTCCTTGGCCTTCTCTCCCAGTCCCTTCATCTCTGATGCTTTCATCAGCTTTTTTTTTAAATGTTTGGTGAAGTCCATGTCTCATAATCTAATGTCTATCCCCTAGGAAACAAATGCTTGGAGCACGGATTGGTGTTCCCATATTTTTAGAAAGAAAATATTTTGAAAACCCAAAATATTTAAAATATGTTTACTTCACTAGTTCTGAGTTAGTTTTCATGAAGAATTTTGTGTTGTAACTTCACACTCTTTTTTTTGGAGCAGAGATGTACCATACAAAAATCTTCTAGGCCAGGCTCACAGCATTTCACCATAATAACAACATGCAATATACTTAATTGCTCCCTTGGCAAGAATCATATTGTTTAATTGGAAACACCAGCCCAAACAGATTCAGAGCAGTGTTTTCCAGTGTCTCTAAACAACAGTAAAACAGCTCAACAAATCTGTCTAGATGGCACACCTGTATTACCTTACAGCTCTCTAGGGTACTTTTCAGATTGTATTTTTTAAAACACACTTCCTACTCTTTGGTCTTTGCTCACTTCCTAATGTGTACTCCTTATGATTTCTAAAATATATTTTTCCTTAATATAATTTAATGTAACTCCTCCATTCAACTCTTTTTCTTCGATGACTCACCCAAACAACAAAATACAGTAATTCACTGTTTTACAGATTGTTTACATTCAATAATTGCTTCTTCAGTCAAGAATTAGAAGTTTGTGATAACCTACATACTTGCTTCCTGAACACATTTGTTTTTAGCACACTGTATTAAGCAGAGCAAATATGGTGATTATAGACCCAGATAAACCTCAAAGCTATAGCAAATGAGGAACTGTCTATCTGATATGCATTTGAGAATCACCAAGGAGCTAGCTGCTGCATTTATCACAAAGCCTCTCTAATCCCAGCTGGCTGCTTGCTCCCTGCTGCTGAGAGGAAAGACAATGTCCTTCCAAAAGTTCCAGCCCCTGACCATGCACCGACCACCACAATTTCCAGCTGCATTTGCAAACAGAGCAGCTGCTGCTGGAGATGTAAGTAGTAGGGGAAGCGGCTGATGCCATTTTTCCTTTGTTTCCCTACATGAGGGTGTCCATGCCAGCCATGGGGCAGGGCTGCCCCAGCATTCCGGGTTTCTCTTCACTTAGGAGGAGTTAATGAGATGTAGCACTTTTGTATCTACTGTTTGTATTTGCTGTTATTCTTTTGCCTCTTGCAGTTTCACTTGATAGCAAATTGATAGTTTTTCACTTACATTGTCTTGTATTTGTTTCTGATTGGTGGAAAGGGATTGGTTAATACCATAAGGGGAGGCAACTCATTTAAGAGCTTCTCATAAATTTTCGTAAAGCAAGGAAACAGGGTAACCCACACAGTTGATCTTGAAAAGCCAGTTGCTGCAGTCTTCTTTGGACTTCAACATGCCTTTGCTCCTGTCTCACACAGGATCCTTCTGAACAAAATGTCCAGGATACAGCTGAATAACCATGTTATGTGATGGGTGAGGTACTGGCTCACAGGTCAGACAGAAAGTGTTATAGCGAATGGAAGTGACATCAGATTGGCATCTGGTCACTGGTGGGTTTCTGCAGGGCTCAAAGGAATGCTTGGCGAGTTTGAAGATGAGGAAACTGGCAGGAGCTGTTTACTCCCTTGAGTGCAGAGAGGCCCTGCAGAGAGACCTTGACAAATTGAGGGCTGGAGAATCACCAGCTATATGAAGTTTAGCAAGGGACCATGCCTAATTCTGCACCTGGGACAGGACAACCACCGATGTATGTATAGACTGAAGAATGAGAGGCTGGAAAGCAGTGCCATGGAAAGGGACCCAGGAGGTAGTGCTTAAGTGCAAGTTGAACATGAGTCAGGAGTGCCCTGGTGGCCAGGAGGGCCAAGTGTGTCCTGGGGTACATAAAGCAAACATTGCCAGCCAGAAAGGGAAAGTTGAATTGAAAGGAATAGCCAAGGATCAATGAGTCCAGTTTGTGGCCTTCTGCACAAAAACTCCAAGAATCACACTAAGTATCTGAGACCATTGTCCAAATGCTTCTGGAACTCTGGCAGACTTGGTCCTGTGACCAGCTCCCTGGGAACTTGTTCCAGTCCCCAACAACTCTCTATGTGAAGAACCTTTTCCTAATTTCTAACCTAAATATCCCCTGACACAACTTTTGGCCATTCCCCTGGGACCTTTCACTGGCCACCAGAGAGAAGTGCTCAGTGCCTGCCCCTCTGCTTCCTCTGATGAGGAAGTTGTATACCATGATGAGTGTCCTCTTCTCCTGGCTGAACAAACCAAATTACCCTAGCTGATCCTTAGATGGCTTCCTTTCCAGACCCTCCACCATCATCACTATTCTCCTTTTGAAGCTGACTAATAGTTTTATATCTTTCTTATATTGCGGTACCCAAAACTGTACACAATTCTCAGGGTGAGGCCTCTCCAGTTCAGAGCAGAGCAGGACAATCCCCTCCCTTGCCCGGCTGTGATGCTGTGCCTGATGCCCTCCAGGACACGCTTGGCCCTCCTGGCCGCCAGAGCACTGCCGGCTCATGTTCAACCTGCCACTGACCAGGATTCCAGGTCCTTTGCTCTGTCTCTGCTTTCCAGCCTCTCATTCCCCAGTCTGACCACACATATAGGGTTGCCCCATTCCAGGTGCAGAATCCAGCACTTTTCCTAGTGGAATTTCATGTGGCTGCTGACTGCACATCTGTCTAATATGTTGAGGTCTCTCTGCTGGGTGTCCCTGCCTTCGAGGAAGTCAAGAGCTTCTCCCACTTTAGTACTGATAGCAAATTTAGTCCATATACCTGTGAGTTCTGCATCCAAGTTGTTAATGAAGGTGTTGAAGAGCACAGGGCCTAAGATGGAGGCCTGGCAAATCCCACTGGCGACAGGTCACCAGTCTGATGTCACCCCATTCACTATCCATTCTTTGTGCCTGACTCATGACCAGTTTCTCACTCATTCCATGATGTGTTTATCCAGTTGTGTGCTGGATTTTTTTCTCCATAAGGATATTATGAGAAACAGTATCAAAAGCTTTACTGAAATCCAAAAAGAGCACACCAACTGGCTTCCCATGATCAACTGGATGGGTTCCCATGTTGTAAAAGAAAATTAAGTTTGTCAAACAGGAATATCCCCATGAACATGAAAAAGGCCTGCATTTGGCTGTCTTTTTTTCTGCTAGCCAATCATTCTAGCTGATTTCAAAGAACCTTTCAATCAGGGTAATGGAAAGCTCTCTTTGATCATCTCTAAAACCAAAATATGCAGTGAGATTTTTCTGTGTTGCCTTTTCCCTCTACAGTCACAGCAGAACTGCTAAGCATCTGACTTTACTTAGAACTATGAGCATGCTCAATTACTTAGTTTATCATGTATTTCAGATTTATGTTTTTGTCTATCCTAAAAAATCTACATTAAAACACAATTTACAGGGTTACATCAAACAAAAAGAAACCAAACCAAAAACCCAAGTGGAGGATTATATTTCATCCTTAGCCCTTTGTACCATTTGAATATTTATACAGCCTGTTTCTGTACTATCCAGTATTGGCAAAACAATATAATTTAGAGAAAAAGCCTTTTTGTGCTTGTGTTTACACAGTACTTTTGGAGTGCCTTCATTATTCAGTACATGTTCTAAATAATGGTGATGAGAGAGGTTTTGTAGGCAGAGGGAAGTCTTATCCTATGCACGAGAAATTTATACCATTTTTTGGAACCTTTCATCTTGTTGAATATATTTTGCTAATTTTTCTCAATCTTTCTTCCACTATGTGTCTTCAGAAAGAGATAGAAAGAGGAGTCTACAGAGACCAAGAAGATCAGACACTATGGAGCAGTGATGAAATCCTCTGGCATTTTGAATATCTGCATTTCCTTTCCACCTTGTTCCTTGCAGACAAAGAAAGCAGAGCATTGTGAAAGAAAAAAATAGGGTTTTATTATTACAGAATCATAAAATCACAGAATATTCTGAGTTGGAAGCGAACGACAAAGATCATGAAGTGCAGCTCTGGGACCTGCACAGGACAGCCTCGAGAATCATATCACAAACCTGAGGGTGTGGTGGAACTCTGTCAGGCTTGATCCTGTGACCTCTTTCCTAGGGAGTCTGTTTCCACTGCCCAGCCACTCTCCAGGTGAAGATCATTTTACCAGTATCCAACCTAAATTTCCCCTGATGCAGCTTTAGGCCAATCCATCAGGTTCTGAAAATCACACAGACAAGATCAGTGCCTGCACCTCTACTTACATATATGAGGATGTTGTAGAATCTGAAGAGTTAAATTAAGTATTGAGGTTTCACAACAAGAAATGTTGTCAATATAAGAGACTTACATTTAGAAATAACATCAAAACACAGGGGGAAAAAAGAAAAGATTTATTTAAGGGAAAACTGAAAACTTACTCAACTAAGGGGAGGTGGCAGAAAATTGGATGGCTGTTGCTATAGCTTGTTACGCAATCGGGACTTGCCCAGAGCTGCCCCTGCCCATGCAGAGCAGGTGGAGGTGGATGGAATTACGGAATTATTTAGACTGGAAAAGCCCTTGGAGATCCGTCCCAGTATTCCTGCCAATGCCAGGCCACCCCTGACCCAGGTCTCCCCAAACCCACATGGAATTGAAATCCCTCCAGAAATGGGGACTCCACCACTTCTCTGAGCTGCAAAACCCTTTCTGGACACAAATTGTTCCCAGTAGCCAACCTGAACCCCGCCTGGCACAGCTGGATGCCGTTGCCTCTCATGCCCTCCCTCGTTCCTTGGGAGAACAGCCCGATCCCAGCCGGCTCCAACCTCTCCGAGTTCCAGCCAGGAACTCTCCCACAGGTGCTGAAGGGGAGCAGTTGCTGCTCCCAGGGCACTGGGTCTGGGACTGAAGTGGAAAATCCACCAATGGCGCAGAGAGAGGAGAAAGGAAATCTGGAGGCTCTGCTCTTGTGCCTCACAAATTTTATTGGGAAATAGAAATGATATGATAATTTTTCTTATTTACATATTTACATATTTACTAATAAATATTATTCTCTTCATTGATGGAATTCTAAATCAGTCTTCTTATTCTCCTTATTGTCACTATTCTGCTTCTTTTCTTCTTCTAGCTATTTTCACATTCGACTTATTTTTATTCCTCTTCTCTTACCGGTTTTAAAATTCCTATTATTACTACCCTTTTCCTATGGATTCTAAAATTATTATAATTACTATTTTTCTTGTATAGCTTTAGAAATTCTTATTCCTCTTCGTCTATGGATTTTAAAATTTCTATTCCCCTTCTTTTTCTTCTTCTATGTAAAATGCTAAATTCTTATTCCTATCACTACTCTTATTCTCCTATGTATCCTTAAGAAATTCTTCTTCATCTTGTCTTGGTTGTTTTGTTCATTGTCGTCACCTTCTCCATCGCCGTCTTCCTCATCATCCAAGTTGCCTTCTTTGCCCTGTCTTGACCTTCCTCGTTGCCTTCATTGTCATCTTCATCATCTCTTTGCCATCTTTTCTGTGCTCTTTTTCCCGTTTCCGCTGGTTCCCCGATCCCATCGTTCCAAGTCTCGTTGGTTCCGCTGCCCCGCAGGGAGGCCAGCTCGGGGACAGTGGCTGCTGTTGTTGCCGTGTCCGTGCTACTCCTCGGGTGGTGGTGCCAGGCAGTGGAACCGGAACAGCTCCCGCAGAGCCCGCAGCACCCGCCTAAAGCGGGAGGGACGTTTCCTGGGGGCACACGGCTGCCCGTGGAGGGCCTGGGTGGGAGAAGCTGCGTGACCCACGGGGGTTTGGCTATGCAGGGAGGCAGGAAAGGCACAGAGTGGCCCTGGGCTGCACAGCTCTGGTGCCTGGTCCTCAACCCAGGCCTCACGAGGAACTGGCACCAGGAGGCCCTCTGCCGCAAAAACTCTCCATTTCTGTTGGTGGTCTTCTTCTGGGGGCAGCTCCAAGGCACTCAGCTTGTCCCACTCGTCCTGCTCTGCGGCCAATGCCCTCATCCATGAGCGGGAGTTGGACCTGACTTCCCAGGGCTCCTGCGCGACCTCTGGGTCACCGTCCTCGCAGTTGGAGTGTGTAGAGGGTCCCTGCTTGTTCCCTCGGGAGACGTCCTGGCCAAGGGACACTTCCTCTTGGGAACGGGCTTGCCAAATGTGTCCTTCCCAGTAGGAAACTTCCTCCCAGCTGTTGACGTCTCCCTGGGACAGCTCCTGCCCGATGTTTTCCTCCCAGGCCAAGAGCTCCTGGAGCAGACCTTTCTCCAGGCATTCTTCCTGCACTGAGTGTTCCTGGGAGCTGTTCACTTCTCCATGGCACATCTCTTCCTCCGTGCACCCTTCCCAGGCTGACACTTCCTGGGACAGCTCTTTGCACTCTTGCCCCTGGGACCCTCCTTGGGGGTTGTTCCTTTCTCCCTGGGACAGCTCTGCCTCTTGCGCACCTTGCTGCTGCCTAAGTTCTTCCCCCATGTGGGATTTCCCAGGCGCAAGGCTCTGCTCCCTTTGGGCTCTTGCTGCCACTGCTGCTCCTGCAGCCTCCTCCAGGGCACCTTGCTTCTCCAGCTGCTGCAGCTGGGCCCGGAACTGCAGCAGGGCCTGGCTCAGGAGCTGCCCAGAGCTGTTCTGGTCCTTGCAGAGCAAGGCAGGGCTGCTGTGCCCTGCTTGTTGTATGGTGTTGTATGGGACACTGGGTAGGCTCTGTGTCCCCAGGAATGACAGCTCCTTGCTGGGCACAGCAGTCTCCAGCACCTTTTCATCCTGCTGGGCAGCCAGAGGCTCGGAGGGCTCCTCCTGCCCAGCAGCTCCGCTCGGGTTGGCAGCTGCTGGCTTGGCCTCTGTGGGACTCTGTGGGGTCAGAGAGGCTCTGGGCAGTACAGGCGCTGCCTCTGCTGCCACCACTGTGCCCACGGGGCTGAGGGAGGCGGGCCAGTCTGGGGAACAAGGCTGGGGCTCCTCCTCCCCATCCTCGTCGTCCTCCTCCTCCTTATCCTCATCTTCATCTTCATCCTTATCCTCGTCCTCATCCTTGTCCTCTATCACTGGGTTCAAGGCACTGCTCCCAGTGCTGGAGGTCATGTCCTCCTCCCACGGGACCTGATCTCGGGCTCCGTACTCGACCCCAGGGGACAGCTCCATGTCTGAGTCATACTCCCCCTGGGACATGTCTTCGTCACTGGTGTCGTCCCAGGAAACGTCCCAGTCCGAGTCCTCCTCGGAGCTGCCTTGCTCGGATCCCACCCACGCCGCTGCTGGCCCCTCCTGCTGCTCACTGCGGGCTCCCAGCTGGGCGGGCGAGGGGCTGAGGGGTCTCTGCTGCTTTTCCCATGTGGCTGCTGCACCCATTTCCACATCTGTACATTGCTGCAGGTGCAGCAGGGCCTGGCACGCGCCCTCGCTGCTGAGGTGCCGAGCCAAGAGCAGCAGTGCTGGGCTGCAGCCTGGGGGCCGCTGTGGGCCAGGGACGAGGCACTGCGTCTCTGCTGATGGCAGCTCCTTGCTGGCCACAGAAGACTGCATTGCCTTTACCTCCTGCTGTACAGCCAGAGGCTCGGGCGGCTCCTCCTGCCCAGCAGCTCCGGCCAGGGCAGCAGCTGGCGGCTCGGCCCTCAGGGGACTGCCGGGGGCAGGAGAGGCACTGGCCGGGGCAGCAGCTGCCTCTGCTGCCACTGCTGTGCCCAGGGAGCAAGGCTGGGGCTCCTCCTCCATCACTGGGCTCAAGCCTTTCTTCCCAGTGCTGGAGTCAGCATCCATGCCCGCTGAGGGCCTGGGCGTGTGGCCAGCTGGGCACGGGGCCGGGGCACCGGGACTCAGGCTGCCTTTGGCGGCTTTGTCCTCGTCCATCGCACTGGGCCTCTGTCTCTAATGGATCCTGGGAGTTGCTCCTTCCTGTCAAAGTGAGTCTCCTGGGGCTGAGCACCGTGGGCCCTGCGGTGCCCCTAGAAACCCTCAGCCATGGCAGGGCTCTCTGATGTCACAAGGCTCCCTGGCCACCACCATGTCCCGTGTCACAAAGGGCCCCAACACAGAGCGCCCGTGCCACCAAGGGCTGTCCCAGTACCCCAAGCTCAGTGGGGCAGCTGGGAATGGGCCTGAGGCAGGCCCAGCCTTGGGGACTGCTGTGGCTTTGCAGGGCTTGGTTTTTGATAGTGAGGGCCCCGCAGAAGTGGCTGCTGTGAGAAGCTGCTGGAAGCTTCTACCATGTCCAGCACAGCCAATCCCTGATGGCTCAGAAGATGGACATGATGCTGAGACATTGGGAGTTGTGGCTAACTCCTCTTTTAATGTATTTAAGAAGAAAATGTAAAACAACAGGTAGTCGGGCACAGCTTCCTCCCAGTCAGAGAAGACAAGGAGGTGAGAACATGGGAGGGAGACAACATGTAGACACCATGGGCAGTGGAGAAGGAGGGGCAGGAGGTGCTCCAGGAGCCGAGATTCCCCTACAGGCCGTGGTGATCACCATGGTGAAGCAGCTGTGCCCCTGCAGCTTTGCATCCCATCCTCCTATGATCTTAAGACTCAAGGAGTGGGGAACAATCTATCCTCTATGGACTGATAACACCACAAATAAAAACAACTTTATGGATTGTCCTCAATGCCCATGAATTTAATACCATGTCTTGTAATCTCTTGGTTTAGCACTGATCATTCTTTGATTACCTACACGTTACATAAGCTGAAACAACAGCAGGTTCTTGCAATCCATTTCAATAATATATACACTATCTTTTGAAGACATTGTCCACCCAAGAAAAAAAAACAAAAAACAAAAGAAAACTTGTATCAAACCATCTCCATGACCCCTTCAGTGATGGCTCCAGCAGCTCCACATCCTGACGTTGATCCCACTGCTGGATGCAGCTCTTCACGTGTGGTCTAATGGAATCACAGAATGACTTAGGCTGGAAAAGCCCTTGGAGATCCATCCCCACTCTTCCCGGTGCTGCTTTTCCACCCCGATCCAGTTTGGCCCAAACACACACGGAATGGAAATCCCTCCAGGAATGGGTACTCCTCTACTCCCCTGGGCTGCAAAACCCTTTCCAGGCACAAAGTGTTTCTTGTACCCAACCTGACTTTTGCCTGGCACAACTGGAGGCTGTTGCCTCTCATGCCCTCTCTTGCTCTTTGGGAGCAGATCCTGATCTCAGCTAGCTCCAACCTTTCTGGGTTACAGCTGGGAACTCTCACACAGGTGCTGGGGCAGAGGAGTTGGTGATCCCAGGGCACTGCCTAGGATTGAAGTGGAAAATCCATCAATGACTCAGAGAGAGGAGAAAGGAAATCTGGAGGCTCTGCTCTTGTGCTTCACAAATTTTATTGGGAAATAGAAATTAGTTTTTAATTTTAGGATTTACTGGATTTTTTTCTCATTGATGGAATTCTATATAATTATTCTTATTTTCCTTATTCTGCTTATTCTGCTTCTTTTTTTCTTTTATTCTTCCTATTTGCGCATTTGACTTCCATGGATTTTAAAACTCCTTCTTATTTTTTTTTCTATCTAGTTCTACATTTAAATTTTTATGTTATATCTGCATGTATATTGAGGAAGAATCCCTTGAAGTCAGATTAATCAGATTTTTCAATTTCTTTAGAGAGGAAACTTTGTATAATTCATGATTTTATATTATATTATAATTAAAAGACTATACATGCATAAAGCTAAGATAACTTGTATTTTCCTAGAATACTATTGTCTAATTATGCTGTACATTTTCTGAGAAAGTCATGTGAATGCAGCCTTCATCTTTGGTTAAAACATAATCTACACTAAACGTACTGAACTGTGAGTGAAGCGGTACTAATAGGAGAAAAGAACATAGATACATAAATATTAAGTTGTTTATATCTTAAATGTTGGGCTGGATGAATGCATCATTGGTTCATTCCCCTGCGAAATTTTGGATCAGTTACACTGCGTAAAGTCCTGAAAAGCATATGTGTGCTTTTCTCTAAACCAGAGTTTCTGTTGAAATAATAAAATTTCATTTCACATGATGTTTCCAACATACCTAAATTTATTCATCATCATCATCATCATCATCATCATCATCATCATCTTATCGGCCTCTTTTCCCACCAGTATCATAC
>JAODKT010001744.1:49403718-49415471 GCA_027576195.1 Cossypha heuglini
ATTATATAAAATGTTGACTATGTGTCCATGTAGAGATTAAATTGTTGGCAATCTTGTAAAATTCTGCTGCTGAAGGAGCTTGTGAAGACAAAGCATATTGAAAAGAATATTTTCTATGTTATTAATGTAATTTAATGGGAGATAAAATCTATCATAATTAAGCAATAGATAAATCATATTTTATTGAATGCTGACAAACCATTACAAACTTTGTTGCTTCTGTCTACTATAACAAGTCTGACCTTTTGTCACACATCAGCTATGCAGTATCTTATTCTTAATGAATTTGGAAAATTACATTACAGAAAGAATGACTGAAATGAATGCTCTGTCGCTATGATGTGAGCATATGTAACCAGGAGCTGCAATAACAGTATAAAGGTCAGGTAGGAATTTTCATTTCACTACAACTCCTAAGAAATCTTACATAGGTATCAAGTGTGCAATCCTTGCTCTTTCTTTAATTACGATAATATTTAACTGAGAAAATATTAAAGACTTATTCAATATTTGTCTGTTGTTGTAGTCTTCCTGCAAAATAGAATGATATGGGGTTGATGTGGGGTTGAATGGGAAAACTGCGAATGAGTGAGTTGAAACATTAGTGGATGCAGCCTCTGAATTCTGTTCAATTTTTGAAGACTCTGTTAGAAAATACACCATAAATGTGTTGGCTTTTTTAAAATGTTGCTGAATTCAAGGACTTGTCATCTAGATTATACCATCTCCTTCACTTTTGTGAAGGTTATCAGTTATCAGAAATAGATAAAAAAATCTTAGGGTTAACTCACTCCTATTTTTATTGCATTTTAGTAAGTTGAATGAAGCAAATCTTGTCTGGATTATTTACTTTTCCAGTTAACTGTAGAATGGCTTTTCTTTCACGAGTTTTGGTGTCCTATGGATGTTCACCAATGGCAAGTATGACAAAGACAATGGTACTTGCAGATAGCCTCGGAACGAATTTCTATTATGCCAAGTAGTTCTATGTTTTTTTCATGTATTTTAAGGGAAGTGTTCTTTGTTGATTTGGTGGGGTTTTTTCACAAATGGCAGCTGCAGTAGGAACTAAAAAAATTTGTAGATGATGTATCGTGTGTGACAGCCTTTATATAATAATTTATCCTTCATGGCAGGAAGGAATTCCACAAGTGCCACCACTTATTACAATTTTCACAGTTCATAGAGCTTATAGTTGGAGGGAGCTTCTGGGTCATTTGGTACAAGACTCAACCTATGCATTAAGTTTCCTCACGTAACATCTACCATCTCTTTGAGCACATCTGATGGAGCTTTAGTGACTTTCTTGTTAGTGGCTGCATTAACCCATTGATACCTAAGTTGAATTTCTTCTGACAACCTATCATTTTTTGGGATGATTCCAAGTTTAAGCCTCCAGCATCCTGAGCATACAAACACCCCTCACCCCCATGCTTATTTGTTTGGGGTGTTTTAAATGAACAGTTACAGTAAAAATAATGAGCACCAATCTAACATTCCTAGGAGAGAAAAATTAAGCCTAGCAGAACATAATTAGATAACTTCATAGTAAATGGGTTTGGAGAGCCTTTTGATACTTTAGCTTCTTGAAAAACAGTATTTTGTCTATTACTTTCTTTGACAGTATCTGTAAAGAAAATGTCAGTTAGCAAGAAAACCAAGTTGTTCTATAACATAAGATAAAAGAGACCAGTAATTTTTGTTTAATAAACTGGAGTTCACTGTGAAAATTACTTCTGCATTGGAGAACTAGTGCTCAGAGAACCTCTAAGATTTTTGTTTGGAAGACCCTTTTTTTGACAATAGATAAGAAACAGTCTGGTTATCTGACAGAACCTCAGGATTTTCAAGTTTAAAATCCATTGTGCCAAGAGCTTCTAAGGCAAAATCTGCTCAATTGACCAGTTCACCATCATATTTCCTTGACACTTGATTTTGATATCTTTTCCTCATATCTCTTTTTCAATATTTTTCTGCAGTTACATTTTATTGGAGTGTACCATGTTAACCTCCCTTAACTTTTGCATGCTTTCTAGGTCATTGGCACTCTTTTGTAGAAGAAAGTTCAGATGTGAGTATATTCCGGTGTTAATGCTGCATTAAAAAATATTACATCCCTCATTTTACTGTTTTACTAATATTTTTGTGCTTTCATTGCATGCTTTGAATCTCCTGCTATCAGTACAATGTAGTAGTAGTTACTTTGTCAAGCTATTGATGGATTCAACAACTGGCATATGGAGTATTTTGAATTGCTAAATTCCTTCCTTCCTTTTTTTTTTTTTGTATTTTTTATTTATGACAGAATTTTCTGCTATATTAAATGACACATATTTCAGCATTTTGTGATTTACCTTTATGTAGTGTAAATCACACCTATGGTCTTGAGATAAGATCACTCTTCTGAAGAGTGATCCCTGAAAATTTCATCAGGTCATGAAACATATTTTCTATCAAGAAAACAGAAGAAATTTTTGCCATTACTGACGACTTGTAAGAATAAAATTTTTCAGTGTAAAATCCTGTGTTGAGATGGAAAGTGCCGCTCACCATGGAACTGATGAAGACTTCCTCAGTATAGTGTACCACCAGCAAGGAAGGCACACTTTTCCTAATTTCTTACATGAAAGATTTCAATTGCACATGACTGGGCTGGACTCCAACTAGGAGATCAAATTTTGAGGAAGATAATTTCATATTTTTATCTGTTTAATAGAGATAAAAATTTCTAGAGTGCTAGACTTATGCTCCTGTGACGCTCTGAAGGATAGCTGAGTCCTTTCCAAAGCATATGTCTATTTTTGTTTCAAAACATAACTAAAA
The DNA here is from genome assembly GCA_027576195.1 of Cossypha heuglini. NCBI lineage: Eukaryota > Metazoa > Chordata > Aves > Passeriformes > Muscicapidae > Cossypha > Cossypha heuglini. The sequence continues at coordinate 49,406,542 of JAODKT010001744.1, forward strand.
TTGTCTAAACTAATTTTATTTCCTAAATTTTATTTTGAGAAATGACTGATCTGATCTTGCAGACACTGAGAAGCAGTCAGCCTAACACAGTTGCTCAGCACAGAGAGTTTTAACCCAAAAACCTGAAGTCTGATCAAGATATGTAAATAATGTTTAAATGGGAAGCATTAGACAGCTTTAATTATACCAGATTATGCTTCTTATAATGTGAATTAATCCAGGGTCATTTCTGGCTCTGTTTTGACTTCTATGTTTTCAGTATTAATACTTAACCTAACCCAGAATATCCTTGAAGATCCATCAACAAACCAATAGCAGAATGCTTCTGTAAGTGAAATATTTTAGTCATGATTTCAAAATAGATGAAAACTCTTTAGAAATTCTGCTTCAATAAATTATATGAGAAAAGGACACGTGAATGGCTTGTGATTGATTCTTAACATTCTGTCAGAAGAAGAGCTGATTTAATTAATGTACTTTATTAAACACAATGAAGCTGGGCTAGTATATTGAGACAGCATTAGAAAAATATGCACAGTGTAAGCATGAAGTTTTAAGGAATGAGACTAGATTATTTCTCTACCAAGAAAATATATTAATGATCAAAGTTGACATTGACAGCTATGGGAAAGAGATAACAGATATCTTACTGTGCAAGATGTGAGCAAAAGGATCCTCTGTCTCCCATACCTGCCAGCTTGTGCTGAAAAGCATTTAAAGTCTTTTTCCCTGTTGCTATACTTGGTGGTGAAAAAGGAATTCCAAACACAGAGTCTGTGGTCTTTCCTCCCCCTCCCTCCCCATTGCTTCCCAGCCCCCTTTCCCGGAACTGTAAAGGAAAGCTTCATTCAGTCTTCTTATTCATTTGTTTGAAAATCAGCCAAAGAACTAATCTACTATCACATGTAAATCCTGTGGGATTTCTTTGGTTAGGCTCATCATATATTGAATTTGAAAGCAGGATATTTGGCTGGAGAAAGTCAGGAACATAAATACAGGTTAGTCTCTGTGAAATACATTTCTGGAATATCAGAGTAGAAAGTGAAAAGCGCACTTTTTACACAGTGTTAAAATCGTAGTTGCCTATGCGGCTTCTTTAGAAAAAATTGTACAACAGATAAAACATATCATATGTGTATTATGCACATATATTTAAAAAAATATATATTTCACAGTTTAAAAAAATGTTATTGTAGCTATACACCCTTTTTATAACAAAAAAAAAAATAGTCCTAAATATTGAGGCAACTCTTTCCTTCTTGGTGAGTTGCATTTTGCCCCGTTGTGAAAATGGCTTAATTGCCACCAATTCAAAATGTTAATTTGAGGATATTTTAATGCATTTTTTATTTAAGATGCAACCATGAAAATCTGATAGCAAAAATGTATGTTTCTGTATCTATATGTCTGTAAATGCATGCATATTTTGTTTCAAATAAATAAATAAAATATTTTGGAGTTTATTTTTACTGCACACATAGGAACCTCAAGTAAGAAGAGAAGTTCTACAGGAGAAGATTAATAACATGCTAAACAGTGTAAAGACTTGTTTGCTGATGGATAGTTTTAAGGGAATATTTTCTGTAGAGAGGAGAATGAAGAGGGAAAAGATTATGAAAAAATAAGTACCATAAATATATATAAATGTAAATGAAATCTACTATTTAAGCAGTACTCTGAAAAAATTCAATGAAGTAGAGATAAGAGAGGAGGCGAAAGTGCAGATTTACTGTAATTCTGAGCAGGGTTTCAGACCTCTGTTTATTTGCACAAGGGCCATCTCGCTTGGAGTATCCTCCAAGAGAAACTCTTTAACCTTTGCTATGAAGTGAAGCATACTTGTGGACCCTGAGCAAGAGAAAGAGCACTAGAAGGTTTTTGGTTTAATTTTTGGGGTGATTTAGGAGCGGAAATCACCATAGTCAGATTTTCTGGTTATGTTTGTAGTGGTATTTTTTACACAGCGAAATTTTGAGAGCATGTACTAAAAGCATCTACATCAGAATAGCTTGTGTATGGTGGATAGGACTCCATTAATCAGTTAGAAAATGTAAAACACCAGTTGAATTTCGTATCTCTGGACATTCAAATAACTATATTGCAGCTGAAGCTGCAATCAAATTCAGATCACTTGTCTATAGGAAATCAGAGCAATGTTTTTCAAAAGATACCGAAGAAATATAAGTAAAAATATGATGTGACTTCATGTTCCAAAGGGAAAACAAACAAACAAAACCCACAAATCCCAAGATGCAAACCCAAACCCCATCATATGCTCATTTTGAAGACTAAATTCTACACATTTAGTTAGGTCTGTGGAGAGAGTTAGAGTTGTCAGGTGAGACCTTCAAACTAGTCCCTGATCTGAAAAAGAAAGATGTCAGATTATTCTTTTTGTGAGAGATTGGAAACCAAATGAGGATTTAGCAGTGTTAAACAACAGGGGACGTTCCAAGTGAAGCTAGCAAGTAAAGATACCTGAGAAGAGTGCAGTTACTAAATGTAACAATTGTCATGGGGACCTAAGCAGTCACTTTTTAATGTTTGCTTGTTTGAGTATGCACTATTCTCTTGGAACAGGCAGAACTCAGGTATTGTATGCATAATTCCCCTGCAGTTAGGCGAATCAAGAGCCCAGGAAAGCAGTCCAATGACACCCATCATTAGTGAGGCAGTGGCTGTATCTCAGTGCAGAAGTTCTCCATCACAGTCGAGATTCTGTTTCTTTATGGTTTTCACTGCACGGTCTGAGGCTGGCAGAAGCTCTGCAGATCCATCAAGACAAGGATTTACCTGTAGGTGTTTCTGCAGGGAAGAAAAACTTTCCTGCCAACAGTCTTCACATCTGTGCTTCTTTCTTTAGAGGAGGATATCTGAGCTTTGGGCAGCACAATGTGCTTGGCTGCAATCAGGTTTGCTTTGCCCCAGAAGAGTCCCTGCACCAGCTTGTGTGTCATATAACCTGTGTGCTGGGAACCTGCAAAGCTCAACTTGTAGGGCTCCTTCCAAAGCTTAATTTGTAGGCTGCCTCTTCCTATGTGTTCTTCTTCTCTCAAAGGCAGTATTACCAGAAATGCATTTGTGAGAGCCTTCCCACACCAGAGACAGAGCTCCTAAGATGCAGTTAGAAGCCTTGGTGGAGTTGATTTCAGTGCTCAGCTTCATGCTGAAGTAAGCTTGGACATTCACTCAGTGTTTTAACTGCCTTTGGAATAGTGTGAAAAAAATTGGCAAACCAGTGAAGAAGGGTAATAAGCAATCCTCCTACAGCAAACTTCTGCAAGTCTTTGTATCATGGGCAGTCTGTATAGTTTTATAGTAAGAAGATATATCATGCTGCCTCCAAGAACAAACTTCTTCTGTGTTATTTCAAAATGAGTGCCTGTGGGTTTTTTTTTTTGTTCACCATCCGCTTTTCAGCTTTCTCCAGCTGAGGAATGTGGTGCTGCAAACTGAAAGTGGCTGTATTGCCAAGATATGTAGACTGGAATGATGAGAAACAAATGAAACCTTTACATCTCATCAAAAGTTACAATAAAGACTTACATTTCACAGAGACGACTTCTACTGCCATAGCTCTTCAAAATTTTTTTACAAGATATTTACAGTCAGACAATGTCACCTCAGACATTCCTTGTTGACGAGTCAAGATATTGCAATCTCACACATTCCTTGGAGAGTCAAAATAGTTGTCCCCACAGTCAGCTTCCCAGGAGGCCATGTGTGTTGTTGTGAATCTGACTGGTGTTATCTGCGTGAAGATCTTGCCAGTTGCTTTTGACTAAAGCAAATTATCAAAGCTCTGGTCTTTTCAAGGCTTTGGTCTTTTTAAGGATTTCATTGGAGAGAATTCAAAAAATTCCAGTGTCCACCATATTCAGTTTGGATCCTCACTTTGTGGTCCCTCCTGTCATACTGCTTCCAGTATGATTCATGGGCTTCCAAGCATAATCCTACTACATTACACGATGTTCTTGGCTTTGCCCTTTGATTTACTGCTTCCTTTGGCTAGTACAGGGTGTGTTTTGTGACCTCAGCCTGGCCTTAACAGGTGGATATGGCTTACCATATCTTAGTCACTGCCACTATCTGTAGCAACAAGATTGGAGGGAAATTGGGAGCATATTAATTAATTTTATGTTTCAGGTTTTTATGAAGACATGGGAATATAAAAAAATATATATTTCCAAGAAATTATGTCAATGTTAAGCTAGAGATTATCCCCATACCTTCAATTTATAAAGTTGTTTAAGAAATACATCTATTTTAACATAAATAATTATATTAAACCATTAGCAGATGCTTAGAGTATATGACTACAAAGAGAGATATTTAATATAATCTATATAAAAGGCAGAAGTAAAGACAATAAATAAATTATATTTTCAGAACAGTTCAGTAGCATCTGGACATATTTTTCAGATTTAATTAATCAGGTAGAAACCGCTCATTCTCCAGTTGTTTTGCCTATATGCATGAAAGAAGCAGGACATTACCCTAAGCAAGGTTCTAACATTATTGTACTTCTGAATCTATTGAGACTGTTGAAGCATTTAGTAAACTTACCAAGATAATAGCTGGACACATTAAGACCTTTTAGTTGTACTGGTTTAGCAATTGTTTTTTGGAGTTTAACTTCAATATCAATATGCTCTGTTAGGTGTAAATAACCTCTTTAAAAAACTTAATGAGCTCTTAATATGAGGGGAAATTGGCATTTATAGTCTGCAGAAATGTATGGAACATGATGATTTCCAATATCTGTCTTCTGTATAGGCCTAAAAATTTCTGGCTGGTTTTGTTCCAGGTGATTGGGGTTTTTAGTTTAAAAATTGAGAGTGGGAGGCGGGAAGTATGATACTTTTTTAGAAATATAAGAGTGTATTGAATGGAGTGATGATGGACAGTTTTGTTTACCAAAAAAAAAAAAAAAAAAAAAAAAAAAAAAAAAAAATGGCAAAAAGCCAGTGTGCCAAAGTGTCAGTCTAATTTTGCTGGTCTTAGTTTTACAGAGGCCACCTTATTCATTCCTGCTTCTTTATTTTAACTTTTAAAAATTGTTTAACATTGTTTAACATTGACCTTGAATATGGATATTCATTGAAATAATTTTGAATTCCAGTATTTTCTGTCACCTTTCGTAGAACTTTTCAGTGAATCATTATGAATTTACAAAATCTTAATTGAAACCTAGCTCATTTATGATATGAAGAAAGAAGATTCAAGCATTTTCACTCATCTGTACTATAAAGTTTCTATTTCTTGAGGTTCATGGCTAAAAAAAGCATTTTAGGTTAAAATAATTATTTCATTTTATAAATTAGGTCTTATCCATTTTTTTAAAGATTTTTTCATTATATCTAAAACAGAGATACAATATATTTTTCTAGTGTCTAAACTCAGCTCTCTAATCTTGTAACTGGCTCGTTACCAGCCGCGCCTGCCCGTGCGGAGCGCGGTGTGTGCGGGCGCGGACGGAGAGCGCTGCCCGCTGCCTCCGGCCGCGCCGCGCGAATCCCGTCCGCATTCCCCAGCCTGGAAAAGGAACCTGCGGCCAGGCGGCACAGGCCACTAGGTGACACTGCGACCCCGCGGATGAGCAACTCAAACATTATTTATACAGCAGGTCGAAAAACATGCCGGAGTCATAGATTTGCCTATAGCTGATTATATCTGCGGCAGCTATTTAAAACCATAAATACTGCGGTTTTTTTCCTTTGTTCAAATAATGTAAACTAGATGGAGAATATTCAGAATATTGATATGGAGAATATTCAGATTAAAAAAATAATTTAAAAAAAAATCAAGAAACAACTTAAAATGTGTTTGGCCTTATTTTGTTGCTCAGTTATTACCTTTGTTGACCTGAACTAAATGGGTAGATGGGAATAGCAAAGTTTCAGCTCAGAGTTATAAACTCAGCCTCTTAACCTGAGTTCTTTTCTGCTGCTTGCTTCAAGCATTAATCCAGGGTAGTTTTTACAAAGGTATTGCAGAAAAACTAAAATTTAAAGTCACATGTTCAGAGTAATATAAATCACCTTTTTTCTTTTTTTTTCCCTTTTTTTTTAATTGGTTAAAATATTCCCGTTACTACTAATGATAATAAGGTAATAAATGAATTATTCTCTCTTTTTTCATATTTTTTAAAAGTGCTACTTTACATATGGGCAGAAAAATAAGTATGAGTACACTGTCTGTAAAATTTATCTCAGGTTAACCTGAACCTTATATATGCGTATATATAAACACATAATCTAGTTAAAACAAATTTTAATTTGCAAATCAAATATCATGCTAATTAATTCCAAGGATGTTTTTTTACTACTTTTCTCTTACCTGAAAATATGCTTTGAAAGTTAATCAGTTGAGTACTATGACAAGAAATGATAACTGGTCTCAGGTTCATATGAAAGGGACCCCAGAACAGATACAATTATTAACTATAAAAAACCTTGGCAGTGGTTCAGTCCAATTTGTACCACAACAGTTATTAAAGTTAGCAGGTGAGGTTTTTTCCCCTTCTTCTGATGTGTTTTATTGAGGGGGTTGTTTTGATTTTTTCCTTTGCTCGGTTTTCTTGGGTTGGGTTGGTTTGGTTTGGTTTGGCTCTTGGCTTGGCTTGGTTTTGCTTGGCTTGGTTTTTTAAATACCTCATTTTCCTCTTTGAGCTTTTCCCAGAAAAATTTGAGGCTACAATTTTTGATGGAGGATAGTAATTTCATTTTCCAGTAGCCACATTCTTAGTTTAGGAACAAAATACTTTGCTAAGAAGGTTGAAGTGCAAATGAAGAATTGCCATTCCTAGGCAATGCTCAGCCTGCCATTCTAAACTGTGTTATTGAACTAACCTCAGTATGGCGTAGACAGAAATTCTGTTTTGCTTTTAAACAAGTTTTGCATCCATTAGCTACATGGTTCATAATTAGTGTTTGGGCCAAACAAAGAGTCAATATGATGTCATGTCTAGACAACATGTAAATTAATATGAAAGCAATTGAGTTACAAATTCTATACTAATACAAATTAATCTGAATTAAGTTTAATCCACAGTTATTAACTGATTAAATGTGGCTGTTGGTAGCTACAGGGTGCTGACTTCCATCTGTGATTATTAGGGACACAGCTTAATCACTGATGCTGCACAGGGAAATATTTAAAGCAAATGACATATACAGTGACTCTTAATGTTTGTTAATTGAATGTAGCATCTAAGAATGAAAATTATAAATCTACATTTTAAAAATATGTAGAAAGTCGATCTTGATTTTCATAATTAGCTTCTAGTTTGAGTTAACTTAGTTCACGTTTTGTTGATTCTGAGTATGTTTCCCAACTGAGAATTGAACAGTTCTGAAGGTGAAATTGTAGGCCACTCTGCAAATCAATACAGATTTCTAATATTTCCCTTATTACTCAAAATATGCAAAACCTGTTGCCAGAAATAAGCAGGTATGTGTATGACATTATCCCATGCCACCAAAGCCGCTTACATTTTAGAGCGGGATGTGCACTAATGTAAACAACACAGTGACAGATGTGTCCACAAAAATTGGAAAAATGTTGATGCAAATTGACCACGAACCATAGTAAATTCTGTGTAGCTTTGCATAATATTTTTTTAGAAAAAAATGTTACATTAAGGCCATGCATATGGCATTTAAATTGTTTGTCATTTTTAGTAGATTTTCAGTACAGGCAATAGGTAATACGAAAGTTTAAAAAAATATAATTGAGATGGAAATTACCTCACTACAGAAAGCTACAATGCTGTGAGTTTCCCACAAAGCAAAATTACGAGCAATTACTAGCTGATATTTTCTGTGAGATTTTGTTTTGTGGGTTTTGTTTTCTGTATTTACTAAAAAGCAGCTAAAGAGATTAGAGAAAACATTTTATGTGTTCTTTGTGACTGAAAAGCTAGTTCATCAGTAAATTGTCTCAAAGCTTTGGAATCTATTATTAATCTATCATATAGTGTATATATAGCTGATAATTGTGAACTATGTGATATCAAAACCAGGGTCATTCTTTTCTATAGACTCTTTTGTAGACATCCTACTCATTGCCATAATAACTGAAGCTGTCACGACAGTAGCTTGTGCCTAGCATGAAGCCCTAAACAGTTCTGACAAGCTGCAGCTCATTAAGGGACAGTCGTTTTGTTGACATGTCTATCAGCTCTCAGGGATGTACCAAGATGAATAGACCCGAAACAATAGCTCCATTTGTTAGAGCAGTAGCTTCTCTAATACGTGATGAGACAATCAAGCCAAGCCGCCTTCAGCACAAAGACATAATTAATCAAATGGGCAAATGGTTCAAATATTGCTCTAGTATATTCTGTAGTGGACAGAGGTTTCCATGGAAACATTGGCATTTCCATCACAGTTAATGACCATTCTGTACAATGAAGTTCCAAAAAAGATAGGTATGGAGAGAAAAAAACTAACAAAACAACTAACCAAATAAATAAATAAATAAGGAACAACTGACAGGTAAAAGGACATGTTTGAGAGCGCAACTCTGTTGTGACAGTGAAATTAATGACTTCATTGTCATCTATTTGTAGAATGCAAGGTTCAAATAGGCCATCATGGTCATCCTGTTTGACCTGCTTAATGTGGGCCTATAGCTCTGTCTGGAACTAGAGCATATGATTTAGAAGATGTAAATGTAGCTTTATTTAAAGTATTGCAATTGATGAATATACCATGTTCCTGGTTAATTTATTCCAATATTTAAATATGTTAGCAGCGAAGAATTTGCACCATATTTTGTATTTTGCTTCTGTCCATCTAACTTTGCTTCCCAAGCAGTGCCTGTTGTTATGCTAAACGATTCTGCAAAAATCAATTAGGCATCACTTTCTGCTAATTTCCCTTCCCTTCCCTTCCCTTCCCTTCCCTTCCCTTCCCTTCCCTTCCCTT
>JAODKT010001744.1:49423528-49448361 GCA_027576195.1 Cossypha heuglini
TATTATTTGAATAGTATAGAACTTCATTTTTTTTAAAGTAAAATATTTATTATGAAATTCTAAAACCAAAATGAAATTAAAATTGCTTTGGAAACAATTGCAGACTGGATTAACTTTAGCCTAGGAAGTGACAAGCACAGGTCAGAGACAGGCACAGTGACTTCTCTTTCGTTTTATGTTTTACAGAGTGCACTCATGCCACAGCATATCAGGCTGTGAGTGCAAAACTATCTGAGTATGTATGTATTTGTTTATACATGGATTAAATATTTTCAATGAAAATTTACAGTCAGGAAATTCAGGTCCTGATCAAAATAATACAAAAGTCAGCTGGAAGGACTGCTTGACTGGTTGACTGAAATAGAGAATGCAGCGGTTTTAGAAGACCAAGGGAGGTCAAGAACACTCACACAGAATGTGTTTGAGGATCAAGAGCATATTCATTGCAGCTGCAAGGTTCAAATAATAATTCTTAGATGCCAATTTCAAACCATGATCTGCAAACTTTTAAAAGTTCTGTATTTATATAGGCCTTTTAGAAGATAGAATATGGAAAAGACTGCAGTCATGCCCTACATGAAGCAAAAAATCTGAATACTATCAAAACTATGGCAATTAAAAATAACAATTTTTTTCTGATTACCAGATGACATAGAGTTGTATATACCTTCTTCACACTTTATTGAGATGAATTATGATAAATTGAAGCAACTTATTGACTCACATGCTTATCATTGCCTTTTTAAGAAAAGTACCAATTTTTTGGTAGATATTTTAAGGCAGTTATGTAAGCACCAGAGCTAGATTCTTGTAAAGAACCTCGACTGTCAGAGAAATGATTTACCATATGCTGGATGTCAAGCTTTTGAGGATTGTTTATGCGCTTAAAACTCTTGGTAGCCATGGTAGAAAATGAAGGATAACTTTGTACATTAACCAGATCATAATACTCATTTGTTCACTTATTCATATGACATATGCAGGGAGAATGTATTAACTGAGCCACTGTTCCACACAGCTCAGTCCAAAACTGTCTCTAGGCACAACATTGTAGTTATTTTGCTTTTATCACTGCCTATATACAGGAAAAAAAATGCACTCTGCATGCTCTTTTGAAGGATTCTACTTCATTTCCCTGGAAAATATTCCCTACATTGTTTGTTAATAACCTGAGCTGAAGAGCCACATGAATAAATGAGCAGATTTAATACCAATCCTTAAATTAATTCCAAGTGGTTCTTTTACCTTTCACAGCTCAGTAAAATTAATATGTTTTGTTTGTTCTGAATGCATTGGTTTTACGATTTCATCATCTATCTTGTGTTTCTTTGAAGGTATGAAACATCCACTGCTGAGTGTTTTCCACCTGTATAAATACCAACTACTCATGACTGACATTTGGAGGCTGTAGCTGTGAATTTCTTAGTACTTTATAACCAAATAAACAGAGAATGTTCTATGTGAGTGAGGAGCAGTTCCTGTATGATTGCTCCTTGAAATGGACATGCTGTTTGATTTTTCTAGTACATTAATCTTTCCTGACCTAAAGTGTTCATGGCACAGCTCTTCTAGAGCTGAAGGCAGCCAAGCTTTCACCAGTACTACAAAGGTGCCAGGTGCCAGTGGGCCAAGAATAATTTTGAGCTAAATAGGTTCCAATTCCTCATCAAAGTACCTTTGTATCCTTAGCTTTGCATCCTCCTTAACCCATCTTCCTTCCTTTCCCCTGGAATGTGAAGGAGTTAGAAATGGGAGCTGCAATAGGCTGATACGCTCTTCAGACAGTTCTCTGACCTGTACAATGCATTCAGCAGCTACTGTGCAATCTAGAAGTGGTCTGGGAACATTTTGAACTGTAGTACGTGCATTCAAGTTCAAATATCAATCAGGTCTTCCAAATCTAATTAAGACTACAGGCTTCTCACTATAAATCTCTAAGTGACATGTCTTCTCCAGAAGCTAGGTGCCAAGGAAAAATATAAATTGATGAGATTTAACATTGTACAGACAGGAATTGCAAGCAGCAAATTCCAACTAGAAAGGCATGGAAGCTCACTGATGTTGTCCCATTAATATTGGTAGGCTAATGTGAGAGTTGTACTAATCAGGACAGAACCCAGATAAAAAACCCTCCACCTCTCTCCCCCGACTCACATATGATGAACCTATATAAGTGGGATTATTACTTCTCTCTGAACAGTGTGTTTCAGCTAACAATTAACACTTTTTAAAAAAATCTTTTTGTAAGACCATGAAGAATCATATAAAACATATGCGATATTGACAATGTAATTTGGACATTTTTAGCAATGTCTAAGCAATTATCAAATATTTATATTAGCAAGTTCTGGAATTCTCACTAAAAATTATAAAGCTAGATATTAAATATTGAAAGATATCAACATCTGACCTATACCAAAATACAATTTCTTATAATTATTTCTTATATATTTTATCAGCTCTACTAAATTTCCTTTCATAACCATTCATGTAAATAAATTGGAAGACCGGTGAAGTTAGCAGGAATAAACCCTGTAATGGTAGAAAGACAATAATACTGATAAAATATATAAGTCATTCCTGTTCTTCTTTGATTTCACTCTAGGTTAATCAGCCTCAAGTAATTAAACAACTAATGTCTGTTCCATGACTTCTGTTGCTTAAAAGTTGTCTTTTCTTCACTCATCTGAACAGCTTCAGGTCCCCCATGCGAGAGCTTTTCCAGGCTCCCTTCAAGTGTTCTCACTCCCAGCCTTTTTTTTTTGCCAGTTAGAGGACTATGCTATTCCTAGTAATAACCACTTCTTTAAACTTTGTATTTCTCACTATCATCTATTTTTGTATTGAGTTCTGGCATAAATGCCAGCACAGAGCACTTCAAAAACAGCAGCAATCAGGTCTTCTAACTTTTGAAAAGCTATCTCAATGTCTTATGAAAACTTTTAAAGCAATATCAAAGTTTTTCTATTTCTCTTAGGTGGATATTTATAGGATTTTCCCAATTGAAAGTATGTAGTAATTGAATCCTTTGTAATCTTCTGTGGTTTTCAAAAATGAAAAATAATTTTACAGTAAAATTATAGTAAAAAAATTATTTTCTTCCCTGAATGAATAGTTTATTTTCTTTAGAAATATCACCCTTGATGGTCAGATTCTAAAAAATGTATTTGTAGGACAGAAGTATGAGAGATTCAGGTTGTGTTTGTATTCTCCATACTTACTTACAAGCCTTAAATTTCATCACAATAATACTAAAAGAAAAATAATTTGAAAAAACAATAGATTGATAATCTTTGCAGATGCAAAAGTTGATTTGGGAAATGCACATTAACAGGGAATGGATAGTGAAAAGGACAGGAAAATGGAGCAGGAGTCTGAAATAACATTGGAAGATACATTTATTTTGTGGGCCTTCAAAAAATCCGAGGTAGAAAGTGGGCAGGCAAGTTAGGCTGCCTCATTGGCAAATAGGATCTCTCACGTGGATCTTCCTGAATAGAATTTTTGTGTGGGTTATATCGAATAAACTCCAAGAAGTGAATGCAGGATAAGGAAGGGAATAGAGGTTGTACTAATAGTTTTCTTTCAAATACTTAACTGACTTTCTTAGAAGTTAGGTGGTTTTCTTGCAATCAGGTTGCCTATTTAAGTTTGATAAAGTGCCTAACTAATCTTCTTTTTGCAAATATATCTATTATAAATAGGTAGACTTCAGTGTAATTCCACAGAACAGATGAAAACAGGATGAAAACCCTTTGAAAGTAACTTTGAAAATAGTGAGTTCTGTGGAGGACTTCATACACCAAAGACTAGTGTGAAGTTGAAATAATAATTGAGTTTGACTAAGGTAAATAAACAATAATAAAGCAAATTCTCTTTCCTTCCTCGGTTCAAACAAAATTCTGATTCATTTGGTGCACTGCATATTTTCAATAGAAAGAAAAATTGATAAATATGCTGGGTTTAAATTTGGTAGAAGTCAAGTAGATGTGTTTTATAAATAATTTAAAAACAGTATTTATTCCATTAAACCATATTTTCTGAAATTTAATGCTTGACTCAGAGTAATTGTGAAGATCTGCATTGTTTTATCTGCATTCATTTCTCAAATAAGATATCCTTGCCATGTGAAACATAGTTGTCTATAGCTCTTTCTGCATTAATGAAGTTTTGAAACTCAACAGCTACAGATTCTGGTTTCTGCAACACCGATATCAATGAGGACAAAAAAAGAGGTATATCTACTGGAAGTCACTTAGCTGGGGATCATGCTGTTAAAAAATCAAACCAAACCAAACCAAACCAATCCTAGCCTATGTCAGCAGTGAAAAATAATATGTAATAAGAATAAAAAAATACAGTGATGAGAAAAAATTACACTGGTCAAAAATTAAGGATTCCAGAGGGAAATCCCCACACCTTACCACTGATTTCCAAGTAATGAAGTTTTGAATATGTATGCCTTGAATTTCCTGAAAGAACACTTAAGCCATGGTTGCTCTGGTATCAAAAGTTCAGCTGACTCATACCCTTTCTTATTAAATTCACTTGTGTAAATTGATCTGATTTGCATACAAAAAGTTAGGGATATGCCTTTATTCCCACAAATGCATCCAGTCAGCAGCCAGAGCACAGGATTTAGCTCACAATGTAACCTCAGCTCTCCTACAGAAGGAGCATGGAAACAGTTTGTGCTCTGAATGCATGCATGCATTTTCCCAAAATATGAAAACAGCATATACATTAGAATCACATCATCATTCAGAAATGTTTTGTGAATATAGGAAAAAAGTGATTATTAGTCAGTAATTTCTTTTTTTGTGATTATGTCCGGCATGTCTTATGTTTACACTTAGAAAGACAGCTACAAATTTTTGAATAGCAGTGGAATAAATGCAATCCCTATTGCACTGTATAGCTGAAAACTGAAGAATAATCATGAAATTTACCAGTGTCAGCTGCTGTAGGTAGCATAAATAAGCATATATTTTACTGAAAACAAATCAAAAGGTTTATACTGAAGCTCTTGCTTATGCGAAATGCTTTCAAGTGATTTTTGATAATTGGCCTGTTACTATCTGAGACTAAGAGTGTTGCTGCCAGCTGAGGTATGTGAGGCAGGAGAGAAAACATTCTGTTCTGTCTGAGTCCATCCCTACAGTTGTCAAATAAATATGGGCCACAGGCACATGCCCTTTCATTATTTTTAGTGTCAATTGGGAGGTGCATGCATAAACAAAGTCATGCAAATTTTTCAGCTTGCAGACTTACTTGCTTGCAAGCTCATCACCAAATAAAGATGTCTACAAAGCAATTGTGTCCATCTATCCAGCCAGCTTCTCCAGAAATGTTAAGGAGGGATATTTTTTAGCACATTCTGGAACACAATCTCCTAGAGGAAACTATTTGTTCTTTACTTTGGGTGAGGAAATAATGAAATTAGTTCAGTGAGCAGGTTCTCATTCCTGCTGTATCCTGTTCAAAGACCACTGTCTTTCTATTCTGCATTAGAGAGCAAAAAGTAACCACAAAATAAAATGTGTTTTCCAGTTACTGATTGCACACATTCTAAGAGAAGATTCAATTAGTACCATTTATGAAAATGCTCAAATTTGTGTTGTATCTGAATACCAAACTCAAAATTTGGCTAAAAGAATGTTAAGACTGAAAATCCTGTCAAAATTCAACCAAGTTTTAAAAGACTTTCAATTTTTTCCATTTGCCAGTGCTATAGAATACACTTTTGTTGCATTTCTAATCAGTGCAAATATCAGAAGTCCTCTGCGAGATAGTCATGATGAGGGTAGTACACTGAAGAACTGAATTCCACTTTGCCACTGCCAAGCAGTCACCTGCCAAGCTGGACAATGAGCAATCACTCAAAAGGTCTATGGTTAGCCACCCTGTGCTCCTCATTTCCTTGGCACCAACTGAAAGGTCTGTTATCTGAAATCCAGAGGTGTAGTAGCACAGAATAGGAACATACTAAACACTTTATTCTCACTATATATTCCAGACAACTAAGTTAAAATTTCTTATCATGGACAACATTTCCAGCTATTTCAGGCTCTGAAACAGAACTGGTTCTTTTTCACCTTTTCACTTTATTCACCTTCTATTGCCACACATTTCTATTTGATGATCAAAATGCCATCTTAATATTAATTATTTTTTTAATATAATTTTGCTAAACTAATTGAATATCAGTAGAATGTAAGCAGAAAACTTTTGTACATCTACAATGGTGAATATATACATAATTAGCTAATATAATTAAAATATTTAGTAACGATGTGTTTATTTGAAAAATATCTAGAAGACATTTGATCAATACTGTTTTAAGCACACAGGAAAACTCAGTCTGTTTTGACTAGCTGACATTTTAAACAAACACGCAGAAAAATAAAATGTAATCTTTACTTGGGCCCTATTTAGACAAATGCATTTGGCTAATTTAAATCAATGGATGCTTCTCCCCAGTAGTTTCACTTGTGTGCATTAAAAACAGAGGCTTTTCTGGAGAAATCAAATATTGACATGTCAACTCGAGTGCCAAATGAATCAAAATTTTAAGTATGTTGTTCCCAAAATTTTAAGTATGTTGTAGAGATTGCCATCTCTACAGCAGTTTCTACTTTGATCTATCAGGTAAAATGTTACTCTACTCACATAATGTAAATACGTAATATATTTAATGACAGAATATAGTTTGATCTGCCAGTAATCATTAATGATAGTCCTGACATCTGATTAAAACATAAACCTTTATAATATTATGGTAAAAAATCATCTTGTCACAATATGCTTTACAAAGAATTAGAGATCTATAAATGCTTTTTAAAATACCATCACCTGAATTTGTAGTTCCTCACTTGTTTCCAGCTACAAAATGCATACCAGGAATAACCTTGCCTGTTTCTGAATTCAGCCTTACTGAAGTTCATTGATGCTCAAATGGCCTGATAGTGAAAGTAATTAATTAAAAGAGCATAAAGACTTACCAGAAACAAAATAATTTTACTGTAAATTGCATGCATTATTTTGAAAAGAGGGTCCTTATGCTATTGAGTTTTAGTTACTTTAGAGTCTATGGTCATAATTAGTACTTTTCTCACTTTAACAGCTGTTAAGAGGATTTTGCAGTAAATCGCAAGAACAAAAATGTGTCTACTCCTGTTTTATGTCTGTCACTGGTAATTCTTATCATATAACTTCATGAATTGCTATGTTTGTATTTTGTTTGTGTATTGTTCAGTCACAATAGCTGCTTTCTCCATCTCTCTGCTTCACTTTTTCCTTACACTATTTACTCCCAGCTTGCAAGTACTCTGACATTTAGAGGCTTAGTAACTTTATCCATCTTTTCTTCTCCTGGTGTTGCCATTTTCCTGATGAAGACAGACGCACTCCAGGTAAAAACCATAATTTATCTTTGATGTACTGCAGTTTCATTAACTGAATATGATTTTGCGAATCAGAAACTTGTTCTCGTCTGAATAGTTTCTGGATATCCGTATGTTTGCTTTCAAACCTTCCACAATTTGAAGTTCATCTCTAAATTACGAAACTAATTTTTGGTTCATTTTTTCCATAGGTGTCACATAGTTCTTTTATTTTCATATAAGTTCAGTTGGATACCCAATACTATATAGTTTAATTGAGATGTAACTAGAAGAGAAAGTGCAAGCACAGCAGTGCTGAGCAGTGACAAACTACTCTCAGCTAAGGGTTAGAGCTTTGGAAGTTCAGCATAGAAATAGATATAAATGCCCAGAAGGGATATGGGAAAGAACTGCAGAATCATGAAATTTCAATTTTTGGAAACAACTATAGCTGCCTTTCACCTTGGTGTAGTAACTGATAATAAATGCTACCTTGTGGGCAGTTGTTAAGATCAGATCACTGTGGCTGATGTGTGGCCCCAACCAGGCACAAAGACAGTGAATAACAGACTGCAGGGCAAAGTCAGCATAGATCACAAGATTTCCACGTGGTAAAACCAGCTGTCCATCTCCCAGATTGTATAGGATAGATTGGCTTTAAATTGCACTTGCATTGTTATACTGTCCTAAGTGACCTGGGTTTGAAGTCCGTGCCTGCTTAAAGATTATGAAAATTAATATCAGTGATTTGTAGAGAACATTTTATGTGGCTGGAAGAAATACCACAGGAAAGAGGAGAGGAAAGAGGCTCAAATTTCGCTTGTAACAACCAGTCAGTGTAACGGGAGAAAAGATACTATTTTATATTCAAACCCATTAGCCATATGATGTTAAGAAAATGTACTGAAACTAGAGATGCCAATCACAATCCAAACAAGGTCTGAGAAGAAAACAGACAAGATTGCTAAGTAAGGACTGATTCTAACTAAAGAGATGTAGATTCATGCAATTGGATACAAGGAAATCATAGCTTTCTAATTCAAAGGACTGTGTCATATTTGTGTGAAGAAAAGGTGCAGGATAAAGGAGGACCATCAGGGAAGAAATAGTCAGTCTTGTGTATCAAGGCATAACTATTTGGAAGATGTTGCTCATGCTCAGCCACTCATTAGTTTTCACACTGTTTTTCAGTTTGAGAAATGACTTTTTTGTCACCATGTATTTTTGCTTGGGTGAAGAAACTGGGAACAAAAGGAAGCACCTGGAAATTGTTAATATAATGCTGGATATGTTTGCTGGACTTGGGAAGGAAGTTGCTAATCTGCCTCAAAGCTTATAGTCAGTTAAGCTTTCCTGGGTACAGCAAATGTCTTTTGTGTATTTCTGATAGAAAAAAAAAAAAAAAAAAGAAGGCTTTTATAAATTTATAATGACAAAATTTATTACTTTAACATAAATTAAACATTTGGCTAACTGAAGTTGGTGGTGAAACATGTTTCCTGCAGTAGAGATATGTGTTTGGGACAAAGTTTAAAAGTCACAAAATGTTCAAACTTTCAGTTTTGAAAATTTCATTACCCTATTCATTGCTGTATTTTTTCCAGTTCAATAATTTTTTCAAGCGTACATCCTTCTCCATAGGGACAAATTAGACCTGACTCTCTTTGATAAAATACAGGGGAAAGAGGAATGGCTAATCATGGTTATCTCCTCAAGAGATAAGTTTGTTTTTTCCAGAGGGAACTCACGTCCACTTTACTTCCATATTGCAATTGGTATGAGGAAAAATACATAGCTGAAAATTAATACAGAAAAAAAGCTTTCATGTCTGTGAAAAATAATATCATTAATGTAACTTAGATTATTCATTATTGAACTGATTTTTATATTCCTTACATAACTATGTTAGTGCTAGGTAAGATCAGTGTACCAATCTTAGCACTTGTGTAGCGTATTTGAAAATGTTTATAAGCCAAGGTGCTGCTGAAGAAGAGACTCTTCTGCTTGTTTCTCTCACTGATGTTTTGCATTGGAGCAAGCTGCTGCTCAGGTATTTGACATAGGGCAACTCCTCTGAAATGCTGAGTTATTTCACAAGGTCTGACATGCCTGCGATAGATAAGGAGTACACTTGCACTGTAGTGAAATCATATATAGCCATAGACTGTAAAGCATAGCCCTGATTTTTTTGAAAACCTGCCAAAGTAGTAATAACAAAAGGAAACTTACCTAAATAATAAATAAACCCTGAAGATAGATGGGTAAAATTTTATGATTAATTCCTAGCCTTAAAAGCAAAATTGTTCAACATTGTTTCTTTTCGTCTCAGTTCCAATGTTATGGGAGACAAATGAAATAAGCATATTAATTGATGATGGTTTCTCAAGGACAAAAACTATTCTTAATAGAAATGCTGAAGGTTTGACAAACTCAGTTCGTTGTGAAGTTCAGTGACTAGGGTTGGGGGATCATGTCTTATACCTCTAGATTTTTTTACTACTGTCTCAAAGCAGTGATCTAGTTCTTAAGATACATGGTTTAGCTACTCTGTTGTTACTTACTCCTCCAAGGTCATAGAGAACAGGACGCAATGTTAAATTACACAACACATGATGAAATGTCAAGGCTATTAAAACTGTTTTAATATAGTGTTTCTGAAATTTCTATTTCAAAACCAAATACAACAAACAATAGAAAATGTCCCTGGAAATAGTTGAGTTAAATCCCTTATTTTATCTTTTGCACTGTAGTATGACAAGACAGCACAGAAGTATTTCCCTACCTTCCTAATTTTCTTGCTTTTTAGAAATTATGGTAAGCAAGAAAATTTCAAACATTATTCTTTTACTTGAATGCATTCAACACAGTACCCCTCTATATTATCTTGAAAGAGGTCATATCTACATCTTTTTTGTTTAAAGCATGCGTGATATTATAAAGGACAAACAGTTATTGGGACAGGGGATAAAAATTGGCAAACTCTTTGAGAATTTTTTACCCCAAATTTGATACAACCAGTCATACTAGTGGTTTGTGAATACTTTAAACACTGAATATTCTGCATGAAATTTTATATCACATTTTACTAAACAATCCAAAAAAGGTACAAAATATTCCCCAGATTCTTGGGGACTGTAAAACGAGATTTATGTCCTTGGCACCTTCATGCAATTTTACTAATGACTCATCTCAAGGTGTACAAGAACGTTTTAGTTGCGAGGGTTTTGATTTAAGAATTTGTCTGGCTTTTTTCATGACCTCAGTTTAGAATTTTTCCTACCAAAGACACTTACAAAATCCCAAATGTCCCCAGTGGTTTGGTGAAACATAATTGATGCAATGGCTGGGACATTGTGCTGTTCTCAGTAGTCTATTTCCTCTCCATTTGCTGATGTCACACTGAGGTGTCAATTAAAGATGATATGTGCAAATCTTTTACATTGATAATGAGACAAAAGAAAAGGTTGCAAAACACAAGGTCACAGCTCCACAATTAAGGATGAAATAAATGAAGATGATTTAGGGAGGAAAAAGCAGGGAAGATGGAAATGGAATGTCCTGATTAACTCACTCTCTTAAACACATCCTACTTAGATGCGACAGAGCAGCCCCTCTATAGGGTCGTACAGTACAATTTTATGCACATTACCTGACACATGACAAATTGTTTCACTGACAAGAAATGGAGCTCATTCTGAGTTGGGGACATACACTTAACAACAGATAACTTCTAAAGATTCACTCCTTTCATTCCTGTGTTAGCTAAGATAATCACATACAGGAAAAGATGGAGGTAACACAATACCCATCCTGCAAAAAGTATTGTCAAAGAGATAGTTACCAAGCAGTCATTCACACACACCCCCTCACCCCCCTGAAAAGTGGAAAAGGAATGTGGGTGAGAAATACCATCCAATAATCAAAAACTGGAGAAAATAAGTGGGATCAAGAAAAGGAGACAAATTTCTTTCTTCTACAGTCCTAAAAAACTTGGCTAAATAAGACAAGCCTCAATTGATCCCTGTTTACTTTCAGTCAGGTCAACTGGCAGACATGGCCCACTTCATACCCACTGATTCTTATTCTAGACAAAGACTGGTTCAGAAGAAAGAAATCTGGCTCAGTTTTGGCTGGCAAAATCCTTCTCCAAAGAATTTAAGTAGAATCCTTAATTGGTTTGGGTTGAGAGGGGCACTAAGGGCACCTAGTTAAAAACTCTTCAATTAGCACCATTCTACATCTTCAAATAGCTGAAGCTGCTCAGAGGCCTGTCTGATGTGACCTTGAGTATTTGCAAGGATGAGGCACCCACCTCCTTACTGGGCAACCTGACCAATAACCTGTATTGTAAAATGCCTGTTCCTCTTGTCTAGTCTGAATCTATCTTCTTTTAGTTTAAAACCACTAAGCCTTCTCCTACTTCTTTATGGCCTGCTTAAAAATTTGTCCTCGTCTTTCTTATACATGCCCTTGAAGTACTGAACTAAAATCTCCTGAGAGCCTTCTCCAGGCTGAACAGCCCCAACTCTTTCAGCCTTTGCTCATAGTGCTGAAAACTCCAGAGCTGAATGCAGCACTCCAGGTGAATGAAGGGGCAAAATCCCCCCCTTGCCCTACTGCCCAAACTGCTCTGGATGCATCCCAGGACAGGTTTGGCTTTCTGGGTTGTGGCATTTCACCAACACCTCCTGTCCTACTTCAGCAGAGCTGCTTCCAATCTGTTAATCCCATGGCATTTATTGATACTGGGGATTAAATAAATTAGATTACCCAAGTGAATTACACGCCCTAACATCTTCAAAGTCTCTGCAGGTCCTCCAAAAAGAGTTTTGCCACTCTTTCTTGATAGGCAAAGTGAAACTAGGAAATTATTTCCTGCAGATGCTGCTGCAATACTATTCAAGCACTAACTGGCCAGAGCTGGAAGAGTGACCTGAAAAATGTTCCCTGCATCTTGTGCTTCAGCCTGCATTCTACCAGGAACTCTCTGATCTATTTATTGCCTTTCTATGGACAGGCCCACCTACCTGTCTGAGAACAGTTCACCTACCAAGAAAAACCAGATTTATCTTTGGTAAACAGTACAGGTTAACGCCAGATCCAGGCAAAATTTTGGTTAAACTGATTAAGGGAACTTACTAAAACAGCAAAGCTTTTGGGTGTAGAACCTCTTCTTCGTACCACAAAATTTATTTTTTTCAGATAATCAGAAGAAAACTGTTTCCCATCTGAGCAAATTTTTCCTCGCTGACCTCCTTATGCCATGTTGCCTGCAACAATGCAATTAACCAAAGGCCAAAACCTCCGCCTCTGGGTACAAACACAACCTGACTGAAAACTACATGCACTGTAAGTTTATAGCAATCTCAGTTTTCACAGATGTTTTACAATTTCTCTACTGTCTCTCTGTTTAGGGACCATAGTGGGTATGGAAGTGTGAACTCAGAGATTAGGACAATCCTTTCTCCCTCCACCTCTCCCTCTCATGCAAGTTTTGTGGGATAGATCCTCAATTTTTAAATTTTTTATTTTGATTATGTAAAAACTGTGCTCCAAGACATGTTTGATAGTTGGAGATTTCACTATCCTATGTATAAATATATCAATCAACTTTTAGTTTAAATTCTTCATAAAGTCATAATTATACATTAATCCTAGAACTTTCTAGTCAGTTTAATAACTTCTTAAAGGAGGTGAGTGAAATGATGGGTGCTTGTCAGTGGTGGGATCCTCAGAAAATATGTAGAGAAACCATCCTAACACTTATAAGGGAAATGCAATGAGATGACTCTGCATAGTGTATCTATATCTGTAAATAAATACATGTATATACACATATATAGACATATATGTATGTGCATATTCATGTGTACCCTGTGTCTTTATATATACATTTATTGTGTGTATATGTCTGTGTATATGTCTACTGACATAGGCCAGATATTTCTGCTTTTCCTCATAAAACCCAGTTCTTCTATTCAATAGCAGTCAAGGAAGGAAAGGTTTTCAGAGAAGTTTTTATTCCTGAATCTGAACCTTTTTGCTCCTTCCTCCAGCTCTTCTACTATAGATAAAAAGACATGTATATGTTTTTAAGAACTCTCCAGGTAGCTGATAGTCAGAGCTTTCCAAGCTGCTCTCTTCGTGTCCTAGAGCTGGTTTTTGACTTTTTTTTTGTCTCTCTTGTCACCTGAACACCAATTTTGCTTTTTTGTTCTGATGAATTTCAACCACTTGTGAATAGGATTTTGCCCTTCTGTGATCTTCTCAATTACCCCTCCCTCCCTCTGCCCCTCCCATTTTATAGCAAACCTCACTGTAGTATTTGAAGCCATTGACACACTGTTTCAGCACATATTCACTTCTCTGCACAGAAAATCCCTTTGGGTCAAGAGTAAGACTTACTGTTCTTTTTTATACCAAAGAGAATTTTTAAACTCCACAGAAACTCTGCAATTTCTGAAGCAAGGGCATTTAAAAATGTTCAGAACCGCTTTCTGTGGAAAGTCAAAATGTGAAAGAATATGACTCTTGGATGTTCTGAGTGTAGTTTTTCTAGATGTTTTAAAACTGTTCATACATGATAAAGCAGAATACAGGACGTATGTACTCACTAGTACTCCAAATGAACTTCTGTTTTTAAAAGGCTGGGATGAAACGTTGAAGAATTTGGAATCTGCAGTAGAAGACCATACAAAGTTATATTACCATTTCAATTTGTATAGTTATTGTTTTCTTTTTGTGACTGTGGGTGACTCTAGAAGAAAACTTCTATTTCTCTTGTGCTCACAATTTATGATTTACATATACCTGTCAGGAGAAGAAAAGCAACAAAATGTTGGTACTAATAATAAACTATAGTGTCAGGTTTATAGCAAATAAAGGAGCTAAGCTCATCACTGTGTGGAATATAAAATGAAAAGAATAAGGTTTATTGGATTGTCCTTTCTTCATATTTAAGTGGATGGTAAGCTATGCATCAAACTGCGAACTCTTTACTTGTAATAGGTGAAGCAAATAGCCAGTTCAGTTACTCTCATGAGTAATGACTTACTGAATCTAGTCCATAAATAATTGACATCTACTACCTTGAAGCTTTTCTCTGCACTTGGTAAAAATTGCTGCATTTCAGGCAAAATAAATGGGGATAGGAATGCTTTTGGCAAAGATGCTGAAGCCCTTTACAAGTCAGGACAGCTACAACTGGCACACACTGTGGAATTCTGAGGAAGGTCAGGCAGGAGTCAAGCTTTTTACATTTTGATCCATTTCTACCCTACATAAAGGAAATAACATTTCTTTCTGATTCTAACTTTACTTTCAAAGACATTGACTAACATTTTCAATCTGACATTCGTAGCACACCTTGAACTCTAGCCAGCTGTTTGACAAAGGAACAAAGGCATCATATCACCACAGCAGTACCCTACCTTCTCCTATTATGCAAGAGACAACTTTCAGTTAAGCGAACATTTCCAAGATATTTGTATGATCTACAAATTATGGATTCAGGCAGATGGGGCTTCTTGAGATAAAAACACCCCACACACCTAAGTAAGAAAAATGGATCACCAAATAAAAGAATTCAATTGATTTTTCTGATCTTGCAACTCATAAATAAGATGAGATCTGGGCTTGGAAATTCTGAATTAGTTCCTCGTATATCCTGTGAGCTCTAACTCATCAATATAATTTCCAGTCTTCTCAATGTAAGTACAGGTTAAGGACTCTTTCTTTGAGCTCTGCCTAATGCTGGTGAAAATCTTCAGTGAAATGAAATGCCTTTAAATAAATTTACATCCAATAGTAAGTGTGTCTTTAATTTCTGTAAGTTTTGCAACCTAAGCTGGTTTTGCCGATGAATAGATAGCTTCTCATCACAATAAGCATTTTCAATGCAAGGCCTATTTACATCTTTTGCATTGGCCTTTTCTTTGAAGGATTACCTTCCAAAAATCATGAAACATAGATTTATAGAATATAGAGTATTTTAATATATATACAATGTGAATTATATAGGTGGGAAAGGAAAGCATCTAATATTCTACAGAAACTCATGAGTCATTCAGTATTGAGACAGAAGCTGAGCATTTAAATGAAAGCACAGGGATGTTCATCTTGTTTTTTACCAGAGGTGATCTTGATTTTTCCTTTAGTTTGTCCACATCTCTGATAAGAGAGCCAGCAGGAGTTTTACTGTTTCTAGGCTAACAGCAAAGAAAATAGAAATATCATAACTGCTGCCCTGTATGTGATAGCCAATTTGAAATACTGCATTTCAGATCCCCACACTGAGCTGTAAATTGCTATCTCCACTGTGTCAGACAATAAGAATATCTGTAGGTCTATATTGAAAAAGAGAGAAAGAGAGAAAGAAAGAAAGAAAGAGAGAAAGAAAAGAGATACAGAATATACAGGGCTTCAGGGATAAAGACTTTTATTTGCTTCTTTGTTTTAACCCTGTGAAATTGATGGGCTTTTTATTTATCAAGCAGAAAATATTCTTGCTTATTTCATGCATTAATCTTAATGTGGTTCCTAACACTATTCTTGCCTGTGTCTGAACAGTTTTCTTCCCTCCATAATTCAGTAGGACAAAAAGTCATGAGAGCTGTCCTTGATAAAACGGTAAGTTATCATGTCCTTGGAAAAACTTCATACTGTAGGTGTGCTATTGGGATGACTTTTTTTCTTTCTTCTTGTAGGTGTTATTCTTACAAGCAACTCCTGTGTAGCTGTACCTTAATATACGTTATTGCATTGTTAATATTTTCACAGTGAATGCTGCTATGATATGCTGCTACAGGGATTCTCAATCTGTTGTCTTCTCAAGTCAACCTGTTAATAACTTGAAACTGATTCTGTAGGAGAAGAGGCACCGTGCAGCATTTGGAAATACATGAGTTACTGGTAGAGTTACATGAAATACATGTACATTACAGCAGCAGGAAGGGACAACAGGGATGTAAAATGCTGAGCTGATGCCTAAAATTCTTCTGGCGCCTTCATTCACCAAAACATATCCATTCTCAGTTGTTACATTGCATGGTTTTTCATATTTGCAAGGTTGACTGTCTTGGTACTCCTATGCATTTTCATAGACCTCAGGATAGTATTATCAGGAAACTTTTTATAAAGTGTTTTAAAAGGGCGAGTAATATATTTAATCATGACAAATCTATGGCATTAAATATGAGAGTGAAGTGGATGGTTTGACACAACCACAATCACAGGACTTTAAGAAGAGGTCTTTTACATGGTGCAACAGTAAGCTTGAAGGTCATGGCACTTATTTTGTATACTTTGTGCATATTTAGAATATAGATTATAAGGATGCTTTTTCGTTTTTTTTAATGTTTAGCACATATTCCTGATATATTTAATACATGTTTCTGAGAAATACTGTTGCTGCTTGATTGGACTCATTAAGGAAGAGAGATTGGGCATGTGAAATTTGCAAAGTTTGGCAGAAAGAATTGATAGTGCCTTAGGGAAAGGAATAGTACATATGGGAAGGATGACTACATAAGAGAGAAAAAAATGTAAGACATCTTCTGAACTCACATCAACAAAGAGGATTTTTTTTAGTTGGGGTTTTTTTATTGTTTGTTTTTGTGGTGTTGGTGGTATTATTCTGTCTGCAGGAGCTGGTTTGGAGTTTTTGAAGAAAACTGTTCAAAAAAATATTGAGAAGTATATCTGGTTTTTTCATGTATAAGGGGTGTGAAAATTTGACAGTCAGAAGCATGAAGCTAGGGTAAGAAATAAAAGAAGTGAGAGTAGTTCAAAATTGCATGCCATGACAATGGTCAGTATGTGTAGTAGATACCTTGAGAAAGTTTTGAAAGTTATCCTTTTTAGTGGAGAAACTAGACTTAAACAAAAGCAGTGAATTAGGGAGGATCTAAGTGTGATAAATGTTCTTTCTGTCTTAGACTGTGATTTAAAATCCTGCTTGAAGGAGCAAGTTTCTATAGAAATAGCCTAAATGATAGTTGCATTTCATGCAAATCTGCCAGAAAATCCATGAGAAGCATTCCCCAGTTTTGAGCTTGATAAAGCAGGCAGAGATGTTTATTAAAAAACATTTAGTGCCCATGGCATGAAGGGTTTAAGGACTCACAATAGGAACAGCAATAAGGGAATATTAGATTGGAAGCATCCACAGAACATGTTTAGTTTATATGCTGTGCGGGTTTGGATGGGTAGGGGCTCGATGGATGGCCTGTTTTAACAAGCTGAGCATCCTTGATAACGATGCAAAGCAATATGAAAATCCTGCTGGAGGCAATGTTGCAACCAAGTACTTCAACAGATGATAATTTCTTTCTGTTATTCTTAATCTGTGTGTTTGTTCCACATAATCTCCTAACAATATTAATAAATGTTCAAAGTTGTCTCATCAAAATAAGACATTTTAAATATTGTCGCTTAAGTTGCAAAAGCAAGAGATAAAATTTGGGGAAAAGACTGGTTGTAGAATGTGGCTGCAAACTTAATTTGGCTCCTTTCTGATTATATGAAAATTTATTCATTAATTTTGTGATCCCCTGCCCTATCCTTCAATTTTGAACTTCCCAGCATGAAGAAGTTCTTATTGTGGAAAGGAACTCAGTTTATTTCGTTGAAATTCTTTCCATAATCAGAATTCTAGGGAGAATATTTAAGATTTTTATCCATATCTCCAGCTTTCCAAGAAAATGTTTGGAAGCAAATTGACCACCTTCATTTATGCATATGAAAACTTACTTTTGTTTGTGAGAGGATTTGAAAGAATATTTAAATATTTAAAATATTTTAAAAATTTAAATGGTGTTGTGGGCTTTACATATAAGAGATGACAAGTTTTCATGGCTCTGCTGTAGGAATAAATGTTGGTGCTATCATTTGCACAGGTATCTATTGATTACAGTGGAGAATCTGGAGTGTGATGAATTTAGTGTTGTTAGCTCAGAAGAATTTGTGGAAGTCATAATCTCAAGCATTATGGTTATTAACAGATTATTGTCCATATGAATTTCTGCACAACCTAAATTGTTCACTGTTAAATGACTTACTTATTTGCAGCAAATTTATTTTTACAAAGAATTGCAAAGACTTTTTAAAAATGACGTGAATTAAGGTGACATTGCCTTAGAGTAAACAGTATGGTTTCTGTAGTCAGTATATTTTGACATGGAAAGCTCACCTGGAGCTGGCCAGTACAATTTATTTGATATGATACCATTTCTTTTCCTCTGTGTGCTCAGTTCTCTCAGTCTGGTGAATAATATGTTTCTGAGACAGTTTGGTGGAACCTAAATTTATTTTGTAAAAGAAAGGGGTCTTTGGATGCTTAGATCAGGTAGGCATCAAAATACAGCAGAACAATAGGACTAAGACAAAACACATTTTTCTCATATACCGAGATATGTAACAGGACACTTGTGATTCCAAACAAAGTGAATTCTGAATTCGCCTTTGTCTTGGATGAGATCAGAATTCAGTTTAAAAATATAAATTTGGTACAAGAGAGCAGTAGTGCATCTATAGAAACAGTTCTCCAACACCTGCTTCTTTCAGTGATCAGTCATATTTTTTAAAAAGCAACAATAAATACCACGTTGTCTTTTAAAGGCAAAGAAAGAAAGAAATAAGAAAATAAAGAAATAATTTAAACTATTTTTTCCTTGTAACAGCATTCAAATAGAATATCACGATCAGAATATAAAAGCCATCAAAAACAAAAGATATCATATCATATAAATGTTTATTTCTCTTAAAGCTGCAACAGCAGGATGAATTTTCTGAAAATTAATTACATGGACACATTTTAGAGGGGGCTTGTGCTTTTTTCTCCTAAATTTTCTTATTGAAACAAGTGATAATGGTTTTAAACAGTCTACTATTGATTTCAGCCAGAGCTATCAAATGATAGTCAAGAGTTTTTTGTTATCATCTCTGACATCTTTTTCTTGTTTGATGTATTGTCTTTGAAAGGATGACATAAACTTCAAAATGCACAGTTAGTATTGATGGTTATTTTAATAGTAGACAGTGATTTTAACAGTGGTCTCTTGTATCCAGCTCATTTTTCAAAAAACTTCGTCCTCATCTACTGCAATTAGAAGATAGTGTAGTATTTTCTTGGTGTTGTGATTAAAGTGACTGGGGTACGATATTTCAGTTGCCTGCGTGCTGCATGGTTCAAGAAGATGCATCTGTAAGTATTTTCATCTTCTCTAGATCAAGAATAAAATGTGACTTCAAAACCAGAGATTCAGATGTGGGTTCTTTAAGTGGTGTTAAGTGTGGGTTCTTTAAGTGTGGTGTTAGGAACTTAGATTCAAAATTTGAAGTGCTAATAATTGAGGTAGCATTTAAGTTAATGGAGTTGATGAAGAATAAGGCAAAGAGAATATTTAATAAGTTTAAAACTTTGTGGCATAGTTTTAGAGTTGACAGGAAAATGTTTCTCTGAGAGCCCAGGTATTGAAGTTCCTTTCAGCGTTGATGTTTACAGTCCCTGTTTTATTATTTGTGTGATAGCTCACAAGATAATTATTCATCACAAAATCCCTATTAATTCTTAACGCTTGGTGCTGTGGGTACAATAAACATGGTGTATCTATTAGGCTGATTTTAAATCCATGCAAGAGTAATGGAGAGAGCCTTTAATAACAGTAAGTAGGTTAACAATAGCATTTACTCATCAGAAGGACTTCCATCATCTCAAGTTGTTACAAGCTGTGAAAAAGAAGAGATGGAACTGGATGTAGGATTTCAAGTCTGAGTTAATTCCATTGACTTTAATGTTCCCTTGGGCCAAATGAATTATTAGTGAGGTAAGAGCAAATGAAAAAGATCCAGAGCACTATAAAAGTTGCCTCACTTGAGATTATATATTAGCTTTCATGTACCTGGAGGTGATTATGCTGTGGAGAAAAGCAATTGGTTTCACACATCCACTTTTTCTTCCCTTTCTCATGAGTGTTTTGGGACAGAATACTTTTGCTTTGCTTCTGTTGACAGCCTACTTTTATTTTTTTTTATGATCATAATAATTTTATTCAATTCCATTAATCCAGGTCAAGCTCTTAAAAATACGTAGCTTTGTGTGTTTGTACAAGAATGGGACACAAAACTATCTCTCTGCCTTAAAATATATTTTCTGAGTTGTCATTCTGCTCTTCTCTGATGTGGATGGGAAAACCCACTCTGAAACTTTTTGAAAAGTAATTTTGAACTGGATGATATGGAATAAGCAAGCCTATGGACCAAACAAACCTACGGACCATAACATTCTATGAACAACACTCAGTGGTTTCAGAGTTACAATGGTAGCGCTGAGTTGATGGATGATTTAAATGTCTCTTTTCCAGTCTCATTGGTTCTATGATTCTATATCTCATAAACATAGCTGTCTCTTCTAACAAGGTGCTTCTCCATTCTTTGCATGACCCTTATGCCAATGATTGGTTGTTGAATATTCCACCAGAATAATTTTCTGACCATATTTTATACACATATGGGTGATTACTTAAAGTAGTTTAAATATTTTAAAATTTGCTGCAACAGAGCTGACAGGTTTGTTTTTTTTTTTTTTTTAATATCAATCCTTTACTTATTTTCCATTTTCCTTTCTCTGCAGATATACCAGTTTGGTCAAGAGCTGCTACAATCACCTGTCAAAAAATCTCTATTTAGCATTTCCTGCTGTGTTGCCCTCACAAACCAGACAGTGCAATACCATAGGATATCAGTGGTATCCAAATTATATTAACTACATCGAAACAAAACAGAACAAACAAACAAACAAACAAACATAAAACAAAAACCAAACCAAAACCAAAAAAACCCAAAACCAAAACAAACAAAAATCCAAAACACAAAAACCAACCAACCAAAAACAAACCAAAAAACTTAAAATCCAACCAACCAAAAAAAAAAAAAAAGGCAACTGATGCATTGTTTCTTCCAAATGCAAATATGAAATTTTTCATTGAGCATCTAGAGTAGAATTCTACTATAGTCTGCAGCATGATAAGCTTGCATTGTTGCATCTACTGTGTCATCCCAGAGTAAAACCTTTTCTTTGAAGCTCAAAGTCACAATGTGGCCTTTTACTCCTGCACCCTGTACAGTGATCATTGTTCAGCATTGTCATCAAATGACTCATTCAATCCCAAAGAAAATATTTCTATGACTTCTTCTTCTACTTTGGCCTCCTGGAGCAGATAGACCAACAGCTCAAGGTGCAAGAGAATACAGTTTGTCTTCCTTTATGTCACTCCTTTTCTGGGGCAAGAGGCCTCTGCAAAAAATGCATGCTGAAATTTTCATAATGGTGATGGTGGTCTACAAAAGTTTAGAGAGCTCCACAGACTCCAGGAAATACATGTGCCCTTAGTAGCATCACTTCTTTGGGCTCCACACAGCTCTTCCTGATGAAATGCTTTCTGCTTGCTCTGAGTAAGCAGATCCTGTGAAATGTGGAATAGTCTTACAGGAGACATAAATGGAAATGCAAAAGTCTCCCTCTTCATTATGTCATCTTCTCAGAAAACAGGAGAGCTGCTTTCTTCTGCGAGAAATCTGAGTCTAATGCTTCTGTTTGTCCAGTATCAAAAACCTGTTTATCATCTCTATTATATAAAAACTCTCCTATGTAATCAAGTTTATTTCCTTGACCCTGGCCCTCACTTTTCACGATATAGATGTGGTATATAAGGAAAGGTATTGATTTATGTACTTATTTTTAAAGTGAATTTTCATTATGGTTTTTTTTTAAATAATTTTTATTTTTTAAAACAAATATTTTCTATCCACTGAAAAGTCTTGTCTTCAGAAATGAATGTACTGCCATACTTGTTTTTTACTATGGAAGCTCTAAAGTACTTTATTTTCCCAGACCTGTAATTTTTTCAGTTTCCCCTCTTGAAATCTAGCATTTCAAATGTTCCTTTGATCTTCTTACATCTTAGTCCTGGCAGAGGAAATAAATGCCAGTGTTCAGATGACTGGAATTTTCATTCACATTTTAATGGTCTCTTTTCTAGTGGGTCTGCTTATGTATGCCTGAAGAGGTACAAAATAGAGCAATTGTTGTTCAAATGTGACCATTAAAACAAAAAACAATATGTAATAATGATTCAGATTTGTTACTATAAGGTTTTTATAGGCAGATTTCAGATCTTCTCCATGCCAAGTTTACTCTTGTTTTATGGCTACAAATGAATTATACATACCAAGAATAAGATTATTTTATAATATCTTCTTTCTTTCTGTAGTGATTTGGTGACTTGGTGAAAGCATTTTTTCATTTTGTGAGTTCTTTGTGAACTGATTTTGTTTGGTTATTCATAATCTTTTTGTTTGTAGTATCTTGATCAGTTAAGTGGGATGAAAGGCTTTCCACCTCTTCATGTTTTGACAAAACATTTTATGAAGAGGAAATAAGCACTTCTGCAATCAGTTGGAAAGCTGCATTATTTTTCTTTCTTGGAGATGACAATTTTTTTACATGTGATCATGTGAGAGGAATGACCAGATGGCAGATTTGCACCAGAACCCATCCTTCAGAAAAAGCTGCGAATAGAGGTGGGCAGAAAGGGAATGGAAAACTTCAGAACCTGAATAGTTTTTAATACTAATTACTGAGCCTTAGCTGTTGATTTCCCAATACACGTTGTATTAAGAGTTATCTAGTGAGGGGAGATATTCCATGGTAAACTGGGGTGCAAATTTACAGTACATTGGTTACTCTGCATTAACTCCCTGTGAGGAAACAGCATGAGGTAACTTGTTTTACCTTAAAAGTGCCTTGCTTAAAGGTGCACTTTGTATGGAGGAGTTAGTGGACTGTAAATTCTAACCCAAGCTTATTAACATTAAACTGTCTGAATAGATAAAGCCTTATTTGTCTGACATTAATTTTCAAGCATCTCTGTACTAAAGACTTGTCATTGTTGATCTTCTATAGTCACAATTACAAATTCCTTGAGTTCATGTCTGTGTTTATACAGCAACTGATGTACCCATTGACTGTGATGGTCATACTCATTCCTGATGATGATCCTCACTTGTTATGAAGGACCAAAGATGGGTTTAATATAAAAAAGAAATGTAATAATAAGTGCTGCACTTTTAGATGTGTTCCTTATGAGACAGGAAAAGCTTGGTACCAAGCCCTTGTGATGTTACATGCCTGGAAGTTTGAGAGCTGAGTTACAAATTAAGCACCCAAACTTCATCAACTTGAGAAAGCTGGCATTGCAACTTGTGCCACCCATACGCTTCTAAAGGGGCATGATTGTGGTAATTGTCAGTGATTGTCTTCTAATATTTCCAAAGGAGATTTGGAGTCTTAGCAGACAGGAAGTCCAATGAGAATGATTGGGTAATATTTGCCACTGATTACCATGGCAATTTTTTTGAGCAGGTAATGAGCTGTGTGAATGATGAGAAATTGCACAGCAGGTAAAGTTTCCAGAACTAGCATTTTGAGCACTTGATACTTCTTGCTCTTCAGAGTTCAACAGATTATAAATCTCCACAAAGTTTATCAGTGTATAGAAATTAAAAAAGATTAGCTAGAGATGGTCTAAAATTATTTCAGTGTGAAGGTCTTTTGACAAAGAACTAGGAAAAATGGAAACAAAACTTTTTTTCCTTTTCCCTCAAAAGAATGGAGATAGGGTTTTCTGCGAAATAGAACTGGTTTTATTTTCACGGAAAATCCCATATCCAGTAAAAGTAGTTTGGATGAATGGAAGAAAACAGAACCAGGTGATGTTTCATGATTTGGTCTGAATTTAAATAATATTAATGTCTCACAAAAAATAATAGCACAATTTTTCTTGCTTAAAGATATGTATTTTTTTTTTTTTTTAGGTGTAATGCTAAATGTCAATTACCAAAAGTTATTCAAATATTAATTGACTAACCAGCATATTTTTGCTTTCTGACTGATTGACTGTCCTATAAAACTTCCTACATAAAATAGGAAGGGCTTTTAAAAAAAGATTAAAAACTCAATTCCAGGCTGTTTCATTGAAATCCAGGAATGACACATGTTTCAAGCCAGCATGGATCCTGACTCATTGTTTGTAGCTGAAAAGAATCATATAGGCTTTGTGTCTTAGCAATATCCTAAGAAGATAACTAATAAGAAATAACATATATCGGTAACCTCTCTAGAATCACTTTCATTTTCAGAGAATGCTCTGGGCTTGACAGCTCCAGGAAAGGGCAGGAGCAGACAAAGAGTATAATATAGGTCTGAACACTGCTTTGCTAGCTCTTTTTTCTTTTCCTTCTCAGTATCTGGTATAAGTAAAAATAGATTACCATCGATCTTTTAAACCCAGACCAGACATTTGAACTGTCATTTTCACCTCTGATTCCCATCAAGGTATTTTGCAGGCACTCAGTAATGTATCCTGTATATCAAGACACACACCCTCCCCCTCC
>JAODKT010001744.1:49448915-49487336 GCA_027576195.1 Cossypha heuglini
AAAAAAAAAAAAAAGAAAAGAAAAAAAAAAAGGACAGTGCTCAGTGCTTCTGTTCTGTGGTGGTGAGAGGCAGCTCACTGCACTCTTTGTAGTCCACAACTAGGGAGTTCAAAAGCTCTAACAAAGGACTTCTATGCAGCCTATGCTTTCTTCTGCTACTTTTATTCTGAGCAAAATGTATTCAGTTAACAAAGAAATGGGAAATAGTGATCTTAAAACAATTTTCATGCCAGAAACAGGATTTTTGGTGGTATAATGAACTGATGTCCTGTAAAAGGTCGAAAAAAATTAGATCAGTGAAAGTATTTGATGGCCAGGAGGAATGTAACTTGTCTGTATTTATACAAACTTTTCCTCTAATAAGACTGCCCAGTTACTTTAATATAATCAATAGGAAGAGTCAAACATGATGAAAACTTGTTCCAATTCTACCCATGTGTATGACATGAAAATGGAGAGCTACAGTTTGGATGGACCATTAGAAAACTGCAATGAAACCATCCATTGAATGAACAAGGGCATGAAAATGCTCAAGTTATTAATTTAGTATTTGCACAAAAGATTCTTGGGAGAGGTTTGAAGTTAGGTTTCAGAACTAGCAGGTCTCCTGATGATTATTCTCCAATTTAAGTCCAAGACTGGGTGGCAAGTGGAAGATAATAACAGTAGATAATTGACAATAAAATAAAAAGCACCTGCAGGTGAGATACATACAATTTATTATTAGGAAATCTGTCAGTCCATAGAGACTCCAAGCTGTGTTCTCCTCATCAGAACAGGGACATGGAGCCGTGGAAATACTCTACACTGTGCCCTTACATGGGTCATTTCTTGATAAAAGGCAGTGGTCATTTCCTCAAAATTTGGTCTAAAAGCCTTAATTCTCTGTCTCTTTGCTGCTCTGTGCTTTCTGCTATATCAGAAGGCCTGGTAGAGATATTAAAAAAACAGCTTGCAATTTATGATGTCTGCTGTATCACCCTTGAAAGCTAACTGTATTTTTTTACTACTTGGTTATGCACTTGATAGGATTATCCTCACACTAAAATGTGGAAAAATCTTTATTACTGAAAGTTTGGAGTTTCAAGGATTTTTGGATCTGTGTCTAAGAAAAAAAAAATGGAGGGAGATTAAAAATCACATGAAAGCAAAACACTGAAGGGAGGAAAAGTAAATGAGGCTGAAACAACAATTATGGTTTAACTTGGGTTTTCTTTGTTACTACAAATGATTATTGCCATCTGAGAAGGAAGTGTGTATTGGTTAGAGAGCCAGTGCATATATCTATATTAAAAATAATAAATGTTTTTCATAACTTCACAAAAGTTTTTCATGGTCTATTGACCTGTCCACCTGTCACTGAAGATACAATTATTGAGTCTTCTATTCCAAAATCACAACCAGTAGAGGACAGTGTTTTCAAAAATATCAGAAGAATGACCACAGATTTTTGACTGGCTGATGATACCATCATCCATGACATTGGATAATTGGTCAACAATGACATTGGTCAACATTTCTGAAAATGGTAAAACCTTCTAGGGAGTCAACTGGTTACAGATAGCACAGGTGAGCACTGTTGGCAAAATGTAGCGTTTTGTAAATTCTGTAAAGTCTGTCTTGCTAAAATGTTTCCTCTGCTCACCTTTAGACAAACAAAAATATGTAAAACAAGCGATCTAGTTACTAATAAAAATATTCTGTTTATAGTTGTGTATTATCAATCTTTGGGGGGTCTTTTTGCATTGCAAAGTTAGTCTTGCCTCAGAAAATTTTCTAGATAGTTGCAACGTGAATTTTTTAGTATTTTTCTCAATTTTGAATATTCTTATATGGCTTTGTCCAGGTCTACAAGAAAATAAATGTATACAGTAAGTGTTGGGTTTTTTCAGAAGAATAAGAGCTCACACAGACACACACAAAAAAAATAAAAATAGACAGGCATTGACAACAGAAACAAATTATGAAATCTGACAATGAAAATAAGTAGAATTGAGATAAAGATCTGCCATGCTTTTTAGTATATATACTACAGATAGCAGATTAGAATTACAATTTACATGAAGGATCAAAGACATAACT
Source organism: Cossypha heuglini (assembly GCA_027576195.1). Lineage (NCBI taxonomy): Eukaryota > Metazoa > Chordata > Aves > Passeriformes > Muscicapidae > Cossypha > Cossypha heuglini. The sequence continues at coordinate 49,450,998 of JAODKT010001744.1, forward strand.
GTTATGTACCCATGTTTTGTTAAAAGCAAAACTAAATTAAACAGAAATGCTAGTAACATGCAGTAAAAATATCTGCAGAAGGAATCCTTCTACAATAATGATATTACTCATAATAAGCTGTAATTATGTCCCAGACATCTATTAAAAAAAGGAATTGCTTCTAGGCAGTTACCGAAAACTTCTTGGAATTCGATACTATCAGTTCATCAGAGCATAAGAAGATATTTGAACTACATGACCTTTATGAAATTTGATTTGGTTTTCATGTTTGAAATTTAATTTATTTTTTTTAGGTGGAAAATTGAGTGGAAAGAGCATGGGATGATCATCTTTAATTTTTTTCACTAGAGGCATTAGAATAATTTGCAGGAAAGCGTTTTCCTTCAGTATTTGAGAGTTAAATACAGACACGTGTTTGTGGAAACAAGACTATTCTTGCCTGCAAACTATTGCATTCCTCAAATTAATGCTGACTTCTTCAACCATGTAAAGTCACCATATTTAGAACTCATTTCTTACAAGCTTTATAATAGCAGCATATTGTCTCCTCAATTCAGTTTGTCCATAGGAAGCAAGCTCAAAATAGTTGGAAATATCCTTTCAATCACACTACGTGGGATCTAAAAATTACTCCACTTCTTTTTGATCCTTGAAAGAAAACTCAATTAATTTTGACATGTTGTCAAAGAGGTCTACTTTTGTTTTCAAGAAAAGCAATGGAGAGGTGCAAGGTTTCCTAGGAAATAGAATTAGTCCTCCACTCATTTTACAACAATCCTGAAACAAGGATCACAAGTCCCAAACAATGTAACATTACTGCCATAATCATAAGAGAAATTCTGTAAATCTTTATTTCCTTAAGAGCAGAGTGAAGTAAGGAAAATGACCATGAGAAACAGAAATACTTGGATGTGCTGCATGTTAATTCTAGACAGTAATATCTTAATAAAAGCCTCAAGCATTTTTATTTTTATTTATACTTCTGTTTCTTATTTTATTTTACATTTATTGTGCAAATATAAAAAGCATAGCTCTTGCTAGATCTCAGATGCAAGTTTGATTTAAGAACAGTAAGTTAGTATACAGCATCTAAATCACAAGCCAGACTCTCTTCTGTGATCTGAAGACATCTCCTTTCTCCAATTAGACTTTTTTAAAATTATTTTTTCAGATCTTAGAAATAAGGTTGAGTTATGAGGAAAATCTCTGGATTCATACCAAATAATTTGCAAGATAGTTTTGTAGTGGTAGCTTACCATAATTTTTTTCCAAATAAGTTCAAAATTTCAGCCTTTTCAAAGGTATTCTGAAGCACATTTATGACATGATTTATGACATCTGTCCCTTCCACAAGTAACCCCATGGATTTAGGGGGGATTACTTCTGTGAGCAAAAGCCACCTAAAATGGAAGATGCCTACATAAATTAAAAATAAGTTTCCCTAGTGCATAAATGGTCCCTATAAACATATCTTAAATGACATTTTCAGGTTTATTTTTTAATTTTTTGACCTGTGCTTTTGTACTGTAAACACTGAAGAACTTTATTTTTTTTTTCCCTCAAGATCAAAATATTTCTGGTATTCTCATTCCTATTTTTTGGATTGCATAGTATTCTATGATAATTACATAAAAAAAAACAGACACAGATCTACACCCATGTTTAATGCATCATTCAACCTTTTAATTTTTTTCATGAAAATAACTCTTTTCTTCAACACATACTCCTATTGCTCCTTAACACTTCAGAAGCCACCCTGGTTGTAGCCTTAGAAGATGGAATTGCACAGCATTTAATAGTTTGCAATTTTATATTATTTAGGTAGTGTTCTATACAATTTGCATTTTGCACAGCAAGCTGACAATTATTAACAATATATTTTTCCCTGTCCTGTTTGTGCAGCTCTGTCATTCATAGCGGGTTACAAGTGAGTTAATTTTCAGAAAGAGTGGCTTGAAAGAGCTCTGGAGCTGGGCTGTTTATGAACACAGCCTTTTCTCTTATTTCTAATTAGTGTGAAATGGTTCCAAACAGGAGTCAGTGCTGCAGAAGTCTGTGCTGCACAAAGCCAGCCTTGTTAACGGACACAGAGAACAGTTTGTTTTGTCGAATAAACAACTTTGTCATAGTGCTTTTCAAAAGGAATATAATCCAGTTTACCAGCTGCCCTCTGAATGCTGAATGCTGTTGATGTGCATCTGGAGGTCTTTCTTGGGGATTAAAAATCTTTATTCCTATTTAGAGACCCATGTCTACTTAGAGTGAGATATAAAAGAGAATCAGTCGTAAAAGTACCATTTTTTAAAAGCTAATATGTATTCTTTTATTTATAGAGTTGAACAGAAACTTAATCATTGCATATTTTTTCTTAAATTTTCTGTTGTGCCTTGCATAGTTACAAAGTGATGCATGCTGGCATATACTGATTCTTAATAGCTGAGGAAAATACAAGGTCTTGGTGTAAGTTTTGAAATGAAATGCTGTTCTTTTCTGTCTCCGAATAGGTAGTGGAAATAGATGTTCTTTGGGAGATTCTGCAGTAAAGCAAGTCTTAAGCATTTTAATTTTCCAAGAATACCAGACCCAGTCTTATTGTCATTTCTATAATATTGCATATGGGAATAGATGGTTTCATCAGGCAAGGAAAAAACCTGAAATTATGCATGAAGCTGCCTCTGGTGTTGTCAACAGCATTGCTATTAAAAGGTAAAATAGGACACTCTTGTGTGTGGTTTCTTTTCTCATAATGGTGCAGAGGTAGTAACCTTGGGCTGCCCTGTATGATTTTAGTTACCTCACGTTGATCTTTAACTGTAACCATCATGTAGTCTAAAATGAGGACTAGCTCAAAGGCATAACTTAATGCTAGCTAATGATCTGAGCACTTCATTGATAACCTCCCATGGAAGAAGCTCTGAGACAAAAAGGGGAGTAGAAAAGCAAAGGATATATGAATGTGAACACTGTTAGTAGTAGGGATTTGTGTGCACTCCTTAGGATACCTATTATACTTTCCATGTGATTAACAGGAATTTTCCTGTCCTCTAAATTTAAAATGACTATGTGTAGAATCCTGAGGCTGAGATGCAGCTGACAGAAAGAAAAAGAAGAAGGTTAAACTACGAGAATATTGCACTTTGTATATTGCTTTGCAAGAAATATTTGTCACAACAGAAGGAAAAAAGAATAGCAGTGTGTTCAACCTCGTCCCTTCTCCCAGGCATTGTGAGTGCCATCAAGCATTCTGCCTTTTGAGAGTACACTGCCTACGCTGCTCAAACAGTGGAGAATACTCCTGAGCCTGAGAATTTATGTGACCTCCACTGCTTGAGAAGACATTTTAGGATGCCATGAGATGTTCTGGTTGTATAAACTATGAAAGTTACAGAAATATAAAAGATTAAATACTGCATGAAAGAAAAATATTCCTTCAGTGCTTCTGCACTGAAATTAAACTGAAGTGAAAGGGTCTTTGTCCCACCTATAAGCAATGCTTTCCTTCCTCAGTATAAGTAGATTCTGAGGCTGTCAAGTATGATGATAATAAGCTGGGGAGAACAGATTTTGTCAAACAGTTCAAAGGTGATTGTTGACTTATTTATTAATCTTGATATGGTATAAATTGTCTCCCCTCCCTCTTTGTTTTTTAATAGTTCTGTGTTTCTGTTAATGATTATTTATGGCTAGTTATGTCTTCTTTGTGTTCTTTGTTTTTGTTTGCTTTTTACTTGCTATCTGTTCACTTCCCCACATTCTGAGCATCTGTGCTTATCAACGTATCAGTCAAGTGGAAGGTCATAGACTCAAAGATCTACAATTGGAAGAATGATCACTGGAGTTATGATACCTGAATTTAACTCATACCTTGATGGATACCTTTGAAAGGGAGAGGTCACTTGTCTCAACCCTGCTTCTTTTTCAGCTTTGGAAAGTACAACTTTACCTATACTTTCTAATTTGGCACTAGAATGCAGCTCAGAGCACAAAATAAGAATTTTTTCTGGTCAAAGAGCTATGTGAGCTTGTTGAACATGTAAGCATATAAGAAAGCTGAAATCAAGAGTTATACATATCATAGAAGTGTCATTGATTTGAAAGAGTGAATATAGCAGCTGCTTTCCTTCTTTCTCTTCCCTTCTCCCCTTAGCATGAGATGGAATGCCTCGGGCTTTCAATTTCAGAGACTTAATAATATAAAATGTGTGACTTGTTGTTTTCTAGCACTAAGAGAGTAAAAGTCAAGAACTAGATCTCTTTAGCTCTGTCAGAGTGGAAGAGACATGGCATGAAAGAGTCTCTCTACTGAATGCTCCTCCCTTTCCTATATGACTCCCTCACCTGTAGTTAGCCTAATTAAACTGAATAGGGGACTGCTCTTAATTGGCTCCCTGCTCTATTAAGTAATGCAGATTACACAATTGAAGAAATTTGAGTTTCTTGGAATTGAATCCATCCTCTCGATGGTGAGCTCTGAATTTTTTTTTTCCTTACTTTTAAATGATTGTACAAGAGGCCAAAGATGCTGAAAGATGTCATACAGAGAGATTGGAAAATAAACATTTTACAGTAATTTCTTTTATTAATTCCTTTATTTCTCTCTGTAAAGTGTGTTACAAGATGAATTAGAAAGTGAAGTGTCTCCAGATTTCTGAATTTACAGGCTTGCTCTGAATAAATCTAGATTACGCCATTGTTTTAATCATTTTGAGTTAGAGACAGAAAAAAAGCTGTCTATAACAAAAATATTGAATTTTGTGGAGCTCTATGTCCTGCAGTACAAACTGAGTGAAGTTTCAGTATGCATTGATATCTTCACAGTCAGGCCTTCAAAGAATTTTGGGCACTATTATTTCCCAATCATCTTTTCTAGTCAGCAATAATCATAGAATTTTAAAAGGGAAAATACTCATCTGCTTAAGGCCACTTTGCCCAGTAGCTAGTGATACAATAATATTACCCAGTTCATGGAACATTTGTGAGGGGCTTAATCTTTTGTGATCATCCATTTCCCCATTTCTCTATACCTCAAGAAAAAATGTGTCTTGAGTGTCACTGCATAATTCTGGGACAAATAAGAGGTTCTCATTTTAAGATGATTCTAGTCAGACTCTCTGTTTGAGATCAGATTTAATGCTTTCAGGAAGACTTTAATAACATACCTTATAATTTCCAGAGCAACATTCTGGAATGTCTAGCTTGAGATATTTTGATGTCCAATGCCTCCTATTAAATGAATATTTTTTTCCCAGCCCCATTAACTATGACCTTCCTGCACTGTAAGGACATTATTTTCCTTCATCCATTTTCTTTCTATATGTACTCTAGTCTTTCAGTAATGCAATATTTGTCATCTCTTCCTAAGATTCAAGAATAATTGCTACTGGCCTCAAGGCTATGCAAAGGCAGGACAGTGACAAAACAGGTTACATCCAGGGAAGCCTCAGAAGTCCTCAGGACACAAAGGAGGAAGAAATACCTAGAACAGATGGCTGAAGAAAATTACTAGGAAAAAGAAATGGTGAAATTCCTGGTCTTTCAGGAAAAGGTGCAGATCAGCTTCATGGAGAAATCAAGATTTCTGTGATAGGGATAGGAAAAGAGAAGTAATAGAGAGAGAAAACAAGGAGAGTTACTGGAAAAGGAGGAAAACTTCACTGAAAACAACATTTTAAAAGTTGTGATGCATGCTATTGTTTAGCAGTATCCTTAAAAATCCACTGAGTAGCTAAGGGGTCATACACACTCTTACAACTGTTGTGTATTGTGTGCTTACATATAACACAAAATTGCATGTTAGCACTAACAATCTGTATTCAATGTTTCAGAAACAAGGGCCACAAAATGCCATAAATGCATCTATTTCACATATAGAGTATCTTCCTTCTTCAACTGAGATACTTTCAAAATCATCTACAAATGAAGTACCCGTGAAAGACCACAGTCCTTGTCTCTGCCCTGGTTAGCAATTTGAGATTATTGCCATTGTCTGAGTGAGGAAATGTCTTTGAAAAAAATCCCCAGTGATTAGGATTACTTCCAAGTTTTGTCACTAAGCTTCAAGAGATTTCTGAAAGAAAAACTTTGTGATTTGATAACATCATTACTGTACTATGGTTTTTATTTTATCTGTCGCTGCTGAATTTCTAATGATATAACTCTGAATAGGCAGAGTGTCTTAAAATTTTCAGTGGGAGATGAGTAGCAAAACACAGAACTTCATGTAGTTTTAAGAAAAAAATGATTGGAAAAAGGAAGAAGTTTGTTTTTTTACAGTGAGAAAGATTCTCTTCTGCTAATAAAATTGCCTATTAAAACTACAAATGTATTGTATCATTTCAAAAATTGTGTAGAGTCAGTGCAGTAACATTAGTCTCACAAAATTGTTTGACAGTATTGAAGCCATTAAGTGCTCATCTGATTTGTCGCATGTCATCCTTATGTTAAAGAATGGCTTAATCATGCTTGCATTTAAATAGCTTTGCAGGGATTGTTAATAAGTTTTAAATAATCTGTATTCTCACTGAAATACAAATTCATCTGGAACAAGAGGTGTTTCTGAGAAGAGGAAAGAATATCAACTGATATGGGAATCTGTCTCCAAATGTGTAGTTTATATGTATATCTAGTCACTGACATTTGCAAATATTCTGTGTAGCTCTGAGTGAATATAAAAATATTTTTCACTAAATCCTCTCTTCCTTTTTGAGTCACCATTGTGATGGATAGTCCTTCCTATAACTAGGTTAACTTTGGTGCCATCTTTTTCTCTTCTATTCTTCTCTAAAATTCTATCAATCCTCTTCATAAAACAAGAAAACATAATCCCTTCCTCTAAACAAAGAGTAGGAAGACATTCCTCTGTGTTTCTATAGACCTTCTTATTTTCATTTATGCAAACTTCCTCCGTATTTCTAATCCAATTTTATTAATCTACAGAATTCCTTGGCTGCTATGGCTTCTGTTCTGAATAACGTCTTTACCAGTTCTTTGATAATTTTTTGTTCAGTTGGAAGTTCTCTGGTTCATGCAGCCATATATAAAAATTAAAAACTGGCTTGGGAAGAAAGATGTTTGTAATTATATCAGTTTCAGTTTTGTGAAATGCTGCTTACAAAAATGATAAGTAAATACTTTGAAATTCACAGTTAGAATGAACTGTATTCACTGTTTGTATGGTGAATCTGAAATAATCAATATCATACTTATTTCTTTTTAAAGAACTGTTCCCTGTGTTCACTGTTAAGTGAATTTAATTACACTGTGTTCACTGTTTGGTTGCTACTATTATGTCTTCAAGTTAAGAGTAATCAGGATGGAAACCTTGTCGTGTGACATATTTATGGCAATGTTTTCCAGATAGTACATATTTAACTCACTTCTGGTTTGGTGCTGAGTTTCAGTCAGTGAATAGAGCAGTATAAGATACATTAAAAATATATGGAGATTATAATGAAGAGGTGAAAAAACCTAACAACTAAACAGGTGCAAGACTAAAATAAATGCCAAATGATAAATGAGACACCCAGGACATTGTCAAAAAATCCCATATTGTGGCTGACTGATTTTGTAGCCATCATGCCACATGAATATATAAAATAATTTGTACCCATACCATACCAAACAAACACTAACACATTAGACAAATTATTATATTCAAAATACTTTGGAGTTTTCACTGTTGTTAAATTCTGGAAATTCTACTATTTTCTGTTCTGAACAAAGAGTGAAATGCATATTTATGGAAAACTATCTTGATACATGTAATCTGGAAGATAGAGAAGTACCTGATCCTGTTGAAACTTCTTCAATTTTTTAGCTATTTAAGAAGTAAACGATGAATTCTTATTGTCTTTGTTTGTTTATATGTTTTTAAACACCTCTTAATTTCAGAATGACCTAGATTCCTTTAGTTAGAAGAAAGCATGGTAAAGATAAAGCCTGAGTGTCTGTAGGATGGAGTTGAAAGGACCTGGAAGTCTCCTTTCTGCTGTTCTGAAGGAGCTTCTGAGATAAAAGAACATCTTGTCCAGTCACAATTAGTGGCTTTATAAATGTGAGCTGCTCTGAGGAGCTAAACCAGTTTTCATGGTGATAGAAAATGAGATAAAAATAATTTCTAACCTTTCCTAATGCCAGTCATATCTAACCTGTAATATTTTGTCTCTCTTTTGTGGTAAAGGCACACAGTATGTTACTTTGCCAAGCTTTCAGCATTAATGCCCACAATGCTCACTATTTGATTAATGCATTGGCATGAATGAAGAGACATTAGAGCTCCTTTCTGTTTATCCAAAGGTCATTAAAATTAAGATAGTGCTATTTTTTCTTGTGGGGCTCTACTGCTATGGAACGTGGTAAAATAACAAGTCCCTGATGATTGTCGTGATTCATACTCTCTGTCTCAGGCACAATAAATCATTACAGAATTTATATCCATGATTCATCTTTCTATTCTGATTTTTCCTGAAGATAGCGACTCCATAACCAGCAGTTCTTTATCTTCAGACAATGTCTCTTTCTTGTGCATGAATGCCTCCAGAGGAAGAGCACATCAAGCCCTAAGTGAACAGAGATTTCTCCCCTTATTGCTCCTTACTTTCTTTTTCATTTGCCCTGTAATAACCTCATTCTCTTTTTTCACTCTCTTGCCTTTTGTACCTTCTTTGCTTTCTCACCCTAGTTACTGCACCTATTCATCTGCAGCAAGAGGAAGGACCACTCTCCCATTAACTCCCTTTCTGGATTTCTCATAATTCCTACACTCAGGCATTTTGCTGCATTTTCTTTTGTCCAGGTCTTTTTCTCCCTCAAGATATCTAGTCTGTCTTCATCCATAGCTGTTCAATTGCTTTTGACAAATTTGATCATATATTTTTTTGTGAATTGCTGCCCTGTGGGAGCCTCACCAGTATAGCTCTCCTGTTTCTCAGGTAGTTCTTATGTAGAAATCTGATTTCCCTTCACTCCTTCGCCTTTGGTTCTCTACTCAGTTTCCTTGATACCTACATTTTGCATGGTTTTGTCTACTTAAATACCTCAAACTATTGTGTCTGTGATGTTAATGCCACAGTTTAGACACCAAAGGCCAGGAGGTACAAGGGAAGAAAATCTGCACTCTAATACTCACTATCATCTCAAAACGTGAAAATCTTGTCCAGAAAAACCCAACCAGCCACTTTTCACTTTGGAAAACCAAGATTTCAAAATAGTATAGATCAAATATTGTTCGAAATAAATTTAATGCCATGTTTCCTGCTGCGATATTTTCTTAATTTAGAAAGCATGAAGAAAATTGAAAAAAAACAAAGTACTTATAAAAAGGTAATATAAAGAAAATCAATGAACTTTATCACCTTTTGTGGCAATAAGTTGGGCAAAAAAAGAATCTAAACCTAGAAATTCTGACTATTAAAGAGATTTTCCTTTAAGGAATATTGGGAAGTACTAATGTTTCTTTGTAAAATCCTCCTGTTCATAGAAACAATACTGCTGTGAAACTAAAAGGGGAAAATTGTTACAAAATTAGAACAATCCAGATAACTGATTATTTTATCCTTTTGTCACTTGGCTTGCTTTGGGTTCTGATATGGTTTTGATAACTAACTTACGTTTTGGTTGCTCTTGCAATATCTAAAATGCAGTCTCAGGTGATATCAGAACAAAACATCTGAGGTAAACAGGACTTCCAGATGCTCAAGCCTAGGTGCCCTAGGCTTGCAATTTTGAAATCTCATCTCTACAAAGACAGCATTCAATTTTCTAGCTTTTATGTTCAGAATCAGGAAGCAGACAGGCAGTAAAAGGAGCTTAATGTTCTCTGTGACAATCCTTTCCAAATGAATTTTTCTTTAACACCAGTGAATAGCCTGTTTTTCTCTACCGTTAGTATTATTGTTCATATCAACTAACTGAAGGAAAACACATATATTTCTGTATGTATCATAGTAACATAGATTCTTTAACTTACAGTATTGCAGTGCTGTGTGCTAGAAACAGAAAAAAAATCAACATTTTTTTCAGAATTGTTGAAACTTCATCATATAAGCCTTCTTTCAGGAAATATTTCCAACAATAACCATTCTTCAGCAGATGTCTGAAGAAGTTAGCCAGTAAGAAGAAAATACAAAGTCAGCAAGTATTTAAAAGAAGGACTTTTAATAAACTATCCTTGTTCTGTAAGGATAGTGATTTCTTTTTTTTTTTTTTTTTTTTTTTTTGTAATGGCAAATGGAAGTAGAATTTTCGTCACAATTTTGACACGATTCTGTTACAATTATTTAAATGTGTGACAATAAAACTTCTGCATTTCTGAATGAGATAGTGCAACTCTTCACTCAACAATGTTTACCCATGAAATAGGATTAGACAAATTAAAACAAAACAAAACACCATCCTCACCTTTCTTCATATACCCTTTCCTAAGACTGCTAAGGACCAACCAAATCTCAGTGCATTAATTTATGCTCTCTATGAATTGTTTCTGAGTGGGAATTGCAAGAGCTATCTCTTTTAATACCATACCATAGGGGAGAGGAAATTATCATCTTTTGTTAATTCTGTATTCCATAACTGACAAAAATGAAAAGCACTTTTTTGACAACTGGGCTCCTTATTTTTCTGAGCAATCTGGAAAATGACTGGACTAGTAATGAAGCCTAATCTGACAGATGATGGCAGGAGGTAGGACTAGGGAAGATGATTCTTAGCCTTAAACCCCTGTACAATCCTCCCTCAATAACAGAGTAATTAATCAACTGGGCCTAACATATCACTAGATTAAAACCTTCTTTGCTAAATGGTGTGAAGCAAACCCCCAGACTGAGTCTGAGTAAGCAGAGAATAATAGAGAAACCCTAAACTTTCCAGAAGCTGCCCTCCAATTCTTGCATCTGGAAAACAAGTAATTTTTTTTCTCTGTCAGTCTTGTAAATTAGAATTACTTCATACCTTAGAGGTTTCAGAAGGTTTGCCTTGAATCTGGAGGGAGTAGGAAAACAGAGTCAGGATTCTGATATCATTGTTTGCTTCGAGAGGTCAAACACTTGTACCTTAGAAAAATGCCTGAATTTTGAATGTTTTCTAATCACCAGAGGTTGGAGCCCTATAAACAGCAAGAGTATGATTCAGAGAAATATATTTGTGAATGGCTTGATATGGCTTCCTGAAATCACATTGCATCCATATTAGAGCAGACACATTTTATTTTTCCCTCTCAGCAGAGGTACAGGTACTGCGTCAAACTGACAATTGCAGCAAAATTTGTGGGCCTGCATAATATGAACACCACAACAAAATGAGTTTGGATTAAAAATTCCATTACTGATTACAAATGGAAAATCTCAGCTATCAGTGCCCAAGGTAGAATTCCATCTCATAATCTTGACAGGCAATGCAAAATTAACCAGTAACTCACAGCAGGGCACGAACTCCTGACTATTCTAAGTTGAATATTAGTATGTTGCAATTTGGATTCACACATAAGTTCAGGTGAATTTCTTTGTTCTGTAAAACTACTTTAGATGTTTTCCTTTTTTATTTTTTAATTTAATTGAATGTTCTTCAATTTCTAGCAAAGGAATACAAAAACAGGAAGTGATGAGATTAAGAGAAATCAATTTTTGTGGGATTCAAAACTTTCGGCTTTTGTAGAACTTAGTGTGAAGTTCTGGGCCACTGTCATTAATAATATATAGTTTCAGCCATTTATTTTGGCAGACATCTTCATGAGATAAACAATGGGAGCCAAATACTGCTTCTACACCCAGACTACCTCATCAAAACTGGAGAGAGAACTCACAAGAGCCTGTAGAACTTGGCAACAGCTGTGCTCTCACAGTGAGCATCTACGAGCTATGTCTCTTTGGACCTAGTGTATTCCTAGGCTTTAGGCCAGCTTAACTTTGAAGTTTAGTTGTTGTCCTAAACTCCGCAAACATCAAACAGTTTTAGGGCTGTGAATTTTTTCCTTGTGCTGTAGTACTGGTTGAATCTCGTTTCACTTAAATTCTAGTTGACTGGCCAAAGTAGAGGTTTGGGGGGCAGAATAGGGGTGAAATGAGACACTAGATGTCATGTCTGGAAGGTGTGGCTGTGATTGATTGCATCCAGGGCAATTGGGAAAGTTATATCTTAAACTGTTTTCAGACCACACAAGGGGAAAACATGACTAAGAAGCAGATCCTATACATGTAAAGCAATACTCTTTTAATGCAGACTCTCCTGTTTTCGTGGTGAGATCATCTGCTCAGACACAAGAAGTAGGGTCAAACAGTGGGCATGTACCTAGCTGAGGTAATGGACCACCAGGGACCCCTGGAGTAGCCCCCCCCACCCTCCTCAAACTCTTCTGGAAGCTTTCCATCAGTAGGTACTGCATGTCCCATAGTGGTGCATCAGACATGAAGAACTGCCCCCCTAGGGAGGGACCCAGGCATTTCCATGATGACTTGAGTGTACATAACCTGACAAACTGTTTAGTGGGCCCCTACACCCAGCAGATCAAGACTCATTACTTACTCATTACTCATTACTCATTACTCATTACTCATTGCTCATTGCTCATCATTCAATTGACCATTACTCTGATCAGAGACACTAAAACTTCAACAATCAAGTTGCTAGATCCATGGGTAGTGATACTTTTCCTCTCCATTATTTACTTTTATCTCTCTCTTTCTTTTTTTTCCTCACATATTTCCTGTGTGACATTTTACACGTTTACAGAAAGGAACCAAAATGGCCACATGTTGTCATTCCACTGTGCTCAAATTCCTTTAAAATAAATCTGCCTCATGCACATACACCAGTCATTTAGTTTTGTTTCACTGTAATTCACCTCAGGGATGCATTAACAGGAACCTGAACTACCCTTCCTCAGAGGCAGGTCATAAGAGGAGAAAAAAAGTAACGCTGCACACAAATATGAAGTTTTCTCAGAAAAATATTACAAAGGGAAAATCAGCTTTCTTTAATTCCCTTAGGTCACCTAGTTCTCACAGGACAAGCAAAATATCAGCGCAGTAAATGCTGAAGCCTAAACTGCAAGAGATGGCACTCCTGGAGTTCATACTTTGATTTTCAGTGTGACAATAAATTCTTGTTGCCATGTCTTAACTTCAGCTAATACAAACTTGTCAGCAATTTGAGCATAAATCTGTGATTCCCTTTTTTATTCCACTCTTCTATTCAGCAGGGAAAATTCTACATTTTGGGATGATTCTTTCTTTAGACTATGTATCTGACAAATTCAAATCCAGAAATGTCTGTAGAGTGTTTCTCATGATTTTGAACAAAGTAACTGCATAAAATATAGATTATGTTCCACCATTTCTTCATATGATAGTTGTAGCTCTGAAAGGCCAGTCAGCAAACTGGCAGTGATGAAATACAATCTTCACACTAAAATCAGTGTGATTTTTATTTATCACAGCAACACTGGGTCGTTATTCTGTCATATCTCTTTTTCTTCTCTGAATTTCCTTTCCTTTGCTCTACTGGAGCCATAGTGAGGTCCAGGCTATTGATAATTATTTTAGGTTGATCCTCAATAGGATGGTAAAGTGCACTTTAAAAGCATTTTAAAATCACATTGCATTGAACTGCTTTGCAGAGCAACCACTCTTATGAAAGAATCTCACCCATGAAGACACTCAGGCAAGAGCATCTTGGATGTATGCCACACATCAATCAAATATAAGTGGTGCTTGAAGATTATTATTACAGGATTTATTTCTAGTTGTCAGCAAGCAGCATTGTTCAACAGAATAGACAAGCAATTAATTTAACATGCCCAGGAGTACAACACTCTTTAAAGTTAAAAGGGACACGACGGAAATTGTTTCCTCTGATTTCAATTATAATATGCTATTATTCATAGCCATAGCTAAATTTTATAAAAAATTCAATACACAAAATAGACAATCACCCACATAAAGCAATATTTGTCACCAGTCTTACTTTTCTTTCCAGATTTTGATATCACAACTGATAGTGCATCTATGTTTAGAAAAGCAATTATTGGAGGGCAGTATTCTTGGGTCATGGCCTTCACACTTTAGTCTGTCAATCCTATTTTCCTAAATAGTGAGAAGAAAAAAGCTGTTTATTCAGCTGGGGATCCCATTGCCTTTTACTGAGGTCTCTGAGTCTTTAGAACAGGAAAAAACCTTAACTGAAATATTTTATACCAGTATAACTAGTGGTGTCTATATATGTCTCTCTACATAATGGAGAAGCTGCATTGTGCCAAGAAGTTTTGCTGGGATTTCAGTGTCTATACGTCTAACATTTCTGTTCTAGTTAACCTGATATGGAGGGCTACTGATCAGATTTGACCTCATGCAATGTGTTTCTGGACATTATTTCTTATCCATTTTCACCATATATATGCCCATATAACAGATGTGAGAATGACATGCAACTAGAGAACAAGTGTACTGTTTGTCCTTAGAACAAAGAGGTAGTTTTGTGTCACTGTTTATTGGTCTCTCTCTTCCTAAATTAAAAACTGTAACTAGGCACAAATGTAAAATTAGTGTTATCAGGTGCCTTCTGACATTCTCCTATTTTTCCTATTAACTATTGTAAAGGTTGATATTATCATAGGCACAAATTTTTTGAGATATTTTAAAATTAGATTTGTTTATTTGTTTGTTCTCATCTCTTCTAGTAGCCACTGACAGATAGATGCCACTTACACAGGTTTCCCATCACAGTGCAGTAAGGACAGAACCTGTACTGAAACAGAGGAAAGCCAAAGGCTAAGTAACACACTCAGTCTAGAAATATTGAATACAACCATGAGATTTTATGTACTGAAAACCTGTCTTTTTTGGTTTTGGGCTGAGGTTTACTTGCTATTTCTACTTTTTCACTTGTCCTAAAAAATCCAATTTGATAAATTAAATTATGTTATCCATTAAAAATATTAAAAGGAAATAATTAAATTAAACTCAATTAAAACAGTTACTTAATTAAAAACACATCAATTTTTTTACCTTTTTCTTTTTTGTTGTTTTCCTGTGTGTGACATTGGTACAGGGATAGAAGCGTGTGTGTATATAGCTTAAAGAATTAATTACCTGCATCCTGGGATGTCTTCACACAAACTTGTAGCATGAAAAAAATGTCACGTACAAAAAGATGTAGTGTTGCAAGAAACAATTTTCTGTTGCCTTCAAAATTGTCCACTCTACTCTACTCATCATAAACTATCATGGCTCATCTCTGACATAGTCTCTGAACTTGGTTTTGGATGGTCACAAGGTCATTGTGAGAAGCAAATATTTGTATGTATCGCTCTGCACATCCTCTGGCACACACACACATTCACTTGTGAGAGAGACAAGGGTTATACTTATGTATGTATACATCTTTCTCCCAATGACTGCAAGGAAAGTTTTAATTCCTGCTACCTAATGGTCTATTTGCCTTGAGTGTTTCAGGATGGTTCAATAATCACTAGCCATGTGTGCATTTTGTTGAATTATTTAAGCTTATTTCCAGAGGGAAAAAGACAGGGAGGAAGGCAACTGATTCAATGCAAATGAAAAGCTTTTGAAGCTCCCTATGGTGAAGATGTGATTACAGTCAGACAGTTAATAACCCAGACTTAGAAAAATCTGAAGGTTTTAAAACTGTCTGGCCAGTCAGTAAATGAGGTTTTTCCACACTGTTGACCAACTGCCATGCATTGTAATGGTTTCAGGTTTCTTTGGATTGTGGGCGGACCCACAAATGAGGAAAGGACCCCCTGCTTCATGATTTAGAAAAGCAGTTGGTAAATCTCAAAGGTTTTTTTCTGGGTTTGTGCTTGAGCCTTCAGCCTTCAATTGCATACTTTCTACTAAGGTTTTCAGAGTTTACACCAGGCTGTCCAGCTTTTCAGGGGAAAGATTGGTTTATGTCATGCTTTCTCTCCAGAGCTGACAGGATCCTTTCCCCTCCCATCACTGCCCTCAGTGCTCCCTTCCTCCCGTTCCTTGGCACAGACAAATCCTTCTGCCTAATGCATTATATGTTTAATATCTTTGGACAACTGGCTGCAAAGGAAAAAGAAAAGCAGCAGTAGTCTATACACAATTATAACTCTAAATATAGGCAAGCAGCTCTGAAATGTTTGAAGTCCCTCACACTAAGAGGTGTATCTGTAATCTGTGTGTGCTGCATGGTGGCTGGCTCAGAGCTGTTTCAAAGGGATCCTCTTAGCCAGGCATGAGGAACAGCCCCAATTTATGGGCATTCCAGTGAAATTAAGCCACTGTAGACTGAATCTGATCTCCAGCGAGCTCCATTATAAATCATCTGTCTTGATCATCTTGTCCAGTGTGCAGCCACGTGGAAAGGCATAAACACTTGCCATCTGTCCAAAATGGTAGAAAGAAGTGCAAAATACTGTCCATCCTTATGTTTCCTCCCATGTAAGCAGCGCCGTATGGTGTGTGCTGCTGAGGACGCTGAGGATGCACTATCATGGAAAAGTAGGGTGCAATTTCTTTGACAAAGGTAGTGCACCCAGAGGAGCCTGGCCAAACTATTATCATCTGCTATGCCTGAAGCTCAGGGCTAAAGCAGCCATAGGCATATTTAAATTGTCTGCCAGACAGTTGGCAGGCAAGAAAACATGAGCAATATCGATTGAGGGATGTACCTGCAGGGAATACGTTTCACGTCCCGCCCTCCAGAACTGACCTTCAGGGACATCCCTTCACAGCAAATTGGATGCTGATATACTTGCACTTCTTCCTTCCGTTTCCTCCAAAAGCCAGCTGAGCGCCACTGAGTCCTCTGGGATGTGACTTCAGGCCTGGCACTGTGGTTCTGGCTCCCAGACAATGAGGTGTGCTGTTTCCCTACGTTATGCCTAACAAAGGACCTGCAGTTTTCTTTCTGTCATTTTCTCTTCTTTTTTCCCTAGTTTTGGCCAAATTTCCCAGCCATATTCAGTGCCTAAAAACCAGTTAGACGTTGCTATTGCTCATACTGATTGAGGAGGAATAAATTGCTGTCATTAATGTTCAAAATTACATTTGTTTCATTGAAAGGAGACAAGCCACTCCTTGTTCTTTTTGTTCTTTTGTTCTTTTTGTTCTCTCAGAACATAGATGTTGCCTAAATGCAGAAATGCAGAGTTGAAATCAAGAACCTGGAAGTATATGTGAATTACACCTTGTTCTTTCCATATATTTTGTTTTCAACTTTTTTTTTCCTTCTGTGCAAAGTTCAGCCTCCTCTCTTTTGGTTCCCCCAATTTCCTTACCCTTTTGCCATTGGCAGATCATTTGTGGATTTTTCTCTTGTCATAAGACAAACATCAAACAAAGTCTGAGCTCTTCTGTTTTCTGTGACCATTGGTTCAGTCCTCAAGTGAACTTCTAGAACTAGTTTTCAAATGTGCAAGGAATACTTTTACCTGGCCAGGTTTTCTAACTCAAACTACTCCTCTGTTGCTATCTCTATTTGAAATGGGCACTCAGAAAGGCGTTCACATATTCAATCAACTTTAATTTAAGGGGAAAAGTTGTGTCTATTGATAAAATTAATGTTAGATATGAATCTTTTCAAGGAATATTTTCAGGCGCAGAAGGGTTTGGGAGGTACAGCAGCCAATCATTTACACTAAATATTTGGTATCAATTGACAGCACATGTACGTATCACCCTCTGTATCACTCCATGGAGTACATACAGCAAGACATTATGCCAACCCAAAAATGCCTGAAGTTCGAAAAAAAAAATGGACAAGAATGGAGAGAAGCTTTTTACTTCTGAAAATTTTAAAATAAAGGAGAAATATGGATAACTAAGTGAATGAAGGGTAGTAAAAAAGCATTACACGGCAAAATATTAATGTGATTAGTTAATATAGCTATTTCTCTAAATCGGGTTTTAATTGGTAAAATATTAATGTATCTCAGGCTCTATTACATGTTGGTGGTAAAAAAATGCAGGATGAAATGCACTGGAAGATCTACACAGTGTAACTCCAGGAAGACACGCATAACGCTTGATCTCCATTGAGTTTTAGAGATTTTTTATATGACAGATACTCAGTGGTGAGCTTTTCTCTGTCAGCTTAAAGTGGGTTAATAAAGTTATTTTTAAAACCCCCAGTCTTTTTATTTAAATGAAATACAACTTCTGTTTAAAATAAGCAAGTATATAATTGTGTGATGAATATTTCATGTTTTATGAAGGACTGTATTTGAAAATTGTGTAAACTCAATAATTAATTGTGGTATGGCATTGGTTTTTTCACAGATTGTACTCAGGGTGAGAATCTAGCCACTTATATTAAGACACTTAATAAATTCCAGCATAGAAATTTTCTTGTGCAGGAGCTTGTGAAAAAAAGGATTGTTTATACAGGAAGAGTCAATATTTTATTTTCCTTTTTCGTTCTGTAAGAGATTTATTTCTTTAATTCTGTTTGATTTATCTTATGGTAAGTCTTCTAAAATTTTATGTGTAGGATAAATCTTCGTATTATGTTGTTTTGGTATAATTTTAATAGTCATATGCTAACGCTGGCTTTAGTAGAACACGTCCTGTTGTCCTTACACTAGTTAAAGCTAAAATAAAGCAGCAATACAAATGTCTAAGCCCAGCAATGCACAGGAATGTGTATCTGTGGCTGAACACCATTTTGGCAAAGTGAGGATCCAAACCTAGACTACACTGCATTTACCTTGGGTGGTAACTAGCTAGGGTTGGAGGAATGTTGTTTGTTTTTTGAGGTCTTGGGGATTTTAACATTTACTTGTTCATTTGGGCTTTTTTCAGTTTTCTCTAAATTATGAAATCTCAACTGTAGTTCCCACTTAATTATAAGTGTGAAATCTTAATGGTATTTACAGTGTTTAAGCCTGAAGATCACTTTAGGCACTCCTGTCTTTTGCCACCCAGACACATGTGAAGCTTATAATGGAGATGAAGCAAATTATTATAAGCCTTCTTTTTCCAAAGCAGACATAACAAATAAAAGTTTTCTTTTTCTCTAGATGAGAAAAAAACCTGCAAATCTCAGATTCACAGAGAACTGAGCCAGGTGTTTTTAACTGAATCAAAACAAGTTGCAGGGATTCAGTCAGAGAAGTAATCAAGCTTTCCTGATGAGTAAAGTAAGCAACCTTCAAATCTGAGACAGAGTTGCTGTCTAACATGAGCTTGTTATTTCAAGCTGTGCATTAAGAAAAACAGTCTTTAAAACAGGACAAAAATGTGAGTGATTTCTAGATTTCAAGAGTTGATTGCATATTATGCAGATTTTTGTGCTTCAAAAAAGAAAGGAATGAACATATTACATCTTTAGGAGCTATTTTCCTAACTGGCATAGCTGTCAATGGTGCATTAAAAGCCCTGATTGTTGCCTTGTAGAGAAAGGAAGAAACAAGTCTGGAAACCAACAAGGGATTACTAGGAATTTTTATATTAGCCTGTAATTAAATAATAGTTCATGTTGCCTTCTTCCACTGGGAATTACATCCTTTTCACCTCTCCTCTGCTAAAGCAGAGACATCCATTACGATGAGTAGCTACAACACTTGTCAGATCCAATCAGCTCCAAATGACTGAAAAGCAACTGACGTGTGCTCTCTTAAAGCATGGTTTCTTCTCCCCCAAAAGCCCACTGTCCTTTCACGTGCATGTAACAGTCAGAAGAGATCACATCACGCAATGAAGAAAAACAGAAGCATATGGTACTGAGGGGCCTCTGCAGGAGAGGGCTAAAATGCCAAGGCTCACAGATAAAATATATGCAAAAATGTGTGTTCATATAGAATGCCAGATAGAGGCAGATGACAAAAACAGCACAGAAAGACAAAATTTTGCCATCACATCAGTTACCTCAGGTTTTTTTTTCTCCTTTTTTAAAATGTTGTCTAGAGTTCTCCACAGAAAATAGCAACTGCAGTCATAAAGTTCAATTTTTCAGTACAAGGGATGTATTCTTCCCACTACATTTTCCTGAGTCCTTTCGTAAGTTGAAACATGACTACTGACTTGCAAACTCTCAAGTGATTACACTGTCAGATTTATCTTTCTCATCTCAATGATATTAAATAGTGTATGTAAAAGCAGAGAAATTCACTACATGTTCTTAACCAGCATGTAACACTCTCCCTTTCTTTCTCTTTCTCTCTCTCTCTCTCTCTCTCTCCCTCTGGAGACACATAATTTACTACTTCTTCTAACCCAGATAACAGTATTTTCTAAACTAAGCAGCCATTCAGGTGCTTCACAAAGAAAATTAATGAGCTGAGTATTCTTCCCTCTCTTCCTAAATTTCATATTTGTAAGGTACTTCTGTTGCAAGACCTCTGTGTTAAAGAACAATGTGTACTAAAAGATGCTTCTTTCATCATGTTACTATAAACTGAGGCAGCAGCTGTTTGAGGAACACTGTGAAGTGTATAAACATAGTTACAGAGCTTCTTCTGTGAGCCATAAATTGACTAGAACTTTAAAATATTATTTGTTGAAGAAGAGGATGTTTATTTCAGTTTGCCATTCCATCACAAAGAATGTTTAATGGAAGTAGGGAATTTATGAACACAAGATTCACCAACAGAGATGCTCCTTGATCCATAAAATGTATCTGAAAGCATTTTGAATGACAATGTTAGATGATGTCATTGTTTAATTCCTGTAGGAAGCCATAGAAATGACATTATGCAGGAGAACGTTTGATTTCAGCGAAATTGGTGGTTTTTCTCATTCTAATTCACTAATCTTCATACCTTAAATGGCATCTTTGAAAACAAAAAAAAATCCCTATAAAGCAAATGTTATAAAGAACTTTAATTCACTTACTAGCCTTTGCTAGAAGATTTTTTGAGAAATTTCTTTCTAATAATCAAAAATATGCACTCAATCTTTTGTGGGAATAGTCCCTTCTCTAATTCAGGATATGAAACAAGGAATGCATTTTTAACAGCCATCTGTGTTGATTTGATATGATTAAATTTCTTTCTTTAAAACATGTTGTAGCTCTGAAAATTAATGTATAGGTCTAAAAGAGTTTTAGACATTAATTGATCTTAATTTCAGTAAGATTTCCTGCCTTGCTAGAATGTATTGGATAGAATTAGGTAGCTTTCTAATCCAGATTTTCATCAAAACATTCCAATATAACCAGACTGTTAAAAAGTAGCTGTCCCAAAGTAGCAAATTATGCTGTGAAAACAATAATAAAAAAAAAAAAAAGGCAAAATTAACCCAGACGCTTCTGCATTTATCAGTTTATGACATTTATGAAAGAGATGGATTTTAAATAAGGGAGGGTCTTCTTATCTGACAGGTGATAATATACTGTGCTTAGGCTGCTCTTGATACAGAGGTTTATGTCCTGTTTTCTACAAGTACGGCTTTTTAACAGAAATTGTAATCAAATCATATTCCTATAATTTCCCTGTATTTATTTATTTAATTATTTATCTGTTTAACTTTTCCAAAAGGAAGGAGGATGGTTCTGAAGGCAATTAATAAGCAAGCTTGGAAATGTCATCCATACTATGGAGTTGATATTGTTAAACATAATGAAATTCAGAAAAACATTGGAACATTTTAAGGGAATATTTCCATTTTAAAACCACAAAGTATGAGTGAGAGAGAAACCTGAATAAAAATAAACCTGTAGTTTCTAACCAAAAGCTACAATATTATTGAAAATAACCTGCAAAGATTCACAGGGTTAGTTCCATGTTTTTTCCTGATAATGCAAAAATTTTTTTTTTAAATTTTTACTCAAATGCTGTCCTAATTTGTTAATATTTGACACAAAACTAATCAATAGTCTGTTTTACTGACAAAATTATCATTAGTCCTATACTAGAAGAGAAACATGGTTAAAGGTGAAAAAAGGCTTTTATTTTACATCTGGTAAAGAAAAAATAATTCTAATTTAAAATCTTTGAAGAAACTTGAAACATTTCTATGGATTAACCCAAATCTCAATTAGTCTGGCCACACTTTTTACCTGGTGGGTAGGCTAGTCAGTGGTATAAAAAGCAACTCTTGCCAGTGGCACAGCCTGATATTATTACTGTCTTCTTCTATCTTCTTCTGCAACTTATCTTACATATTGTTTTTTGAGGTTTGGACCACTCCCACAGGAAATAAACTACTTTTGAAGTGGTTATGTAAATCTGTGCAGCAAAATTAGAAGTTGCATATGTAAAATGTAAACTGACACTTCGCATGACAAAAGTATTTTTATCACACTCTTGATGTCAAGCACTTATGATATAAACCACAGTTGATTCACACCAGAACTTCTCCCTGGTGAAACACTCAGTTTTTAAAAATGTTTTTTTTAACAATTACTATGACAGAGTTTTTTTCAGTACAAGCAGCAGCTGTCCTGTAAAGAGTGAAGGCTCTCATTAGTATAAAAACAATAAACCCCATTTTTTCTGGTGTCATCAACCTTCTGACACCTTCAATATTTTGGGATTTTTCCTTTGAACTCATCCTGTTCTTGAAACCTGAGGAACTTGAATGCATTGTAACTGTTTCTTAAGTCTTATTAGTTAGAACACTGACAAGTGACAAAGATTTTAGGATCAAGCTGAATACAAGTGGTAGAAAGTTCTTACAT
Organism: Cossypha heuglini; assembly: GCA_027576195.1. NCBI lineage: Eukaryota > Metazoa > Chordata > Aves > Passeriformes > Muscicapidae > Cossypha > Cossypha heuglini. The sequence continues at coordinate 49,473,594 of JAODKT010001744.1, forward strand.
GCATTTCATGAAGCCTTGTGTCACCACTATTCTATCATGTAAATCATGAACTCACAGTTGCAGTTATTAGCACCTTTAGATTCTTGGGTTGGGTTTTTTTTTTTTCCAGTCCTTTTACTTTAGAGAGAATAATATTGAAAATTCCTTCTCTTTACGCACAAAATCCTATTTAGCAAAACAGAATGTACATAGCAAGAAACATTGAAAATATTACAGTTACAAGTAAGGACTGAAGATTCTTTAAACTTTATAATCCCCCAAAACCAAAACTGTATGGATAATCAGAGGTTAAGGAAATATAGTAAAGGTATGCCAAGTATTATTTGTATTTACAGTTCAAAAGAGTAAAGCAGGGAGGGAGAAACAAAGCATGTTTTACTGTCAGGTAAAAATATGCAAGAACTCAGGCAAAAGGAAAACTGAAGAAGCCCCATAACTTGAATTAAGGCTACCACATAATGATGACACATTGGGTCCTTCAAAACCAAAGAATCTGATATTGGTGCAACCTATTTAATTTCTAGAATGTAAATAGATTTTTTTTTTCATTTCTCCAGAATGTGCAAGTATTCTAAAATTGCTGTTTCCAAAAAGTATTCAAATTTTCAGTGGAAATGTATGCGTTTATTCTATTTTGTCTTATTCCAGACCCAACACTAATTCATAAATCTGTCAGAATGCAGGCACTGGTTTGAAGATCAGCAGCTCTGTGTCATTTCAAGGTGTATGTCTCACTGAGTCATAATGACTAAAATAATGGGCTATGACCTTACTGCAAGTCACAAGGTGCTAAGAAATAAAGTAAGTGCAAAGAAAAATCACTATTCTGAGGAGTTTTGAAATCAATGTAATGTGATTAGTTGTACTTTCTTGTGACTACTTAATTGATATTTACATTTCCTAAAAATGAAGAGTGCTTTTATAAGCTTTTATGAAAGAAGCAACCTAACTTTAAAATAATAGAAGATAAATACATATTGCCTTATTATGCTATAGTAATCTAAATTCCACATTGAAATAAGTTGGCCAAATATTGCTATTTCAAGATGTTGAAACTCCACGAGTTAATTTATTATCTTACGACTCTGAGGTAGGGATAAAGTGTTAGCAGCTGCTAAATTAGATGCAGACTACCAGTAAAAAAATAATTCTTGTCAGAATTCTTTGTCTCACTATTTGCTGGCAACTAACTCTATCAAATTACCACTGAACATGACATTCTATTGTATAAATCATGTGTGATACATATCTGAAATTTGCCTAGCATGAAGATAATTGCATTTAGATAAACCGTCTAAACTCACACAACCTGTTTAAATGGCCTTATTTATAAGAGAAAGAGCTTGGAAAGGGAATATAAAATACATAATTCTCAGTAGGTATTCAACCCAGCTGCTGGTACAGGGGCTTTTATTCTGAAATGAGTTTGCATCTCCTTGTATATTTGGTAGTGGATTAAGCTGACCACGTGAACCATTTTCACTGTGGACTATACCTTGAATTCGTACAGAATAATTAGAGTTGCTACCATGCTTCACAACACTTTCTTCCTGAAGACAGACCTTATTGCTATGACACAGAGCTAGGAGTCTGCACTTTCTTAGCAGTCTCTTCAGCCTGTGTCAGCCAGTTTTTCTCTGATGGCAGCTACACCATGCCGTCAGGGTCCCATCTGAAAAGTGCTGACTGTCTTCAGCCCAGACCCACGAAGTACATTAGCTGTGTGCTGCTTCACTTCACATGGTCCATGGTTCAAATCTGGCAAAGATTCAGGATCCCAGAGGGCCAAGTACTGACAGACACGCTCATGATCAACACACATTACTTCCACTGCACGGAAAGTAAGGCTTTGATATTTCATATTTTAAAGACTTGTAGATCCACTTTAGAAAAAAGGAGCAAAAAAATTGCTAATGGGTTAAAAAATTATTCAAATGTGGTGATTTTTTAAGGCATGAACTAAACAAAGAATTTTTCATTCTAATTAATTATGTGCACATATAATAGTTTCACACCCTCTTTTCACTTAACAGGTAAATGGTTGAAGACAGAAGACTTATTATAGATTTTACATCCAGCCCATGAGGATTTGGACTGATTCCACAGAACAGGTTCAGGTCAGCTAAGTTCTCTCCTTCAAAGCATCATGGGTGTCTCTGAGCATCATTGCAAGCTTTTTCTGGCAGTAAGCCAGGCTTCAAAAGCCTTTCACTGTGCAGTCACTGACTCACTAATGGGCAACTGCAGGCTTTCTGATTTTCCTTTCATTTCATGTGTTCATTTGACATAAATTTAATTAAACCAAATCTGGTGTTAAAGGAAGAAGAGATAAAAGTGATATGTCACAAATTAAAGAACTATGTATGATACAGGAAACATGATTTTTTTTTTCTGTTCCTGTAAAATATTGTCAATTTTAGTAAGCTCACTACTTAGAGTCTGCAAAAAATGTGCGGATATGCATTATTAAGAATAATGTGCATCCAGGGTTAGATGAAGGTCTCAGCCCTGTATTCTCTGTAGTAAAACCTTTCAGAGAATCCTTATACTTTCTTTCATACCCACACTTCAGGTAGTCACCTCTTCACAGGATATGAGACAAGTTTGCCCTTCCTCTGGCTATATATCCATAGTTGTTAGATAGCTCAAAAGCATACAACAGCAGAAACATGAAAAGATCACTTATTAAATATAAAAAATCATCATTTTTCAAAGGTCTCTTTTGGTTTTTACTTAAGGCTAAGGAGGTGATAGTGAAAATGAAAAATATCATGCTGTTAAAAAGGTTTCATTTAATTGCTTTGAATGTTGCTTTAGGAAACATCGAACTTTCTTTTTGTTCTTTTTAAAAGTCCTTTTTTAAAATTAAAAGAACATTCAGACTGGAAATATACTAATGTGAATTGAAAGAGTATTTGCAAGCTGCCCAGAGACATTCTGAACCAATCATATTCAATGGGGTTCCAATCCTGTCATTTCATAAGAACTATATATAGGTTCCTAGCACTGAAAAAACATGAACAGTGCAAGGAGGATCTAATGACCAGTGAGCAATTTTTGCAAAGTCTTATATTTGCCTATGTGACCTATAAGCTATGAATGCATAGTTCATGTATGGGCCAAGTCCTTGTGGTCGAACTGGCTATTTATTGTAGCACCACCTCTCTGCCCTCCTTCCCTTTTTAGATGTCCCTGTTAGCCTGTTTTTGGTTTGTTTTGTTTTTTTTTTTTTTCCCCAGGTGGGTGGGTGGGTGAATGTTCAATGATAATTTCTGCAGGTTCTGACACCCAAGTACAGTGGGCTCCTAAAGCAGAGGAGACCACACCACAACTGATGGAATGGAAGAGGTCCCTGGGCAGCCCACACTAAAGGTGAAGGTGGCTTTGTAGTGTTCTCCCCAGCTGTGATCCCTGCTGCACTCTGACTCCTGCTTAGGGCAAAAGGAGAGTACACATCACCCCTCAGCAGTCCTTGCTGCCTGTGGGGGAAAGCCTCTCTGCAGCCCAGTGCCTGGGCAAGCAGACCTGATGGGAAACAAACTTCTGCAGAGTATAGACAAAGGGTCCTTTAGCACTCTGCAATGTCCCCATCTCTATTCCAAAGCTTTTTACACATGAAGCTCCTCCAGAATGAAAAGGAAGTATCTTAGAAGAAAATAATCAGAAATGCTTTTGTTAGAGAAAATACTTTCAAGGCATAGCAAAAATTATGAAAAAAAGTATATAGAACTGAATAACTGAATAAAGAACATGAGCTTGTTTCATTTTTAAAATCTTATTTCTTAACGAATTGTTCCAATAATCTGTGTAGTTTAAGCCAAAGACATGTATTTTATGAAGCAAAGATTTGATCCTGTGGAATTCTTGTGATAACCGAAATGTATGTATGAAATTAGGACATTTTTTCCTTGACTAATTAAAAAAAATTAAAAAAAAAAAGCTATTTCATTTAAACAGGCAACTTCCCATCAACCTAGTTCTCAATGAGAATAAATTTAGCCTTTGACATAAGCAAAGACATTCAGGGTACGCTTTCCTAAAACAACTACTGCAGCTTAGGTACCCATCTCATTTTGACTTCCAGTGCGCAATTCCCCTGACACTTAAGAAAATCCTAATCTGTTTTTCACAAGCAAAATACTACAGGCATATTGAAAAAGGGGAATATTAAAGAAAAATTAATTACAAGGCAGTGCTATCTCTCCTACAGACTGTCAATGCTCCAATCACGTAGTGTGGCAGGGTTGATGATCTGCCTTAAGAAACTATTTTTTATGAGTATTCTAACACTGTAACAGTGTAGGTCCTGATAAAATCATACCGGGAAAGCAAGTGGCAACATCTGCTCCTCCTAGTTCAAAAACTCATATAGTGAGTGTATCTGAGTAAATCTGATAGTACATAAAATTATACTGTTTGTTTTATTTATTCTTGCTGTGTGATCTTGGAAATTTATCAGAGTCAAGCAGCTTTTATTACAAGGGCTTCAGACACAATTATTTATTGACGTTAAACCCATAAAGAAAGAGGACAAAAACATATGACAATCCACATATTGCTTTATCTTCTTTAACAACGTATTTTTAGGCAGGCTTAGCAGAGTTAGGCAGAGGCATCCTGGCATTTAAAAAGCTTATGTTAATCCAAAAATGCTTCACCTCTCTATAAACATTGGGATGTGGACAGCACCATTATCAGACTGCTTTGCTTGCTGCATTTTCTCCATTGAGAATATCAACACCAGCCTGGAAAGCCTTTTCTGGAATTGTATCAAGGTCTTTTCTAGATCTTCTCTCTCTCAGAGTACTCCTCCACATTAGTAAGTTGCTTAGAAACTAAAATTCTGTTAGACATCTAGGACGAAACAAATTATGTAAGAAAGAAGTACATCAGTTTAGTTTCCTAGAACCTGTCAGGGAGAGCTGATGTACAAGTATATAACCTATATAACCTTCAAAGAGGAGGGTAAAAGTAAAATCTGGGATTGCAAAGGATGAGAGAGTTAGGGAACACTTGCTTGTTGAACTAAAAAAAAAAAAAGAGGAAGACATAAAGGAGAGCAAATAGTAGCAGAGAGTTTATTTAAGCCAATATAACAAATAGGACCTAAAAATACATATATGTGACTACTGATTAGTCTCTACACTCACCTAGAATAATGGTGTTCTATTCAGAGACAATAATCATATCTAGAACTAATATTCACATATCTTGCCTCATCTTTCAAAAATGCAAATTGCCCTTTTATAGAGCAGGCATTGTCAGTGGCTGCTTCTGCTCTTTCTGAACATTAGGGGTCTCAGGGTGGTTTCTGTGATGTAGGAATGCATATGCTACTGCTCTTTTTCTTTGCCAATGTGCTTCCCAAATATAGAATATTTAAAATTTTGTACATTCTTATTTCACATTTAGGTTTTCTATCTTTGCTTTCCTTCCTGGCATTTTAGTGTCTCACACAATTAAAAAGGCCTTTAAGAGATATAATAAAACAGCATCATTTCTATGTTCACCTCTGAGGCAAACTTTGATTGTGTACACCAAGTGTTTGGAGGATTTTTGATGATGCTGTTTACTGCACAACAAGAGAAAAAACATTATTTCTAGAGAAGAGGCCTTTTGTCCCCCAAGAATTTCTATTAACACTATTGTCAAATGTGAATACATGTTTCATATTTTTCTATCTTCTCTTCCCGCTGAACAGCCCAGCTGTTCTGCCTCTCCTGCATTTGTACTTGGAAGTGGAAGTCAATAAAAAGATAAGGGTAAGGAGGGGGAGTTTTCTATGAAAACTGCACATCCCTCCCCTTCAACAAAAGCACAAAGGCTATTTATACCAAACTCGCTGTCCCTGATCTTCAATATGTTCGTGACATTCTCACCTCCCCTTCAGCAGTGACACTGTAGCAGGTCTTCACCCATTGTGCTTAAATGCAGACTTTTAGTAAAACCTTACTCCCGTCCCTTGCCAGAAGGCATGATCTATTTTAAGGTTAGGTGGAGGTAGGCACCAGAGAGCTGTTACTGTGCTCTGACATCAGGAGTGGGAAGCTAATGATTTATGGTAAAAGTGGTGCAGAGGAGCTTCACAAAGTCATGAGAGTTCATCCAAAAGCACATACCCCACTATTTGTTTTAAACCATAACCTAAAGTCAAAATAACTTTTCTACCCAAGGGTTAACAAAGCTCTGCAAACATTATCTCAGGAGGAAATGCTTTTTGTCAGTGTTAAATTTGGCTTAAAAATATGTTCCCTTAGAATTTTTATGGAATGAAAGCCTAGGATTTGAAACAAAACAAGGGAAATAATTTGTTTCAAAGGATTTTGAATCATGACTTTGTTATCTCCTGGTCAAAAGTAGATTATTTTCCTCCTAAAAACACACTACTTTACCAAATAGAAATACTTGGTTCAAGGAAGTCTCAGGGAAAAGGACTGAATTTTTTTTCAAGTTTCCATAAAATTAGATTATCAAGGTCTCCATCTGAAGGCATATAACATGATACCTTGGAGAAGTCAGAAAGGCTTTAGGCAAGAGAGACAGGAATGTTTACATAAATGTGATAGGAAAGGAAACTCATGTTTAAAATACCCATAAATCAGAATAAGTAGAGCACACATGCTGCAGTACTCTGAAGTTTCACAAATGACACTGTTATCACTGTCTTTTCTTCTCTCCTACTGTGTGGTTTAATCACTTGTCTTTAATTGGACTATAAAGATATCGTGTCAAGGACTATGTTTTCCTGTATGTGTTTTTACAAAACCTAGCACAGTAAATATTTATCTTCCTGGGACATTTAGGTAATATTTCAGAGTAATCTACACACTATTTTCAGAATATTATATAGCCACCTGCAAAGCTGGTCAGATAATGACAATATCTGAATAATTTATTTTAAGTAAAAGGTTCTAATTAATCAGATAAATTACCAGCAATTAATAATTTAAGAAACCTAACTGTAGGGAGCAATCTTTCACTTGCAGGAGAATGAACCTGATAGCCCAAGTTCTTTCCAATTTCTAGGAAATAAAAATTTTAAAAAGTCAGTGACACCTGAGAATTTTTGCATAACCTCATCTAAACCTACAATTTTCCCAAACGCAGGATGAGACATATGAGAAAAGACACCAAAAGGATTCCTGAGAGACTCAGAAAGTGGAAGCTGTGTGCCAGTGCCTCTGGAGGAAGGTTTTTCCTTGATAAATTTGAGAAAAGCAGCAAAGTCAGATTGTGTTCTTTCCCTCTCACCTCACATCATGGAAGAAGCTCTTTCCTCCAAAGCACCATATATAATAAACTTAAAATGCTTACATGCCTGCACCTACAGCAGGTAAACAGATACAAAATGCTTTCATTTTGGCAACTATGACTTCACCACCCACTTCCTCTGTTTTGGCACCCACCCCCAAAAAGCAAGCATTTTTAATTCTGCACATTTAATTAATCCATGTAATAGCATATTTCCAAAGTGAATTAAACACATTTGCTCAATGAAATAAGCGAAAGTATGGTCTACTCAAAAATGTTATCTGAGCAGAGGGCTAAATTTTCTTGAGTGTATTAACTGCTACATATTTTTTACTTAGCACTAGTTAGTACCAAAATACTGAACTTCTCTGTATCCTGACTGAGGGCTGAACCAATCTGACAACTAAAGCAGTTCAACGGTGCTGATGAGTTCCAAAGAGAGCCAAACATCTGTCCCCATTTTGCTGTTGCATGTTCCCAACAGACATTTATGCATTAAATCTATTTATCAGATGATGCTTTGTGTAAGCCAAGACATAGCCTGACATCATAATAGGATGTATCACTAATATGGGAATATGAAAGATTTCTACTTCAATAAGATATTCACATCAGAACACAAACATTGCCGTTTGATTTATCTTCAACACTTTTCTTCAATATTTTTAACCTTATATAAACAAGACAAGAAAAAACTAAGACAGATATATTCACAATTATGCAGAGTGTCCTGCTCCATTTAGGATTACAAAAAATACTCCCTCCATTCAGGGTTACAAAAATGAAATAGTTCTGTCCTCTGCTCTATTTCCAGACTTACTTTCATCCTGAGAGACTTAGGAGCTGTTTATCTGCAAGCCCAGAGCATTGCCTCCTCCTTGCAATTCACTGAGTACATTGTATAATGAACTTTTAAACACTCCACTACTGGTAGGTACAGAAAGAGATTGCATCAGTGTCCTCATCCTAAGTTCCATTAGGCATAGAAGGTTCTATTTAAGATGTTGAACAGGAATTTTGAGGAAAGGAGACGTGCCTCTATTTAAGAGAACTTAATTTTGTGTATTTTTCTTTCTTTTCAGCAAAGCCACGAGCAGATGTACTGAGTGTTGGGTGATGTTAGAATTACCTAGCCATGAAATAAAGTTATGTTTCCAAGTCAAAAAGATATTTTGGTATTAGAATGATGTTAAAATGGCAAAGAGCTATTACAGCATATTTACAAGTTCACTAAATGGATGAGAGAGCAGATTGACAGCAAGTCTTTTGCAAGACTGGGACCCTCATAAGGTTTAGCATGACAAGGACTTTCTGTGAAAACCCTCCGGTTCTACTGGCAATAGTTCTGAGGACAAATTCTAGACCAGCTTAGCAATTTCCTGATTCAAATCCTTCTATTCTTTCCTTACTTCAGAAAGTTTAATTTTCATAGGACTGTAATAATTCAGTATAACTAAGGCATTTGGGTTTTATGTGGGGTAGAAATAGTGAATGCTGAGCAGGAATTGTTGATGATTGTCTCATGCATGAAACCTTATGATATATTGATATATTAAGCAAATTAATTTCATTTGTTATTTATTTTACTGAAATCTTTTCCATGCTAAACCCTTTTGTGAATGACTGGAATTATATGTAAGTAAGTGTCAAAACAGAAATATTAATGCAATAGGAACTAGGAAACCAAGATCTGAAGGAATTTTAGGCCTAGAAATCACTATCATGACAATTAGCTTTTTAGTCACAAAAAGACAGTGAAATGAACAGCAATAAAATTGAAAGAAGTATCCATATTTCTTTCAATATGATAATGATAAACCTTGAGCATTATAGGCAGATATAAAGATGAGGAAATATAGTAGTTTAGGTAAGAAAACACTCCCATTTAAAGAGTTTCTAAGAAATGAGAAAATATTTTGTTTTTAGTATTGTCCTACTTCTAGGACAATTTAGTAGTTGGGTCTGAATTCAGAAAAAATAAGTTTAATATTTAGACAAGGGTGAAATATATAAAGAGACTTTTTTATTATCAAGGGGAAGCTAGATAAGGCAAAAAAATTGCAAGCCAAAATAAAGCAAAAGAAAGCAAGAAAAAAAGACACTATTAACTTGCATTTTATATTGACGAACAGTGAAAATTTTAAAAACTGTTAACAGTAGGGAAAGAACTTGTTTTAGAAATACTAGTATAGAGACACTACGTGAAATGGGCTATGATGTTTCTAAATTTATATGTTGATAGTACATTTTGTGCAAATTATATATTTCATAACCAACAACCAGAAAACTCCAAGTAATGTGCTGAAGAAATTATTAATTTTCAAGAGAGATATACAGCAGAGTATTTTGAGTTCACCCTTAAATAGTACTCAGATTAATTTTTAGAATAATTTAGACTTAGAATAATTTAAGCTAGAGGCATTAGTCTTATGACATTTTGCAATGGTTACTATGCATTTGTTAAATTGACACAAATCTTAGTTCTGTGAACAAATAAGTGTAGCACAAATAATCTTGTGATCAATAATGCAAAAGTGCAGACACTTTACATTTTCCTTTGGTTGGCAATTCCTCTATTTTACGAAGTCAGTGTACAAAAGCTTGGGAAAAATGTATGTACTGAGATAAAAGACCAGAATGCATTGCACATAAAAAGTGCTGACGGGGCATTAGGCATATAGAGGAAAAAAAAAATCTTCTCATCTCCTGAAATACAGCTTACATTTTATGTTCAGTCTATATGTCTGTCCAATCACTTTCCCAAGTGATTTTCAAAGAACTGTGGCTGACATAGTCCCTTTATCTAAATGAGGGGGGAAAAATCTAGAGGAGAAAAGGACCATAAATACAATATTCCTTCACAGATTTTAGCTGAACATCAGCCATTATACCTTCAGGGCAATCTTTTTAACAAAAACTCTCTTAGAAGGGCATGTCTGGAAACACTAAAAGCACTTGGGCTAAGAATGTCAGCACTAAAAATACAGAAGTGGCTGGAAATGCTGTTGTGTGTCAACCTTTATTTGTCCTTTAAACCAAGAAAAAAGAACAAATGTATGCCTGTAGGCCAAAATGCAGAAGCTTGGGATTTTTTGCTCCTCTCTCTCCAACTTCCATGAAATTTTTACAATGAATTGTAATAGGAGGTTCAGATGACAAAAATTACAGTGGTGTAGCCAAGAAAAATACCCATGGGGCTTTCTGCTTCCCTTGTGCCCAGCCTGAACTATCAGATCAGCCTTCTGGACTCAAATGCAACACTGTCAATAAGAATACATCATCTTTTTTGTGGTATAGAAGAGCTGTCGGTTGCAATTCCCATTATTCCAAGGCCAGGATTTTCCATTAGTGTAGCCACCTGCTGGGTTTCTCTACTCAGGTTTAATGGAGTCTGAATTTGAATTTATCACCATCTGTGGGAAGACAGGAAATGAGAGGAGCATCACTAATTCCTTTCTTCATTTACTAAGCATAAGCATAATCTTTATAAGGAGATAGGCAGAAGCAGCAGTGATCAGGGAGACAGAGAGAATATTTTAACTCATATTGACATCAGAGCTCCAGACCAAGAAAAATGCAGTCTGTTTGTCAGTCAATTCCAGCAACAAAATTAATGTTTTAATTTCCTATGTAATGTTGTGCCAAAACATGCAGATACGGGATATTATTTCATTTTTTTTCTTCCAAGGAGGTCTCTGAAGACTTAATAATTTAGACTATTAAAAAAAATAAAATTAAGGTCTTGGAATGTGTATAAATTCTCAGGAAGAGTTAAGAATACTCAATGATGGCTTTTAACAAAAAGAACTAAAATCATCCATTTACACATTTTGTTCTTGTTTTCCCATCTCAAAAGAAAAATCTGAAACAAAAATATTAGGGAGAGGAAATCCAAGAATTTAATAGAAATAACTGTTTAAAGGGAACATGAAAACCCTAATTAATGAAACAAAAAGATTTTTTGTATTATTATAAAAAGGAATATGTTTTCATTAGAGAACACCCAAACCAGATGAAATTGATGTTGTTTCCTTCTTAAATGTAACAATAAAGACTCTGTGATGCTTTCATACATGCTTTTCACTGCAGCTCAATTTGTAGTCATCAGTGGCTCAGAAATCACAACTCCAATCACCTAACTATATAATTTCTTGATCCTACCTGTTGAGATTGGCGTCTATGCACTTCTCTGGTTTGAACATAATTGCTGCTTTAGAATGGACAGAAGAGAAGGTGGAAGAAGGTGGAAGTTTAAGATGCATATTTCAAGAAATCTTATGTGATTCCCATTTGCCCTATCAAAGGGACACTGACATCCAATCTACATTTGTAGAAAGGTTGTTTTTTTTTTTTTGAGATCAAGCCTTTCTCATGAAGTTTGCTCCATGTTTATAATCTTTTGATTTCTGATTTTGAACTTGTAAAGCTGCTCTCTTGTCATGCAGGTCAACAAAAGGATAATTTAAAGGAATGTTATTTGTTGCTGTGAACAAACAATTCCAAGTTGAAAAAAAAAGGCACAAACCCCCTCTAAACAAATAATTATGAAATGTTTTTCCCTTTTCTTTTTATTTTTGAAATGAAAAGGAAATAATTTATTTTTTAAATAAAGGAACTTTGTGCATTGCAGTATAACAAAATAAAAAACCTTTAATGTGTGTTTCTGGTGAAAATCACATGACATTGGGCCCATAATGAGGCCGAGGGCAAAATAATCTCTGATTTTTTAGATGGCTTGATGAATAAAGTGGATGGTTGAGTTTAACTTGTTTCCTTGAAATATTGATTGCTAACTGCTTTGTCATTTTTTGGAGACCTCTTGGTCCTGTCATGCCATCAAATGCTGCAACATGGCTGATAATACTACTACACTTTGCGTTGCAGACTGAGTCTGGCCACAGAAATGACTCCTGATAATTCTTTTATGATTTGGTTCAATTATAATTGGCTTCCATTTTTGTCTTATGCCTACTGTGGATTTGTCAAGGCTTAAAAATCAATAGTGGAACACTAGGGCGTGCATGTTGCTGTAATTGCAGCTTCGTCATTAAATGTTACGAATTGTCCTTGACCATAAGTATTTCAAGATTTGGTCACTGTTTTTAATTTATTTTTCAGGGTTGTACTATTGTGTGACCATAAGGTACCCTAGAGATGAGTAGAGGATACATTTAAACTACCTCAAAGCTTTTTTTTCTCAAGCACCTCATCAGATTCTTGCAGTAATCATTGAGTCACGCGAAAGAAAAAATCCAGCAAAAAACTGAAGAACCTAACATGCTAAGAGAATATAGAGACACATATTCCCAAGGGGAATTCAAATGAAAATATTTTATACTAAAGGTTTCTGTGGTTTCTGGTTTACCAAAGCTGAAGCCTACAGGAACTTTTTCACCCAACAGAACTGATTTTATTAGGAAATTATTTTTTATCTGCTTGTAGAACCAAAGGGATGATGAAGACAGAAATGTTATCTATTCATTTGCTGAAAAATTTATAACACAGTTTGAGCATCTTTCTTTTAACTGACACTGTAGAAGTATCTATGTTCTGACACAGCACAACTCCAAATCTGAAGGCATAGGAGTATTTTAAAGGCGTGTGTGTGTATGAAAGGTTCAGAATCCAAGCCTGCTCCTGATCTGCATGCACAAACCTTAGCATCAGGGAAGAAAAACAAGGAGAGGAGAGCAAACTCGAAGGGTAGTTAACCGTGGCTTGCCTGTTTTGTATGATGTCACACATATGGTTATTGTTATTCATACTGAGGGTGGCAACTTTAGTGATTCAAGACTAACACAAGAAAATCTGTCAGCTCTAGTTAAATTAACATTGTTATTACCTCAGGTCAAGCAGATGGAGGGCAAACTTCTCTGTTGGATTCTGCTGCTCCTTAATTAGTGTCCACATTTGTTATGTCAACATGATGCATCATGTTTAGTTTAAAGGTTTGTTTTATTCCTGATACAAATGCTTATAAAATTAAATTTTCTACATTCTAGGAGTTGATCTTGGAAGCTGGGGACCTGTGGCAAAGGAAGATTCCTTCAGTTATATTTTGGAAGAAAACATTCAAAAGAAAATGTGGGATTCTTCTGTAGCATTACATATGTATTCTTCTGTTTTCTTCTTCAAACAATTCTTTAATACAGTATTAGGAACTCTTTGCCCATTAACAATCCTTTTCAACAGGGAAGGGAAATGTTTCATCTCTGTATTATTATCGCCATATTTATGGTGGTAAAAGAAATAAACTGCAATAATTTTGCATTCAGTAAAACCTCTTATTTTATTTTACACTGGAGGGAAAAAACCCTATCTTGTAGAACGCTTCCTTGGAAAGTTCTTTCTGCTTGCAGAAATCATGAAAATAAGAACAAGAAAAGAAAAAAATGTAATCACCACATTATGTGTGCAGAGACACTTTCATGGAAGACCTTGTTTCCATGAGGTCCCACAGTGTCACACTGGCCCTTGGTTCCATGAGCATCT
>JAODKT010001744.1:49491781-49517605 GCA_027576195.1 Cossypha heuglini
AGAAAATAGAGATTTAGAAACAGCATATTTATACTTTTTTATTTTAAAATTAAGGAGCAGCTAAACTTTAGCACTTTGGATTCTGAAGCTCAATTACAAGATAAAAATGGCAAAAAAACCCCTCAAAAATAATAATCATATTATAGCAATACTTTTCTGTCAAGCAATAAAAAGCATCAAATCATGGTATCAGAGGGGACAAATTCCTAAATCTGTTTTATAGAAACTGTCTACTGCTAGTATTAACTTGCCCTGATAGATGAAAAAAACAAAATATGTTTACAGACATCACCCAATTGCTTCAATACTATTTACTGAATAGATTTTCTTTGATTCTTTAGAATTGTTGATTAGGAATTTGAGGTTTCTTTAAAGTCTGGATTTTACTGAAGTATACTGACCATTGGGAAAAAAAAAGGGTTTTTGAATTTTGATAAATATTTATTGTATCGAATATTTAATCTATTTCTGACTCAGCTTCTCCCTGCAGAGCTTCTTTCATCCATAACCTATTTGTTAAAACAATGTCTATGTTGTGCTGACTTGCATGATCCCTCTTCATCTGTCTGACTCTATAACTCTTCTGTGTTTTTATGAAGCTCTAATCATCAAATACACTGCATGTCTCCTATACAACAGCCAAAACAATAACAGGTCAATGGTTCAGTTCTCTCTTCATTGTCAGTGGTCTGGGTGCTTTGCCTCTCTCGGAGTATTCTCATTTTAGGTATGGCCACACACTTTGGTGCTGTAATAACAGAAGCATTAGCAGTAGTTTAGTTCATGCCTTATTTATTTCTATTCTAAATTTAGTTATTGTGTTGATTTTAGTTTAACCAGAGAGGTAATTTAAGCACTGTTCCTATCTTGAAAGAAATTTCAGTTTTCATGTCTGTTTCAACAAGACGGAAAAGCATCTCCCTAATTTATAGACTAAATAAGTAATTATCAATAAATCCATACAGAACTGAAAAAGAGAAGAAAAGAGAAAACAAAGGCAGTATGATAAAAATATACACTCTAGACCTGTAGTACTGCAATACAGTGTCATGAACAAGAAAGTGCTCAGACTAAAATCTGCTTAAACCAGGAGCATGTAAGGTTGGAACTAAACAGCTTTTCAAAGCTTAACAATTGCTTCTTGCTTACAAAATCTGTGATAGGTGTCTTATAACGTTCTCCAATTGCTTAACAATGATCAACAATAACCCAATCATATGCCTGTGTGGACACAGCAATATTATGTTCTGTTCCCTGAAACAGCTGGGAAACTCATATAGTTTTTCATCAGAATGTAACACTAAAAAAATTACTTATGTTCATCTTATGGTGTCCGTCTTATGGCATTCATCTTATTGTCTGCTCTACTCTCATCAGTAATCAACAGTTAGAGATGTCAGGCTGTAATTCTAAATTTCTTATGTCTCCAGACCAGAAAGAGCATTTGAAGCTCCATGCTGAAAAGCACAATCAATAACTTTGTTCCTTAGGCATAGGAGGCTAGTGAATATCACTTTATGATAATGCTTTACCTTTGTAAAGCACATACATGGAGGAAATAAAGTTTTCTCAGCAGGGAAATAAATTATACTTTTCACTCTTTTTCCTCTGCAAAAAAAGTTTCAAAAATATTCATTTATATACAGCATTCATAATGTTTTCATTTATCTGCTGTAAGGGAGCAATACATGTATTGTTATATACAGTACAAACAGAAAATTAATGCCCATTCTTCTCAGAAAACAATGGCTCTGTCAAAAAGAACATTGTGATTTGAAACGTACATAGAGAGATCGAAGGACTGAATGAACTCAGTAATCAGAGGATTATCAGTCATTTGTTCACTGGGAATAGTTACTGAACCTTTAATAATATTAAATACATGCAAACATTTTTCAGAGTTGTTAAATAAATAATAACTAAATTAAGAAACTAAAACAACTGAGACTCTAGTGTTTGCAGACGAACTTTTTGCTCAGCTGATTTTAATACCATGCTCATTCTGCAAAACCATCAGCCTATGGAACTGCACAATCAAAACTGCATTTAATATTAACCAAGAAGAGGCTCAAAGTGATGAACCAGCCCTGGTATGGCAGCGGAGCTCCACATTTGGAAAGTAAGAACAGTTATCAAGCCGTCAGCTATGACTTTGTGGTCTGTGACCACTAGAGACAAATCAGAGAGACTGCTGGGACAGATGAGTGCATGCACAATGGGAAGGGAACATATTAATGATTTTGGGGAAAAAATTATCATGTGTATGTTTATTCTGCGAAATTCAATGAATGTAAAACACAGTATAAACAGGGGAGCTTTTCTATATTTGAGTGCACAACAGGTGGAGATATCCCCCATACATCCAGAGCTGTAATAAACATGCCTGCTATTTAATGCTGTATTGGTGTATAGGGGTTTTAGATCATATTTTGGTAAAAGCTTCTGCAACCTAGAGAGTACTCTACTCCAGGATTTCAATGGATCTCAGGAATCACTTGGAAACACTTGGTCAAATATTGTAGGAATTGGTGTCTGAAGTATACTTCAGACAATCACCAAATCTGGCCCAAGTCTGACACATTAAATTGTAAGATCAATATGCAATATCTAAAGAAAGGGGGCAGTGGTAAAAAGAATGTTACCAGGCTGGGTGAAATCAGACAGGAAACCTAAACCTGGCTCTTCAAACCATCAAGTTCATAACCATTAATGAAGATGAAGAATGCCCCTGAAGCAGGCCAGGGGAATCATCCTCATCTGAGTCCCTGGTTGCATTATTGCTGGGTAGAGAAAAGATAGATTTTTTAAAAAATTGATCTAAGAGCAACTTACTCAGTATTATTAGAACCTGCAAGCACTACGGATGTGAAAAGGAGAAAAGGTTGTAGGTCTTTTTTACCATTTAAATTAGGAAAACAGTGGGAGACACACCAATTTTTGTGTATCCTGGAATGTCCACAGTCCCTTATGGGAAGAGATATCTTGAGTAACTTGGATGCAAAAACTACTTTTGAAAATGGAGAAATAAAATTAAAAATTCGAAAATCTAAAATTGTGTGAGCAAGAACTTTTATACTGCAGGAGCAGGTAGAATAAGAAGAAATACCTGAGGAGGTGGAGAATTAAGTAACTTCTTTGGTGTGGCCAATGGATGCACCCAGAAAATCTACAGTGGTGATGCTGGTAAAAATGACACTGAAGCTCTAAACTAGTGAGTAAAAAAAAAAATTCAATAAAACTAGACATGACACAAGGATTGACTAAGTTAATTGCTAAATTCCTGTAATGTTTTTTATTGGTAGGATGTGACATTATAATACCCCAATTTTACCAATAAAGAAACAAAATACTAGAGAATGCAGGTTAGTGCAAGATTTAAGAACAGTAAAACACTCTTTTAACTTCCCTTGTAGAGGAGGAAAAATGGCTGACAGTGCTCCTTAAGGATACATCTTAAGGATGCATTTTCCTATATACCTCTTCACCCAGAGAGAAAGAAATTGTTTGCTCTGTAGTGGGGGAATTCAAACACTGGGTGGAAGTAAACACGGACAGTGTTACCCCAGGGCTTCAAAAATAGTCCCATTATATTTTGCAATCAGCTGTAAAAAGATTTGAAAAGCTGGAAAAAATAAATTCTGCACAGAAACTTTCTACAATATAGATTGTATTCTGCTAGCAGCCAAGACTGAAAGGGAGTTGTCTTCATGCTACAGTAAAAATCTTAAAAATTTTGGGACAAGCTGCATACAGGATGTCAAAGAAAAAGGCACAACTAGCCAAAGAAGTAGTAACATATCTTGGTTTTCAGAGCTTGCAGGGATAAAGAAGTTTGGGGGGAAACTTAAAGGAAAGCATTTGCCAGACTCTGGAGCCCAGGACTTTAAAATATCTATGAGCCTTTTTCGGTATGGCTGGGTGGTGGAGATTATAGAGTGCCAGTTGTGGGGTACTGGAAAAACTTTTGTATGATCTTCCACTAAATAGTATAGTATGGACTCTTGAGAATCAGAGGATCTTTAGAGCCATAAAAAGAGCCTTAATGACAGCTCCAGCTTTGAGACTCACTGACTTATGCAAACCTTTTGAGCTATTTTGCCTGAAAAGATGTACCTGGTACTAGTGGTATTGGCTCAGTATTTGGGGTCAGAGAAGCAGCCTATGGGGTACTTTTCCAGGCAATTGGACAATATGAGTAAAGCATGGGGCTCTGATGCTCGAGAGTGGTGGTCACTGCGTGCTTTAGTCCAGGAAACATGACAGCTGGCATAAGATTACAGTATACATACCCCACAGGGTAATAGCTGTTCTGCAATCAAGAAGGAGAATGCTGAAATACCAAGTTGACCTGTTGGAGCAGGACAATGTTGAATTCAAGGTAACTTCTTCTATGAACCCTGCCATATTTCTCCAGGCTTCAGAAGAAGTCCAAAGGCCTTTGTATCATGACTGCCTGGTAACTGAACAAGTGTGTTCTGGCAGATCAGATCTCAAGAGCAATCCCTTCCAGGACATCCAAAACTGGAGCTATGCACTGATGAGAGCAGCAGGTACCAAATGGAAGATGATCAGCTGGGAATCTCAAGCCCAGGCTTTACCTATTTAACCCATCATCAGACAAAGCAGAATTAATGAATTTATGCTGACTGCTAGAAATTGCTGAAGGTAAAAGAGTAAACATATGGACTGATCCAAAATATGCTTTCAGAATATTCCATGCCCATGGAGCCATATGGAAGAAAAAGGGATTGTTATAGGCATAAGTGTCTCCTATTAAGTACAAAGAAGAAATTAGTCACCTACTAAAGAGTGTGCAAAAGCCTGAAGAAGTGGCTGTGATGCACTGTAAAACCTACCAGTTTGGAAACTCCTCAGTTAATAAAGGCAATCGATCAGCTGATAAAACAGCTAAAGAAGTTGCTGGAAAAGGTATCATTGTACTAAAACCTAGGAAAAAGCTGGATGTCCTAGAACAATGACCAAATTATAGATCAGGACAGGCAGCTAGCCACATTATTAGAAGCTATGAAAAATCCACCCTGTTTATTTACACTATTGTCCATTTACAATTTTAATTCAACCTCAGTATAAGAAATATTGAATTTGTAAGCTTCTTGAGAAGGATGAAGCTGTTAGAATAGTTAGAATACTGTAAAATGTCACGTGCTGGTATTACACTGAGTTTTTTACAACATTCTTGTGTAACAGCAGAAAGCCAGATTTCTTTATCTTCAAAAATCTACATAGAAAAGAATATCAGCCTTACAAGAATTTTTTTGTCTATCAATCAAAACTTTCACACTCCTTGTCTTGAAATTGCTTTCTGATACTTGAGATATGTATCCAAAAAGGGTAGTTAATTTAAGTAATTTTGTCTTTTTCTCTCAATGTACAAGGTCATTAATTGCAACTGGGACCTTCATAAACCCTAGTCTGCTGATGGGGCGAGAACTCTATTGTTAAATGTATTATGGCAGGGTTGTCTTCGGAGATTGCCTGCTTGATTGCTTTGTAAAGGCCCAATGGCACACAGCAATTAAAATCCATAGACCTTTATAACCCTACTGATGTTTTATGGGCCTTTTTGTGTCCTTCGGTGTGGTTTACCATTTGTGTGTCTCCCAGTGGATCTTCTTTTCAGAACTCAAAGTGGAATTTTTTTTCCAGAGTGATAAAGCTAGTTATACATCATGCAAAAGGTTAATGACTATTTTCAAAAAGAGCTTATGTTTAATGTCATAGGGTGAAAGTTATAGTAAAGAACAATTAAGTAAAATCACTTGCCATTTTCTCATTCTCAAAGTATTTAGATACTACCACTACTTACATAGAACCAATTGAGTCGGCAAGTTACAGGATGATTTAAAACTTTTCAATTAATTTTGTGAAAAAGATCTAACTTCTTAAGCAGAACTAAATAATTGGACAGTTTTTCTGTGTGTACCCATATACATATGGAATGAAAAAATGCCAGCTTCAGAGTGTGATCCCCAGTGTCTCCACTCAGTGAGCTGCTTATGGAACCATTACACAGTGGCAGGTCCATGAATGTTATGTTCTTAGAGGGTATGTGGCTTCATACTGACTTGTTTGAATGCCTTCCTTTGGTCTCTCTTAACAATGAACTAACCAACATAAGTAAGAAAATCACAGAATAGTTAGGGCTGGAAGGTTCCTCTCGAGATCATCTAGTCCAATCCCCAAAGACAACAGGACAACTGTCTAGTAAATGAGACCCAGGATTTTACCACACCTGTGGTTTCACAGACAAAATGTCTTTTCAATAACATTTCAGTATTTGGAGTCATAGTCAATATGCAATCTTTACCACTTCTTAATCTTTACCACAATCTTAATATTAAAAAATATATGCATTTGTATGACTTCTTATTTTATATTCATATCATGTTTTGAAGAACAGGAGAAATGACTGCTAAAATTCAGTGTAGAATAGCAATCAATTAAGCTTACACCTGTGATTTAACAGAATGGAAAATGCTTGCTACTAGATGGAAATAATAAAAATTTCCCAGACAACATCTCATGAAACTTTTTTTAAAATCCATTTCTGTATGATATAGAATAAATTCCTTCAGAGAACTAGACAGAAGTTAGATAACACTTTAATTCTAAAATGCTTTATAGACAAAAAATGATAGAAGGGTAGAAAAAGACCTAAAGATGGAACAGGAAACTCAATAGACATGAACTTATTTTTGGGATGCCTTTTGAGAATGCAGTAATTAACAGCTGCAAAGACAAAAAGTTTTAGAGCCTAGCAAAGAAGGAAAGGTGGTTTATATGTTCTTCTGTTGAGAGAAAAGACAGTTTAAATTTGAGATACCTATGACTTGTTATTTCTCTCATCACTTTAACAATTTGTAAATCTAAATGCACTTTTAGTTTTGTTCTCAATGCCAGTTACTCCAGCCACTGTGGACCTCAAAATCTATATTATTGTGGTGGCCAAATCTGGTGGCCAAAGTGGATCTTCAGAAATTCTCATTAAAGTTGCTTAAGCCCAGAGCTATCATAATTAAAGACATTTGGCTTTAAAGGTACAGCTAGATTCCAAAATTGTCCAGCAGAATCTCTATTATTACCAGTGGCAAGCAAGATACTAATCGTTAGAATATAGAAATATTATAAACCACTGATAAGGAGGAAGGTAATTATTTTTAGTTAAATTCATTTCATATTTCGTATGGAAATCAAAATGACACAATGAATACAGAATTTCATAACACCAAAATAAAAAAGCCACTTTCTGATTTGGTCATCACAGCTGACAGTCTTCACACGGCCCAACAGTTAGTCATTTGGACCCAGTTTACCTAAATATGTATTTGATTTTCTCATGTCACAATCACAGGTGTCATGGTGCCCTTGGCTTTTTAGCTGCTATTATTCAGGGTTGTTTGATTATTAAGTGTATCAACTGGCATTGAATGTATTTTATAGTCATGGAATACTTTAACTTTATCGAAGAACAACAGCATAGCATTTACCCTCACAGCAAGTAATCCTTCTTTATAGGATTCAGTTTCTACTCCTCTGTTGACTTATACTAATTGGGACCACAAACAAGAAGAAAATCTGTTGAACCTCAAAACAGAATTTCTTTCAGCCCTTGGAGTTTTCATTACTTAGGCCTTATCTCTGAGGTTGGAGATAAAGAGTCCTTGATCCAGTTTTTGATAAGGAGTAATGGGCAGGCAGTCCTACAGCAAATTTCATCATAGCTAACATCCTAATGTGTGTTTGAAATGCAAGTGTTGAAGGTCATTAGGCAGACAATTAACTGGATCTGAATTTGATTTCTTGCAAATTAAATCGGTTCCAGTAAAAGGAACGGATTTTTTCTATTTACTCTCTCCTCGTCCACCCTTCCTTTTAATAGAATGATGTGCACATGTCTTTCTCCAATCCATTTGTTTATTTAGGGAAAAGTAGAATCTGTACATTAAAAAAAAAAAAAAAAAGAGAAAGCACAACAACTTTACGTTTGCTGTGATGTGGAATATAAGATAAATTTGGAACAGGGATATATTCAATGAAATGGAATGCACAATACCTTTCTTTATAAAACAACTGTTTACTGACAGATTAATATCTTTCTCCTTGTTAACTTTCTTGAGTGTTTTCAGCATTGCACTGGAGCTATTTTGTTTGGAGCTTTTTAATGTGTGCACAATTTTTCATGTAATGTAAGCTGTACAGCTAAATTGAAAGCAATATAACTGTTATGGTTTATTCCAGGTGAGAATATGATCCTCAGTAATGTAGTTGTAGTCAATCTTTTTTCTTTCTGTGAATAAAAGATTCAATAGAGGAAATATCCATAATATTCAGTTATCTTTAAAGTTTAAACCTGTTTTCATCATTCAGAGTACTTACATGAGATTGAAATAACTGCAAAAAAATGTAGTGACAGGAAAAGGGAGAACTGATTTAAACTGAGAGATGGTGGGTTTCATTCAGATATTAGGGGGAAGTTCTTTGCTGTGAGAGTGGTGATGGACTGGAACAAAGACGTTGTGGATGCTTCATCCCTGGAAGAGTTCAAGGCCGGGCTGCCTAGGCCCGTGAGCAACCTCATCAAGGGCCCATGGCAAAAGTGTTGGAAATAGATGATCTTCAAGATCCCTTCCAACCCAATCCATTCTATGATTTTATGAATTTTCAGCACGTACTTTCTAACATAATGTATGGAATCATGTGTTACTTTCTCACTTGTTACATTTTAAAATACAGCTGGTCAGAAGGGTTTCAAACCGTGTTCTAGCAAATATGGATTACATCAGAATAAAGAACAGGAATGGGTAAATTAACTAGTGCACTAATTCCCTCTGAGCCATATGAAACTACAGAGCATTTGTGAATAGAGGTTTTCTGTTTATTGAAAGGTAAGGCAGAAATGGTACTTACCGTGTGCTTGATCCTCAATATACCATGGTGGTTCTCAGACACTATGGGAACATACTGACTCCAGGAAGTAAGCCTGTTTACTGCCTCATTCACAGGTCTACCACCATTCAAGGGGCAATGTTGGTGTAAAGATCAAACAGTAGTCTACTCAAAGTGGACACTTTTGTCTGCCTTTCACACGTGGATCAAAGAGCAGGACCTTTCAAATGCAACCTTTTCTGAAGAATTCAGTACTATGTAGATTGGTTTTGAGAGGTGTAATGTCTTGCAGATACATGAATTCAGAAACATGTAGCCTGAACTGCAAACCCTGGTTACTCTTGTGCTACAGTGGTGACAAGGTTTAATTGGACTTCCATGCCTCGATTCTGGAACTCTTGATGGAAAACAACTGAAGTTGAAGACTTCTGCAGATGTCTTATCCTGGTAATGAGAGGAATCTGGTTGGTCTAGTTTTAAGTAAAATAGCTGAAATAAAAGCTAAATTAAGGCTTTCTGACATGGATGATCAGTGATTGCAAACCGAAGTCTTGAAATTAGTTGACATTTCATATGGTAATCAAAATGGATTCAATGAAGCGACTGAGCTGTCCATTGAGGTCCTCTCCACCATGACATTCATTCAGGAGAAGAAACTCATCAGAGACACTTTGATGAAATCAGTTAAGACACTGTGGGAAAGTATCCTTTTTGGGAAAATGAATACAGTTTGAAAGGTCTGAAGGTTTGTGTTGTTAGATTCTGAAAGTACTCCAAATAAGACACAATAGAAAGCTGTGTTTGGTAGCTGAAATCAAAGAAAAAACAATATCCTGTCTTTATAAATAAAAAATTATGGGTTTTATTCACACAGTTATATAAGGCAGAGTAAAACATCTTTAATATAAAGTGATATTGCAAGCCAACTACAAGAAACAAGAAGCAAGAGCAGAAATTCTTTCAACTGCTTCCAAATAAGCAAATTCTAAGTTTTAAAGACTCTAATTATGAAAACTCCAAAGGAATATTAAGCAGGACAATGTTTACATTAAATCTACATTTGCAAAACTTCAGCTAAAATGCACATTTTACATAGGCCAAGTTACCACGTTTGTCCCCTACATGTATATCTGTTCACTGCAATCTCTCAGATATGCAAGGGTAGAAACATGAATTTGAAAAATCAGGATTTAATTTATTAGTTTTTCAGTACTGATGATCTCCAATAAGTATGAAATGTAGTGTTAATTAGAGTCTGAAATGGGTTCCTTTGTGTTTATTTTTGGTTTACATTATATTACATTATTGTTTACACAAATGACCCCTGCCCCTGTGTGTTCTGCAAGAGTGCTATTTTTCACAATCAATTGTGAATACAGTAGCTTTTATTCTTTGTTGAAATTTTTATTTCCTTGTGGAGACTTTCAATGAGATAGAATCAGTCAAAGAGAGAAAATTCTAAAATGATGTTTGTAAGTTTTATTTTTTCTTTTCAAATCAGTACTTTGTTTTAAAGTACTAAATTTCTTTTGAGCCACAAGCTAAAATGATGTCACGTTATGATATGAGCCATTCACTTAAAAGCTGGACTCGACGATTTTTTACAATTCAGAATATTCTGTGATTCTGTGATTCTAAAATAGCATGCAATATTGTTTGGAGACTGACTTTTTCTCATTGAAATGCTCTAATGTAGGATTCTTTCCCAGAGAAAGTATTTTTTTATAAATGTGCATAAGCATGCACAAATCCACTGCCACTCTTCCTGAAATAATGGTTAGATGTGACACTTTTCCACATGAATTATTCTCCTCCATAAAATATAGAGGTTTGGTGATAAGGCTAAAACCTTGTGCCATGTTTGACCTTTCCATTTCCAAGCTCTTATAATAATGTTAACTGTGCCTTTTGTGTGTTAATACACACTAAAGAATAAAAAGGGCTTTTAAAATGCCTTTTTCATTTTTCCTATACTCTGTTTTTCCTAAGATATTGAAGGATTAATGCATCTAACTTCATTAGTCTCACAGCGTGCCTGTTAGAGCATCCCTTTTATTCATGCCGTGCAACATCTCTTGAGACACCAAAACCCATCTCTCAGAGTTTGCCTTTGGAGACCACCACCATGGCTCTCCAAACAGACGAACAGCAGAGGGCTGTACTGCCTGGTGCTTTTCCACAGCAGGAAATACCTATTCTCCTTCCAGATCTCACATTGTGCAATTATTACAGTACACTGTAACAGGAGAGATATATTCTTGTTAGGAGTCAAGAATAAATAAATTATAATGTAGCCAAACACTTTTGGACTTGAAAATGTGATTTTTGCTAGTCTAACAAATGTCATTTACATCGCTGTGTTCAGAGAAGGTTGCAAGGCGGCTCTTTGGATTCACAGTGGTGAAGCTGCGTGAAAGAATGATGTACACACGTGTATATCCAGAGATGACAATTTCCAATAGTGATTAATTAGAGACTTGAAAAACAATTTCAAATAAGTTTTCCCTCTTTTTCCTTCAACAAAGATTCATCTTTGAAGTGCACCTAAAACTAAATTGACTTCTGCACACATTCCCAGCACCAGTGACGAATATGTGAATTATCTGCTCCTAAATCAAATCCTTAAGTATATTAAATACTTTTAGATAACTCTACAAAGTTGTGGACTGAGAACAGAAATTTTGTGTCAGTACTTCCTGTGAAGTCTTTCCTGTGAGCTATGTAACAGACATGAGTCTGTGTGACCACAATAGATGGAAAAAATCTTGGTAAATGTTCCTATCCAGAAGTAAGGTAGAATTAGAAAGGTCTCATTGTAGTCCAAGAGCAAAACACACAGAAAAAAACCCCAAAAATATATATAGATACACCTGTCACCATATTTATACAGGAGTTACACAATTCACTGCCAACAACAAAGTAAAAATTTCCATATAAATGCAATGGCACCTGAGGGCTGTTTCTGTCTTATAGAGTACTTTGAGAATAATACAGATTTGCAGTTCAGTAGATCAATGAGTAGACGAGCTGACTTCTTCAACCAAAACCCCAAGGAGTAAATATAATTTTCCATCATATAAGCAGAGGCATTAGGTCCCACTGTAAATACAAAATGAAACAGTATGATGTATAACCCCAGCTACATTATAGACTCAATTCTGTGGTGATTTATGAGCAAATGTAGGTTATTCACTACTGACAACACTACAGGCTGTGTAGCCTAAGCTACTGAACACCATTGAAAATTAAATCCCTGATCTTTCAGACTTATTTTGATGGAAGAGGTAGAAAATATAGGAGAGACACAACCAACATTAACAACTCATCTGGTTTAAGTAATACCTGGATTCATCACAGTCACTTCCTCAGTAATCGTAAGGATGTGGCCCTATCTGATGCTCCATCTAACACTATTCCAAATGTGTTGGCATGGGCCTTGGGTACAATTTTCATTAAACTATGATTGTATCATATCTCATGATGGCCATGAGATTAATGGTCATTTAGGACAACAGAATAGTTACTGGAGCTGTCGGTGGGATTAAACAGTGGAATTTCTGGGTAGGATAAACTTGGAGGTGACAGTGAAAAGTGAAATTTCAAGATATGAGAGTAGTCAGAGGACCACAAGAAACAGACAATTTCCAAGAAGATATAATTTGTCTGACAAAGGGATTTGTGCATGTTGCGTGAAGCAAGGCCACTTGCACATGTGGAAACCAAAGCCTATCTTTGTGCTTAATTCAGAATTGCTTCCATGAGCATTTGTAAAGCCTCAATTAAAGTATGGGTGAACCACTTCTTTCAATAGAATATATACTTGTAATTCTCTTTTAGCTCAAGAACCAACAAATATCACATGTTCCTACCAGGGAAAAAACAACAGAAAAATACAAAAGAAACAATATATGGACATTTGCAAATATGTGAAAAAAGGAAAATATTTTAAAAGTTATAGTGTCAGAAAGCAATTACTTGTAACCTTTTTAGTATGGCATATGAACAAGTCAGTCCTTATGGCAGTCTCAATACAAACAGGGAATGGCTCACCATGAATGACCAGAGACCCACTGGATTTTCAATAATGATGTAGACTAGCAGAATACTACCTCTGCTGGATTTATGATTGCATCTGTTTCTATCTAGTACTTATTAGAAGCAAATTTTGTGACTTTTTTCCCAGTACTGACCGTGCAACTAGTTAAATGGAACACATTTCCATTTATCTCGTAAATACAGTGACATAACTGAGGATTTTTCAGAGTCATTTAGGAATGTTTGCCAACAGTCTTATCCAAAGATTTTCCATTTGCCCTTTCTTTTCTCAATTTCTATTAAACTGCAGTCCACTTTTTAAAAGTTATGAAAATATAGCTGCACAATGTTCTTCACAGAGAAGGTGTTACCAATTGAGAAGACAAATATAAAAGTAAGTCTATATTATAAAATA
Source organism: Cossypha heuglini (assembly GCA_027576195.1). Lineage (NCBI taxonomy): Eukaryota > Metazoa > Chordata > Aves > Passeriformes > Muscicapidae > Cossypha > Cossypha heuglini. The sequence continues at coordinate 49,505,139 of JAODKT010001744.1, forward strand.
CTCTTCAGAAATGAACGTTACTAAAACAGGTGTTCAAGTTTGCCCAGGAAACTCTGCCTTTTTACACAAAAGCAGTGTATACCTCATGCACACTATTTCATAAATGCCTTGAACTTTTCATAGTGAGGCTTATGGTCCTACTTTTGATCGTGCTTACTATATTTTCTTTTGCTGCTTCTTAGAGTAATATGCGACAATCCATTTTAGTTTTAGCCCTTCTTTAGTTTTGTCTCCATCATTACATCCAAAACATCAACAGATTTATTATGAAGGCAAGACAAAAAATGCTTGAAGAGTCAATAAAAGAAAGGAAAATAAAGTGACATTATGTACCTTTGGGAATAATTATATCACTGGCTTTGTTGTTGCTTGTTTGCTTGTTTTCCAGGAAAATGGAGGAATGTGCAAAGAAAATAATTTTATTTTCATAAAGGGGTTGATATTGAACATGTATATCATAGCGCAAGATCCTACATTTCTATGCAACAGCTATGAGAATCTTTCCTAGAATACTAATAAACACATTTTCTTAGAACTGAGGGAATTAACCATCATAGGGTAAATTTTTAGTTTATATGAAATTACAGAATGCTTCATTAAGGATTCTGGACTTCTCTTTTCCCAGTGTTCAGGTATACCTCTGCAGGAAATGTACACTGCTGACATTTTCAATTGAAACAGGTACAGCTGAAACTTTCCATTGATGAAGAAATCTCCCCTCTGGTGTGATGGGATTTCAAGCATCTACTGTTACCTGTGTGTACAGCCTAGCAAAACTGGACCTTAGTGTTGTAGGCAGTTCCACCTCATATTTCTGGAAAATGTATTCCTACAAACTTTATACAAGAACAAAGAAAATTTCTTAATCTGTGTTCTGCACTTTATACAACAGATTTCAGACCTAAATACTAGAATGCAAACCCCTTGAGTAAGAACAAGGAAAATTGATGTGGAACATGTAGTTTATTGAGGCTGCACCACCACAAGAGTACAGTTTGATAAGTGTGAAAAGCAACAAAAACCCCCATCTTTTTCTGGAACAAAATTAGGACTAATTTCTCTCATGTCATTCAAATATGCTTTCCTTGGTTGTCTGATTTCCATCACAGTCATCCTCCTGGGAGTCAAAAAATTACTTCAGTGGCCACTTTGCAGTAAAGGACTTACGCAGTGTTTTCATCTGTTGGGTTCTATTTCATAAGTACATTTCTTTCATATTTCATACATATTCATGTGTACATTACTGTGACTAGTAAGCAACAACAGTTTCTGTAAAAAAAAGTAAATATCATGTTGTAATTCTTAATTCCTAATTATATGCTAACTTCATTTTCCCCCTTCCCTGCTCTCCCTTTCTCTCCCTTTCCTACCCTGCTTAAAATTTTAGCTATATTTAAATGTTTGCAAAACAAGTGGTGCTAGTATTTCCTCATCCTTACATGGAGGCAACACAGCCAGAGAATCTGGTCTATATCATATCAGCCTTCATGACTGCACGTGCAGCTGTGTGTTGGGTATGATAAAAAGTAATTATGTTTTGGTTATTATCATACTCATGCATAGTATTAATAAATTTGATTATGTAAGGCGAAACATTTTTTTATATTTTCCTACAGAAATACCATAGCTGATTTTTTTATTTGGCTGGGTTTTTTAATTCCTTTGAAATAACCTGTTTATCACTATTTTTGAAAACTTGTGTCATTTTGATAGAAACATTTTGCAGTTTTTCCCTAGTAAACAGCAGGTATTTCTGGCTTCCACATCTGCTCAGTCAGCTTGGCCACTTATTGCTCTGCTGTACTGTGACTCATTTTACAAGCACAAATCAAAGACAATATCCTTCTCTTGGAGAGCTTGAGGTAAATTTTAAAAAAGAATGGTATTCCAATAGGCAACCAGCTTTCCCTGCCTTCAACTGGACTGAGCATCTAATTGTTTTTTATGCCTTTCCTCTAGGATATAATAATCCTGTTTGGCAGTACAACTGGCAGCAAAGGACTCCTCCATTATATCTATTCTCACTCCTGAAGTAGTTGATGAAATGTGGCTGCTCCCCTATCAGTCAGTTCTTACGTTGTGACTGTGATATAAGACAGGAAAAGGTTAGGTTTCTGGTTTGGTTTTTTTTCCCTGGGACCTGTCAGCCCTGACTAAATTCCTAACAAAAAAACAAAACAAAACAAAACAAAACAAAACAAAACAAAACAAAAAAACAAAAAAAACCAAAAAAAACCAAACAAAACAAAAAAAACCAAACAAACAAAAAAAAAAAAAACACCCCAAAACCAAAAACACACATTAAAAAAAATCAAAAAATAAGAACCCATCCCCCAGAAATACCAGAAACCATAACACCAAAATATAAAGGGTGAGATGGGGAGGAAAAGAGAGAAAAGGGAGAGTAAAAGGAGAAACAGCAAAAGTATTAATGTCAGCAGATTTCCTAGAACATGAAAATTAAAGATGAACAAAATTAATTTTTCATGAACTGCCTTCAGGATTTAGCTTCTTAATCTTGCAGCCTGTTTATTACACTAAGGGCTGCAATTGCTTTCCATGGAGGGCTGAAGCACTAACAGATCAGTACTTGGTAACCAAGTATTGATTAATACCTTGCCCTAGACTAAGCTTCTTGTTGAGCTGATGCTGGAGGTGACATTTCATCTTTGTCCCCTCATATGACTCACGTTTTTGATCCATTCACTTGACAAAATTTTCTTTCATGTAGAATAGAAGAATTCTATCCCAAGGACTCACGCCTTTCTTCTAATGCAATCATAGGTTTTTTCTATTATAAAATGTTTCTATTTCAGTACCAACATTAATATAAATGAAACTTATTAATAAAAGTCAAAATCAATAACTATTATTGAAAAAGAAGAGTGGCCAGTCTCATCAAACAGCTACTTGAATGACAGGAGATTGAGTGTATTTGCATTAGGGTCTGGTATCTCACAAAAAACATTTTACAAGCTTTATAAGCATGTTGACAGAGATGGTTCAATGAGCTGAAATAAAGTAGCGACCAAAAAAGTGATTTTCACAATGATGTCACTAGAAATGTTGTGTGATTTTATGTATTATGGGATATACCTGTTTTGTTCATATATGTACAAAAATATTGTATCCTACCATGACTATGACGGGGATGGGAAAGATGAAAGGGCATGAAGAAAGAAAGGAGAGTGAAGTGTTCAGGGGATGATGTCTGAGTGTACATTTGAGTTCTAAGATATGAAAAAGACTGCAGTAATGTGACACCCATACCCATGCCTATGTTGTTGCTACCCAAAGCAGTCTAAGTGCGGACAGTGCATGAGCCCACTCCAGGTAGACTCCAGGATACAAGCATGCTTCTCACGCCCAGTTGGTTTTTTGGCAGGAGCCTGTATTGCATGAGGTTCAAAGTTTATCTTAGTAATGTATTAAAATTGTGCATATTAGCACTCAAATGTACCAGCCCACCAGTTGTACAATCCGCCAGTGGATCAACTCTACTGTTGATATAAAACTTCACACGCCATCCCACCAGAGTAAAGGCTGTCTTTTTAAAAGGATCAGGCTGATGATCTCTATTGCTGCTGCCTTGGTTCTGCAAGAGACAGCAAATGTTGGGAGAAAGACACTGATGGAAGGATTAGTTAGGAGATCAAAGACATGAAGTCTTTGGTACAAAAAAAAATTTGACTAGCCACTTTTGGGGTGTCCTGGCTCACTCTGCTCGATGGCCCTGGGGCTGCATCTGTGCTGAAACTGCCTTCCAGGGCTGTGGGGTCGTTTGGAGCTGCAGGGTCCCTCCATGGAGCAAGAAGATAAGGGTCTCACAACCAGCACAATCGATGCATCCTACAGAGCTATGCACCTGTCTGTGCTTTGCAACATACTGCCTCTTTGATGATCTCTTACTTTTTCTCAGATAAAATAATGCGAAAAAATTCATTTGTACAATGAAAAATGTAATGTCTTTTACTTTTGTAAAATACTTCTTTTATTAAATTGATAATTGAATTTACATAATTTTCTAGTGTTTTTCATGTATTTTAATAAAAATTCATTTTTGTAAGAAATCAGTTCACAAAGCTAAAATGTTCTGATGATGAATCCTACTCTATGCATGTCAGTATAGATTTAAAAAATGTGCCGCGTATTTTTAAATGAGCAGCAGCACTACACTCCTTGAGAATAATCATAGAGGACATGCAAGTAATGAGAATCGTAGTTTATGTGTTCCTGAATAGCAGATATTCCCAAAACTGAATTGCCATGTTTGAGTTTCTGCTAGAAGAGGACTGGTGAGAAGATCTAATATTTGACAACTGTCTTGATTCTAGGTGCTGCATAAAACTTCTAAAGTTAATTTTTTATCTACTACACTACATGTACAGCTATATAAGCTGGGGGTTATCTTTGAAAAAACTGAAACAAATCCAACATGTCCTTGTGGCCCTTTCCTCCTATGCAAACTAGAGTACAAGTAATAGGAAAGAAAGTCTACTTGAGGAGCTCTTTCTCCTAGAAGTCACCTGCCTGTGACTCAATCCTGCATTTTCTCTCTTTCCTAAAGTTCTGTTTTACCTGATGCCCCTCTCTCTGGTCCTGCCACAAGGAAGTTCCCACACTTTTGATTCTTTATTGATGCTACTGTTGACACAGCATGCCATGAATTTATTTATTTTCCAAACACTGCATACACAAATTAGTCTTGAGTCTCAACCTTAGTGCTGCAGCACCTTCCTGCTTGCACTCCAAGCCAAGCAGCAGCAGCAGCATAAAGTGGATGCTCTGCTTCACAGTTTTTATAATTAGAGTTTGCCAATGAAAGCCATGTCTGTTTGAGAGGATACAAAATCTCTTGTCCTCATCTTGAAAGAGTACAGAGTGAGAGGGATATTCTTTCTCACTGACTATAGTTACTGTTGTCTGCCTTTCTGTCCCATCTACAGCCCCAGCTGCTATGGTGATGGATCCTATCAGGGCACACTCAGCCAGGTGCACATGGAGCAGAAACTCATCAGCAAACTGACTAGCTTGGCCTTACTTCCCTGGAAGGGTGAGGCTCTTTTTACAATGAACCTGTGTTGTAAAAGGAATCCAGAAGTTATTGCCTCAATTTGTGAGGCTCTAAGATAATGCCCATTCTAAATAGAAGGGAAGGAACAGCATCTTCAGTTTCACTAGCTGGTAGCTCCTAGGGAATGCCAGATCTATAGTGACGTCTACATATCCCCATTTCTCTTGTAACTTTACTTTATGCCTATTAGAAAGGCCTGATTATTTTTGCTGTTTATTTCTATATCACTGACTTTTTAACTTAATCTTTTTATGTCTGTTTTACACTTAGCCTGTTGCAGAGTAGGTGCTCCATGAAATGGTGGTTTCACTTAAACTAGGATGAATGGATGAGGCTGCAAGGTAGCAAAATTTCGCCTTTCTTGTGTACCAAAGCGAAATGAAGTAGCAGAACAAAGCAGGCAGCCTATTGCCATCCTGTGAAAGAAATAGAAGTGTATGATTTCAGCTAATCTTCTACAGCAATTTTTTCCTTGCTCTTTATCTGAACACAAAGCAGCAGGGAGGAAGGCAGGGTCAAAATCTGCAAGTGTCACAATACCCCTTCAATTTAAATTTATCTGAGAGTCCAGCCTTCAGGTAATCTACTCACAAAACAAAGTGGAGTGATTTTTAGTTTTCTCTGGAGATGGAGAGAAATGTGCAATCTGGAATCTGCATGTGGTTATCACAGGATCAGTGCTTTACAAGTCATCATATGTACAGTTATCGTCGGTTTTTTTCACGTTCTCCATTCTACCTCAATATTTAATGTATTTTTCATTAGTTGTGACTCAGTCAATAATTTCTACATTATCCTTCTGATCACCTAGGAATATAAACTTTAACACACTGTGCATTAATGTCTTAAACTTCCTCAGGTGGCAAACAGGTTGAACTGGAATGAAAACCTATCCATATGTTTAGTACTTTATGTTAGCACCCATTTCATTAGCATTTAATGGTAAAACTGTCAAATTTTTGACCTGTAAAATCCATAAATAAAAAAGAAATTATTACTTTGAGGTTATAAATGCCAGGCTTTACTAGCACAGATAACAAATAAGGAACCAAAAGGACGACAATTTTAACCAGCAAAGGAAGAAATAAAGAATGGCAAAATAGGAAATTATTGCTATTTTCCACACTGAGACAGTACAGTCTGAGCAACAGAAATCTGGATATAGCCCAGAGGCAGTCCTGGCTCAGAAATGAACATATCCTCCATACTAGTGCCACATTTATTCACCTTCAGATTTGGCTGGGGGAAAGGGAAGTTGGAAGGGGGAGAATAGCATGTGGGAAAAAATAGAAAAAAATAGGGGAAAAATCCCAAAAACCAAAGCCAAAACAAACCCCAAACATATACCAAAACAAACAAAACCCACCAAAATCCCAACAAGGCTGGCAGCCATGTTCTCACTATCTTGCAGTGTTATTTTTAAGATCTGAATAAGGTTATGCTCTGATCATATTCATTTGCTGAGGCAAAGCTCCCACTGTTGGGAATTCTAGTACTGAAATGGTTATTACCACTTTGCTAAAGGCAGCTATTACTCTAGTTATCTAAAGACAAGGAAAGACAAGACCCTGCAAAAATGAGATTTTAATCACTGTGTTGTGCTATTTGATACCGATTTTAATCATCCCCACCCCTTGAGCCCTATTTTTATTAAATTACAAAATATAAACGGATTTTGAGACCTCCAAGCTATTTCTGATTTAAAGTTCTGAAGTTGGATACTGTAGAAATAAGTACCTGGAAGAACATTGCATTGCAAACCTTTATAGAAATTTATAGTAAATTACCAAACAGTCTTACAAAGTACATAATTAAATAGTGCTTAAATGCAAGAAAATGAGTTTGCCACCTGTAAAACTCAAAAGTTTGCAGGTATTTGCACACTGTGTACCTGTGCTTATGATTGTAAACTGATGGTGGTTTCATAGGAACTATGCTGGAGTGCCTACATGGCCTCTTTGAATCCACACACCACTCCTTAATTTCTCATTTACCTTTTTTTCCTGACTTTCTCATAGCTGTATGCAGCCCTTTGTCACCACTTGATTAAAACCCTGTGGAACTGTCTTTCACCAAACACCCTTAACACAATAACATAACAGCACAAGATAAAGAAGCCTGCTAATCAACTATAAGGGAAATGCAACACTCAGCATGTTCATTTAAAAATTGATTCTGGTCTATCCAGAAAGTAAAATTTCCTGGCTTGGGTAAACATAAAAAAGAAAAGATATGACCTAGAATTTGACACAATAATTTAGAAGAAATATTTTATGGAATGAACTCTTATTTTTCCCAAGGCCCGTAATAGCAATGTGCAAATCACTGTTTTCATTGCATGATGGATTAATTGAAATTTATATATATATATATGCATGTATATATGTATATATTGATCATCTGTTTTTCATTACTATGCAGCTGTGGCTGGCCTCATGATTCACATCATTAATATAAATTAAATGTTTATCATTAATCATCATTAATATAATTAAATTTGTCTTTTGTCATCAAGGAATCCCACCTGCCTCTTTTTTGAAATGTTTTTCTGTCTGTGGTTTTGTGCATACAAAATAGAGATGATGTAATAAAATGTACCATAGTATTCCAGAAATAGAATGTGGTAGATTAGTTTGTTGTCCTCTTTAATAAGGTTAGCTTTCCTTCTAAATAATACTATTCATGTAGATTTTTGTGAAATATTTAGGATACCCATTGTAGATCTGTCTACCAAATAGAATAGCATATGGCAGTCACTAAGCTGTGTTTGGACTTCAATTAGTAATCCCATGATATGAAAGCAATTTTCTTCTTTCTTCTTTTTCCTGGGTAGTTACCTCCAATGTTCCTTTGTAAAAGAAAATTCACTCTTAGTAATAGCAAAAAATAGATGTCATCTATGCCAATGAAACACTTTTCAGATTAGAAAAATCTAATATTAGTCTATTAGTGATACTGGATGCTATTTAAATGATCCTGAAGGCAACAGTCAATGCAATTGGCTTCAGTGATATTGGAGTTTGTTGTTTTTCATGGAATGAATGCTGCTTGAAAAGAACAGACTCAGTTCTTAAAAAAATTCTGGCACTGGTAATATTGCTCTAGGAAAAAACCAAACAAGCATCCCAATAATAAAGGGCTAGCAAAAACTCCATTCACACTTACTTTATTCTGCAATCCGATTGTTACTGTAATTGTCCTGAGTATAGCCCAGTTATAATCATCAGTGTTTTTAATTCTGAACATAGCTCTGATGATAATGCATCAGTATTTACATTCCCATATGTTTGCTAAATTGTGCAATATCAAAGCTGGGAAAAACTAGCCCTTCTCATTGTATCATAACCATCCCTAATTTTATAGGCATGGAAATGGAAACTTTTACCTGTCATGGAGAAATAACATAGCTATGATTATAATTCTGTAAAGTAGATTTATCAAAATAATTTAGAGGCATGATACTCCGTTAAGGTCACAACTGCAGAGAGAGGCTGACATAAATGAGTGAACTTTTCATTTGCTTCTTTGTTGTCCTTTATTTGTTCCTCTCCTGTGAATGGAAATTCACCTGGGATGTGCTGACAGAAGCCTCTCCAGTGTCCGACATATTAAACCTTAGGTTGGAAATGCTAATGCATCAATTAATGGGAATATCTGAAACTCTGGGGACATGCCCAAACTTACTTTTACAGGATGCTTCTACAGTTCAGATAGTGAAGATGGGGAGATAAACAGTGCTAAAAACATATTAAGAAACTTTCAGTGCTCTGTATATTTTGATGTGTATGCTGCTGGTACTCTGTGAAGATCACAGTTATGGATATTGACATAGGTGGCTACGAGCTAAGTCAGTTAATTTCCTGATTTCCTATAGAGATGTACCTAAGATATCTCTGAGTATTAAACAAAAAATTATGCAAAAGGCTCATGGCCATTACCAACCACTTTCTTCTTTGGGAATATTGTTGACACCTAAGATGGACAAACAACTACTGTTCCAATGTCTTTCCATCAGTTATATGTGTGTGATAAAATATAAACTAGGTAAACTGGTTTAGCAAAGTGCCTATATTTCCCTATTGTAAGAAATTTTTTTCAATATCTATGATGTTGTAAAATTTAGGCATTTTCACTTAGATTTTATATACAGATTCCATGCATTTATCCTTTCTTTTTTCTTTCCTATAGATAGATAATGGTTAGATTTTTCTGAATGTGAGCTAGCAGGAATATGTATTGGCTGTCCTATTAAAAATTGCAGTGACTTACATATTTGATTTTCCCAAGATATTCTGACATGCAGATTATCTCCAGGCTTCAACAATATGAATGTATCATTAATCACATCTGAGAAAATTTTAAAAATTAAGGTGATTTGGACTTGAAAAACTCTCCTTTCATGGTAATTAAAGTTCTCCTGCCTTTTTAGCACTTAATCTATGGGACATAAAGAATTGCCAACAAGGATGGTAATGGGGACCAGGAAAGTAGTCTCCTTTGGATCATGATAAAAGCTGTAGTAAAATATATTTACATGTGTAGCCAAATAAAAAATGGCAAGGCAATACTATTTCCTTAAGTGAAATGCTTAAGAGGTATAGATTCCCTTTCAATTTTCATTGAATCTTCTTCTAGGAGGTTAGAGGTTTTGCGTGGGGGGATTTGCTACTTTGGTATCTGGGTGCCAGTTGCTCTGATATCTATTGTGTATTTTCTTTTTTTGCATGAAAGCAAACAACAATCAGTTTAAAAGAAATATAGATGAAAAGTTAAACTCTTCATTCAGTCAGAAAAAAAACCAAACAAAACTTGAAATAGAATTTTCATTCAACTTTAAAACATAATCAGTCCTTTCACCTACAGATTGGCTATTTCCATTCAGTGACATATTTGCTATTTCTTTCACATTGTAAGGTGTAAATTTCATCTGTCATACGTTTGATAATGTGCAGGATAATGTAGGATACAAATGCTATGTGCTAGCAAAAGTATGAGCAATGTAACGTCCTCTAAAAGGTTTAAAAATCTGTCTGTTTTATTTACTGTGTGTTTATGAAGATATACTGTTTTCTGGATACCTACCAGACCACATTTCCTTTGAACAGCAAAACACCAGTGGGAATTCTAGGAATCTATGAAGGTCATAATGGACTGTGGAAAAATCAACAAGATTGTAAAATATGGCCAACCAAATTCACCCTTTTTCTTTGTTTGGTGCTTATGATGTGACTTCAGTTAATAATATACCAGCTCTGTACTCAGTGGCCATGCAAAACCAAAATAAGGCTTGAATTCATACTTGGAAAACAATCCCCATATTTAGCCTTGTATCCATTCACCTATCAAATTTTCTTAGAATTTTATCAATATTGCAGACGACCTAAAATCTATGAACTATTTGGGAACAAGCTCAACCCATAGGGACAGAGAGCTTGTTTTCTGATTGTGCTTATCAATTTCCTTGCTACCAGTTCATCTCCTTCCCTTGATTCCTGTTACTTTGTGGTGTCCTTGTTGTATCCACTAAATGCCAAAGTAATAAGAACCTGTGAAGACTATATTGACCCTTACTGTTTATCACAATTGCTTTATGTTTAATGAATGACTTACTACTCTTCACACCAGGACTGACTGTGACCATGAAATTAGTATTTTAAAACCCTATTAATTTATTTAGTTCATCTGCCTGCAGATGTAGGTTGGTACAGAGGTAGTGCTACTGTGAAAATGCAGGGATAGTGCAGTTATTTTTCTTTTATAAATCACTTATGCATAATGCATATATTTATTTTAATATAAACATATATTTTTAAGAAGTTTACCTCTCATTATATGGGTTCTTAATGAATGTTGTGTTTCCTGATGGAGCTCATCCTGGTATATCTGATGCAAATTAAAAATTTCTGGGTTTTGTCTACCTTGTGCTCTTGAAGAACCAAAGGATCATGTCCAACCTATAGACCTCAAAACAGTAACTCTAGACTCCTCTCCTCTATTACATTCCATTCCCCAAACACTCAAAATTTTTTGTTACATCTTTTGAAATTTAGCTTATCAAATTCAACCTCCCTGTGACAAGTTTTAAAACCTTTTTATTTATATAGATTTTAGGTGAAAATGTAATGGATAATTAGCTTATGTGTCCCTTATTTTTTCTGCTTCCTACTTTTTTTATGTTTTCCAAACTGATGCCTACTTTATCCATACTTTTACTGTGCCATCTGATAAAATAGCCGTGAGCTGTGCAGTCGTGATTTTTTCCATTTGTGCCTTATTTCTCCTTGAGTCTGGCTAGAATCAAATCAGTATTTTATAACTACAGGATGCCATAATGCTCTTGCTTTCTCAAGAAGGTGTTTAAAGCATCGCCAAGTTTTGTTCTTGTCAATAAAATATGACCAGTCAGACTCCACATTGTAAATAATATTTTCAGCCTTTTTTGTTTATAAGTTAGTATCACTTAAAATGGTATTTCTTTTTAAATTGATTGCTCAGGAGAGAATCTATCGATTGCAAAGTCTTCCTGACTGCCGGAGACCATTTATGATCTGCTCTTTCGTTTTACACTATCATTTAAATCTGAATGCCTTATCTTTTAATCTTTTCAATTTGCCTTTTAGTCTGTTCACTGCTGATTTCCAGAAATCCATTCCTCAAGTAAGGTTTTTTAATCAGCAAGGATAACACAAGCTGATCAGTATTTTTAATTACAGTGCTACGAGTTGAGGGTAATGAGGTAAATTATCATGAATTCAATACTAGTTTAAGTTCATAAAATCACAAAAACATAGAATCATAGAACCACAGAATGATTTGGGCTGGAACTGATCTTAAAAAGTCATCTAGTTCCAATCCTCCTGGCACAAACACAGACTCTTTATGCAAGGACAAACTGCCCAGAGCTCCACCTGACAAGGCCTTGAACACTTCCAGAGATGGGCAGCCACAACTTGTCTGGGCAACATGTGCCAGTGCCTCAATACCCGCCACTGTAAATAATTCCTTCCTAATAACTAGTCTAAACCCACTGTCTTTCAATTTGGAGCTGTTCCTCCTTGTCACATTCATCCCACAGCCTGTTTTTTAACTGGGGATTGCCCCAGCCTCATATCAGCACTTTGCACTTGGTCTTGTTAAACTTCTTGAGATTTCCTTCTCCCTACTTCTTGAGCTTGTCCAGGTCCTTCTGCATGGCATCCCATTCTTCAGAAGTGTCAGCTGCACCACTCAGCTTGGTATCATCAGCAAACTTGCTGAGAGTGCCCTTGATCCCTTCATCTGTGCTGTTAATGAAGTTAAATAGCGCTGGTTCCCACAGGGACTGCTGAGGTACACCACTGTCAGGGTCCGCACTACTTGCGGAGTCCTGATAGGTTCTTTTAGGGATCTCAAA
>JAODKT010001744.1:49517705-49537558 GCA_027576195.1 Cossypha heuglini
GCTGCAGTTTGAAGGTCTTCGTAGGCCTCAGGCGAAGGTCGTTAGGCAGAACAAATGAGAGGCTCTCAGACGGACTCTCACAACCACTGATATCCACTGGGATAGAGAGCCATTGACCTGTTGGATGCAACTGTCCAGCCAATTTCTTATCTATCTAACAGTCCACCCATCCAATCATCTCTCTGCAATTTAGAGAGAAGGATGTTGTGAGGGATTGTCAAGGGCTTTACAGAATTCCAGATAAATGACATCTGTAGCCCTTCCTCTGTCACTGACATAGTTGCTCCATCACAGAAGCCCATTAGGCAGGTCAGGCAGGACTTGTCCTTGGTGAGGCTGTGCTGGCTATCCCAAATCATGTCCCTGTCCTCCATGTACCCGAGCAGAGCTTCTAGGAGGATTTGTTTCATGATCTTCCTGGGCCAAGAGGTGAGGCTAAAAGATTGGTAGTTCCCAGGGTCTTCCTTTCTACTCTTTTCAAAAATGGGTACAATGTTTCATTTTTTCTAGTCACTTGGGATTTCACCTGAGCACCATGACTTTTTAACATTCATGGAGAGTGTTTGACAACTACATTAGCCAATTCCCTCAGGACTCTGGGATGCACCTCATTGGGTCCCATAGACTTCTGCACATTCAGGTTCCTCAGATGGTCATGGACTTGGTCTTCAATTACAATGGCAAACACTTTGCTCCCTCAGATCCCGTCTTGCTGTCCATCTACTCAAGGGGTGGGAGAAGAAAGGGTGCCATTGAAGACTGAGACAAAAAATAAAAAGCAGCTGAGTATCTGAGCCTTCCTCTTGTCCATTGTTACCGGTTTCCCAGCACTGTTGAACAGTGGTGTTCACCTTCTTTGACCTTCTTTTTTTCTGGTAAATGTACCTGTAAAAAGCCCTCACCATTTTTTGTATCCCCTGCTAAGATCAGGTCCAGCACTGCTTTGGTCTTCCTCACATCATCCCTATACAATCAAGCTTCATCAAATAGAGCAAAAAAAGGTCATGTCTCAAAATTCAAGAATTATGGGAAAGAATTGCAAAAATGGAACTGATAAATGTTTTGAAAATTACATTCACGAAAATTAACATGTTCTTCAAATGGATGCTGCTATGTGAGACAAATGTGGTGGAAATTAAAAGTGTATTCTCAACAATCAAGGAAATTTATTTAAAATTCCTCAGTTAAATGTATTTAAAAGTATTCATATAACATATATTAAAAATTGTAATAGCTTTTAGTAAGCATGACAGCATGGTAAATGAAATTGGTGTTCTAAAAATGGGAGATACTATGAGGGAATTAGAAATCTCAATGAATTTATTGCATTCAGGTGTAAGCAAGTTGGAAGTTACAATCCCGGACGGTAAAAAAGTAACATATGATTATAAAATAGCAAATTATTTTGACTAAGCTAAGCAGTCAGTATAATGCACATGGAAAAGGCCATGAAACGACTATAGTTACAACAAGAGAAAGACAAGATACAGAAAGATACAAGCCCACTATCCTGATCTCAAAAGTATTCACAATTTTTATGCAAATCTTGAAGGAAAGTTGATTTAAGACCTTGAGGGAGGGAAGGAACCTGTTACATGAACTCTGTAGCAGAACTGTATTATAATAACTTGATATTTTTCTTTGATGTCTTGTGGAGAATAGGGTTTCACTCAATATAAGCTACTTAGGTTTTGTTAAACATTTGAAATAGCAGGACAAGCAAAATGAAATTTTTTTCCAATGAAATTGGAAAAATAGGCTTTAGTATAAGACCTGGAAAGAACTTACCTTAGCAATGATCCTGAAATGGCAGATATTTGCTCAAAATTTCTGTTTGATGATTCTCAAGGTTAAATCTGGAGACACCCAGTTTAATGAAATAAAAGAAAGCTTGGATTACCTCGAAGGTGGGAGTAAAAAAATAAGCAAAATTAAAATCTATAAAAGAAAGTGCAAAATAGTGTTTATAGCTACTATTTATGCAATAAATTTGAATGCAATCAGATGAAAAAACCGCTTGTGATCAATTGCAGAATTGGCATGAACCATCAGTACATTGACATGAAAAGTGTAGATGTGATTTTAGAATAATCTGAGTGACATACTCTCTGTGAAATTATTAACATCACAGCACAAGGTGTTGGCGAGACCCACATAAGAAACTCTTAATAATGATCACGAACATATTATTCTACCACTAACTAATAGCATTGAAAAACTGGGGACAGGAATGAAGATAAAATGAATGGAAAGATACCATCTGAGAAGGAACAAATAGAGCAACACTTAGATGACACAAGAACAAACAGGTGGTCACCTATGAACTGTAGAAGAAATTTTACATCATAAAATGTCAGAATAGTGAACATCATTCAGAACATTCTCTTTGCAATAGTAGGATACATAGATAAGTGGCCCAGAAAGATCTTCCCTGAGGTGAGTCCTATAAAATAATTTCGGAGTGGCCACTGTTAACTGAATTAGGCTAAAGTTCTTCAAATAAAGTTATTATTATTTGATAGCCATTACACTTCTGAGCTTCCTGAAATTATTTCAACTTGAATTTCACTGAAAATATTCATAAAACTGAATTCGATGCAGAAGGCTATTTTTATGGAGAAACATCAATAACAGCATCAGCTAAAAGATCCCTATGGAAAATAAAGTGATATTTTGCATTTATTTTCCTCTTTAAGTTCTTTTTTCCAATAGTGAGTACACTAGTAGAGACATGACTCACAATTTCTATGGTGAGGAATGGACTGAAGGAATGTCCTTTCTTCTTTCCTATTTTTGCTATTAAAAGTATTCTGTAAGATGTCAAGTCAGCACAGTGCCACAGAGATTAAATATAATTTCACATAAAAATAAAAAAAATAATTTTAATTGCAACATAAAATTCTTCTCTTAAAAGAAAACCTTCAAGTAGAATGTTCTCAAAGAGCTTGGAAAGTGTTTTTTAATACTGACCTCTTTTAAAGAAAAAAAAGTGTTACTCACTTTTAACTCTTTTAATCTTCATGGTACAGAGCTGCATCTCAGGAATATTTCCCATATTTCTTCTTTCCTTGTTAAAATTTTCCCCTGACTAATTTTGAAGATGCATATTTGACTCCAATGCATATTCCATTGGAATAAAAAGAAAGAAGAACAACAATAAATTCAACAAGTAGGACTAAATAAACAAAGAGAAAACTTTTAGATCTTTATTTTCATGAAGAACAGAACTTAAGCCACATGATTTTCCTTTGAGCTGTATTTGGTTTGTACAAATTTGCTCAATTTATACCTGTAATCTTATTAAAATCCCTGGGAGCTTCAGAGACAGTATAGGACAAAACTATGTCCTCAATTGCTTCCATGTAATAAGGTTTAAATTTGCTCATGAATGTCAACATTATCTCTAAAGCTCTCATTTAACACTGTGTCAGATCTGGAATTTGTGTGACAATTGCACCCTTTTCTGTTCTTTTGGGTTTAAATTTTCCCAAGTGGATTGAATTTGTCATTAAATCCAAGACTGTTGGTTAGTGGCATTTGTGCATTGTGCACAAAAATTAAAGCATTTTCATTAAAAACAGAATGTGTAGAAGATAGAAGACGTTTGACTTGAAGTGAATCCAAAAGTCAGAGCAGACTGTAACTAGGATGGAATTGCACTGGGTAAGCATGCCTGAACATTGCAGATACTAATTATAAATCAAATTATATCCATGGGGTCTCTGTCTACAAAGCTGAAGGAGCATTTCTCCTACTCTTTCCCGTCTAGATCATTTTACTGTAACATGCAAGATCTCCAGGGGTCCTGCTGCAAGTCAAAGGGGAAATGTGTGTTTTTTTTTCCCAAGGGTTCCCGTCTGACCCAAACCCCTCTGGGCCAAAAAGTGAAATTCATAAGCAATCAACTTAGCCATCATTAGTCATGAATGGGGAATACACATGACAGCTAGGGAATTTTGTTACAATAACTCCAGTTTACTAGAACTGTGCCAAAAATAAATTATTTACTGCTTTGTAATAAAATTCACTCTCTACAAAATATGCAAATCATGGTGGGAGTTTTTCAGTGTGATTCAGCTTTCAAATCCCGAGATCTGAAACCAGGCTCCAGGCTGCACTATTCAAACTGTCATTTTCATAAATCTTAACCACTAATTAAAACAAAACATAATATTTCCTGCAAATAGACAAAATAAAATAAAAAAGACAGAGTGAATAGTTTCCTTGCATGTAGCTACTCCACAGTTTAAAAAATCAAGAGTGGGACTTTGACTTAGATACTGGTATCAGATCACTGAGCAAATGTTTATGAACAAGCCCATGGTGTCTCTGGCAGGCTGTTTCTCAACAGCCAGGCTAAAAACATGGCTTGAGATTGTTAACAAGGGCGATGAAGGTATCTGAATCCCAATGATAATCCAAAGATCTCTAAATGTTGTACAATGATCTTTCAATGAGAGTCATCACTTCTACCTACATACACCTAGCAAACAAGCAAGAATTTTTCATTGTGCAAAGTACATGAAAATGTCAGGCCACTTACAAGATGAGATAAACCACTTACCCACAAGACTCCTGGCTGATGACTCTGAGTGAGAAGGCTCCTGGATATGCTTTTTGTGCAGGAGAATTCTGTGCTAAGGGGTAGATCTCTTCTACAACCCCAGATTTATCACCTGATGTCGTCTCCTGCATCGTGTGTTTGCACAATTATTTTCATGATTTGCTTTACTAAAAACAAAAATACTGTTGTAGAGAATAGAGTACATTTCAAAGTGGATAAAAGTGCACTATTTTGAGAAAAGCATAAGAACATTTGATCAAAGAAAGGAAAGCACCCCTCAAGAGACCTGTACTCTATCTGCTGTATTTTTCAGAGCAGTCCCTCTTTGAGAGTGCTCCAGACTATTCTGCACTGTGTATATGATTTGATTAAAGCTACCTGCGAGCTAATGAGATGCAGCTCTTCACTACAGGCATAGTCCATACACCACCTGTCTCTTTTGTCATGCCTCATATGTTGTCTTTGAGCTCACTAAAAACTTAGAAAAAAATATTTCTGCAGATAAAAGGCAAGTTCCTTCATATATCTGTAAATAATGAATGTAACATACGTGAGGTTGGGTGACACTAAACATAGCAGGGTATTTGAACTTACTTGAACTCATATTACGCTCTAGATATTTAGATTATAATATATCTTACAGTGTGTTATATCTTACTGTTAGGATATGTGATGGTCAAAAATCACCCACATTTTTCTGGGATATAGAAAGGGCATTATCTTAACTTTTTTACATCCCTATGGGACTTCTCCAAATTCTTCTTCTATTATAGACCAACACTAAAAAGATATTGAGATCTTCTGATTAGTCAAATAATCAAAATATTGCTGCTGAGGTGAAGATGTGACAACACTGTACAGTATCTATTTGTTCTTGCATAATTCATAATTTCTGCCACAATCTATGAAGCACAGAACCATAGAAGTTTAGTTGAAGTTTTTAAGTCAATGCTTAGTTTAAATTGTACCTCTTCATTCATCAGGAGAGTTGATTTCCTTTCTCTTTACAAGCACCTCTCAACTTTGAAATTACCTCCTACCTGATATCTATAGAAGATTGAGATTGGTCATTTTTTAAGACAGCAGCACCATGTACATCTCTTGTTCCCAGATTTTCACTAGCCACAGTCTTTGAAATTTAATATTATTATAATCTCCTTACCATTTCTTACTTTCAGAGTTTGTGTGAGTATGGGGGGCAGGAGGCTAGAAGTATGGGGATTGTAATGTTAAGTAGTCAATTATGTCAGTTATTAAATGTCAGCTTCTTACACCTTCAATTGTTTAAACTGTTTTAACTGTTTAAAGACATCCACTGACATCTGTGTAAGTGACATCAATAACAGAAAATAAGGATAGTTTCTGTAGTTTAGAGGCAAAATTTTCTGAGTTAGCCTGTTCCCATGGGATTTTGTTTGCATGCAAAACAGGTATAGTAAAGGGACCCATTCTGACTTTGTAGGTGACCAGAAACTGAAGTAGATCGACTTCAAGAATCTGATTTCAGCCTAGGTAGCCCTTTCATTTTGAAGAGAATTAAGACATGGACAAATATTAGATTCATGAAACTAACACTATTATGTAAGTGCAGACTCCTTGTACATATTCAACTATAGATGAAGAGAGTGTGAGGGTGACATGAAAGAAAATATTATTTAATTAATTGCACACACAGAGATAAATATACATGAACAGATATGTACAGACATTTATAATATTCCTTCCCTCAAAAATATGCATGTTTCTTTTTCTTTGGGTTCTAAAAATTACTAGTGTTCCAAAATTGCCTTTGGAATATCTATGAAGAATATCTATGAAGATTATATAACTTTAGAATTATATACACTATACACAATTATTAAATAATCATATTTTAACTGACCTTTGGAATCAATGAGATTATTAGTCGTAAAGAAGTAATATCAGATTTGGGCTTCACACAAATCTTGAGCTGAGCAGACTGTGTCACAGAATCACTGAATGGTAAAAGTTGGAAGGGATTACTGGCGGGCTCATCTCATCCCTGCTCAGGAAGGATCTTCCCAGTGAACACTGCGCACGATTGCATCCAGATAGCCCTTGAATATCTCCACTGAAGGAGTTTCCACAGCCTCTCTGGGTAACATGTTCCAGCTCACAGTCATACACACAGTAAAGAAGTTTGTGTTCGTGTAGAACTCCCTGTGCATCAGTTTCTGCCTGTTGCCTCTTGTCCTATTGCTTGGCACCACTGAGCAAAACCTGGCCCATCCTCTTAATACCCTCCTTTGAAGGTTGAACTCTCTGCCTTTCCTCATAAGAGATGCTGCAGCCCCCTCATCATCTTTGCTGCCCTTCACTGGACCTGCTCCAGGAACTCCATGTTTATGTCCTGGACGCAGTACTCCAGATCCAGCCTCACTAGACCTCCTTTTTGTTGCTGTCATAAAGAAACATAGGTTAGCTGGAATTTTGAGCATTAATCTCACTTCATGTCACTTATCTTCAAATTTTAATGAAGCTAATGATTGTAGATGATACTCAGTACTTTGTAGGAATTGTTAGGCAGCTCATGGGAACGTCTTCTTTGTTAATTATATTTTCTTTGATCTTCTGCATTTAAGATTCAGGCCCTCTATCCTGTAGACATTTATTCATGAGAATGGTTTCTCACATGTGCACAGCATAACTAAACTCAGTGGAACTATTCAGGTATCAGGGAGTTTGAATACCAGAGCCATTGACTAAAGATCTGCACTTGTGGAAACCAAGGAAAATTGCATCCTAATAGTTTGACCAATGTCACAGCAATTTCTTACAATGCTGTTCTGACATTAAAATTAAAAGGATGTATTGAACGCAGAGTAAAAATTCTGGCAATATAAATGCAAATTTTATTTTCACTCCTGAATTAGACCCCTTGCTTCCCCATTTCTGATGAGTATTTTCTTTTCAGACTGATAGGAGTAGCTAGTCTTGAGGAAGAGCAGGCTCTCAGAAGGAAGGCTGGAGGGAAAAACAGGGTGAAGAAGAATGAGGCAGCTGGAGCTCAAAGTGCTTGGCTAAACTGATCTGTATCTTTTTATTTTCTCTTTTAAAGCTTTCAAGTTTTAATTGTTACCTTATGGGATATAGTAAGAAATTACAAAGAAAAAAATCATACAATCATCACAACTGAAATGAATTGAAGTTGAAAAGGGGTTCCTATAACCAATTTCCTCTAAGATTTAAGAGAGCTGCAATATTCTGCAAAACTATAATTAATATTTGCTGTTTAAGTTGAGGAATAAAAATGCTCCTACTAAGAGATGTTTTAAAAATTACTTTTGAGACACAATCTATGGTCATTGGTGGGGTAAATATATGATGGAAATTTTCAAACTATCCAGTGGGACACTTCAGTCTTTAAATTCTACTCCAGGTCTCTGTGAGACTAGACATGTATGCAGAATTTAGTTGCCTCCTCCCCCCAGCAGCCATCCTGTGTACTTTAAGGAACTCCTGCCATTGACTAGGAAAGGTGTGATTTGAAACATTTGAAAACTCGTTAAATCAGGAGCCAGCTCACAAATTTATTTGCAACTAAAGGCAGATTTCCGGAGAAGACCTCATGGCAAACTCCAGAACAGCAGTAAGGATGACAGGTGTTGAAGTGCATTGCTCTGGGGCACTGGATTTCCTAGATTGCAGTTGAAACATCCCTGCCAATCTTCTTTATTTTGGCTGGGGAAAGCTTGGTGTCAGCTTAAAGTCAGCTCCAATCCAGCCTAGAAAACAGAGACCCAGAGAAATGCATCCCTGTCAGAGAAGGCAGACTCTTGAGGAGGACAGTGTGGTGAGAATGTGGTTGTCATACACCTTGCCATGGACATCAGGCTTCTGACTCCTGACTCCAGGAGACAAGCTCAGGTACTCACAGGCCACAGACCAGGACAATAATCCTGAAGACAGATTCAAATCTCTTTCTCTTAAAAAAGTGAGAAACTACTTCTTTCCTTTTGCAGTATCACTACCTAGAGGTCTCATTTTTCTTCAAAAATCTTAGGCAGTCTGCATGAATGCGGAAGACTGATATTTTTTTCTTGTGTTAAAGATGCATTAAATTGTTTAAAATGACCACACTGAAGAATTACATCTGAGATACATTTGCAATGATACTGGTAAAAAAGAGTGTACATATGTATCTGTGTACCTTCTCTTGAAATTTGTGTGTTTCAGCACAGAGAACACAAATGAAGAGATACTAGTGATAGACCAACATGAAAATATGTCATTCAGAAAGTATAGCATAATACAAACTAATTCAAGGATTAGTTTGTCATGGGTTTTTATCTAGTATTTGCTTTATTTAGCAGTTTCACAGATAGTCCTTGGTAATTTCAGCTGAATTTTATACAAATAGCACTTTATTAAGATAAAGTAATTTAATAAAAGCTAATTCTTCATGTTGAGGAAAAAACTAAAAAAACTCCATTAAATATTCTTTTTATCCTATATTTATAGGGCATATACATTATTTCAATGTCATTTCACAGAATTTTACTGCTGATACACGTTACAGTTAGA
Source organism: Cossypha heuglini (assembly GCA_027576195.1). Taxonomy (NCBI): domain Eukaryota; kingdom Metazoa; phylum Chordata; class Aves; order Passeriformes; family Muscicapidae; genus Cossypha; species Cossypha heuglini. Next base: position 49,526,815 of record JAODKT010001744.1, read on the forward strand.
GAATGTAATGAAAAATTGTATATCTGAAACAAAAGCATAATTTTAAAATATGCAGAAGAAAGATCAAGTGAAAATAACAATTCTAAAAAACTCCCTGAAGGTGTCACGGGTGCAAACAAATGATCTTATTATATTTCTTATTTAAGGTATTTCAAAATGCACTGTAATATTAAAATTTTGAAGTTACTTTTGCAATTGTATCACATGAATTTAAATTATTTCTTTAGCAAAATTCTGTTATTCTCTCAAAATTCTGGTTTTGATTAAACTGAACTTCACCCATAGTCTTCCCAATAATAGCCCATACTTTATGGTCAGATTCTGAGGTGGTCCTCAGCTGTTTGTATTCCTAATAGCCCAAACTGGGGACTAACCTGTAATTCAGAATATTGTTCTACTGGCTCATCTGTGAAGTTTTTGGGATTTTTTTTTTTCCCTTCCAGAAAATAAAGCCTCTCAAGAGAGCTAGGCTATACAAAACCCAGATTTTATCCAGACACAGTGATGAGATTGACCCGGAGCATAAACTTGGACCAAGTATCTGAGTAGAACTGTAAAGTTTAAACAGAGCTTTTGGGAGTCCATAAATGGCTGTGTACTCCTTATTGAGGTCAGTGAACACTGAAGGGAGGGCTAAAATGGGGTGATTGTGTCTGGGTAGCAAAAACAATTTAAATTTCCTGGGAGACACTTCACATATTCTAATTTAGCAACTACCTGCTCCGTCAGAATGAAGTGGGTACTTAGACAGAGAAAATAGACCCATGAAAGCTATTAACTGATTACCTTAGTACATATAGATATAAAACCAGCTGTAATAATACATTCTTGGTGACTAGATGTGGGTGGAAGTGACCCACAACAGATTTTTTATGTCCTTCTGTGCTATGCCTCAAGTGACACATTTTATATAACTCCAGTACTAAGCCAAGGGTTCCTGGTCAGAAATGTCAATTGCTTCAACAAGTGCATGTATTTTCCTCTCGCCAACATGACTAAAGGATGAGTAAAGGAGCATGTTTCCATTAGCCCAGCTTAGAGCAGAAAGTTTACACAGCGATAGAAGTGGCCTCCAGTTCTTTGTAAAAACATTATACCTAGGCACCAGGTTTTAATGTAGTGTGGAATGTTTTGGAATAAGGTAGTAATATACACAAATCATGTTTCTGACTCTCTTGGTTTCCATTAAAGAGTATAGGTGTAGGTGGTTTTCTAGCAAGTCAGAAGTTGTTTGGGATTGGAGATAAAAAAGTCAGCCTTACAGGACAGTGTGAGAAATAAATCATAACAGCTCAGCTCCTCTAGAATACATCCTTCATCAACTCCTGGTAATGTTTAAAGATTGAATTAATCTAGAAAAAAATTGTTTGTCAATAGGTTTGTTTTTAAAAAATTTTCTCAATATTCACAGGGCAACTTGAAATCACAATTCAAAGTTTTCTAGCCTGAGGCAATACTTCTATCTTGATGCAAATACAACCTTAAATAAAATGAGAGGGAATTGACTTCATAATTGATGCTGCAAGCTATTTAGAATATTCTAGGTCGGTATTTCAGAAAACAAATTCCTTTACTGAGAACCAAAGGCAGAGTTTAAATGGTCAGAATTGATTAGAGGAGTCAGTCATGAACTCTAACATGCATGTGTCCTGGTTCCAACCAGGACAGGGCAAGCTTTTGCAGAAGTCAGGATCCAGGGATTTTTCTGTACCACAACACCTCACACACAGCGATCACTTCTTTTTCTGGTTAGCTCCAGTGTGCTGGGTTCTGCTTGGAGAGCACTACTGTGTGAATCATTTGTCTGTCTTGTAAACTCAGTTATTAATATTGCTGGTACTGTCATTTTTTCTTATTTTGTTGCTGTTTGCAGCAAAGTGTATCTTCATCTGTGGTCATTACCTTTTGTGCCCCAATTCTCTCTATCCCGACATGGGGTAGTTGGGTGGAGAGTGGGTGAGCAGCATGAGATCTGGAGTGTTTCCAGTGGCAACACTAAATTAGAGACTACTATTCCTAAACTATGGCAATATGTTTCTTTATCTTGTCGCTGACCTCGCAGTGCTACTGATCTGGCCCGTCGCCTGAGGTGTGAAATGCCAGAGTAACATCACTGCAACTGAAGCCAATGACTGTATTTCTCAACGTTGCTCAAAAACGGTGCTCAGAAGAGCATATTTTGCCTATTCATCATTGCCACAGTACTTTTTATACCTTGTGAACAATTAGTCTAGAGGACAAAAAGCCCTATGGCTCTTGTACATGGTGTCTGCTTCCAGGTTATTGCCATGGATTTTCTCTCTGCAGCTGCATGCAAGAGTGTTGTTGCCTGTTGCCACTGGCTCACAGAGTGCTCCTGTGGCCCAGATCCCCATAATGATTCTCTTTCTGATATTCTGTCTATTTTGCACTGTGCACATTAACCTGGTGACATAATCTTTGCAGAATATCACATATTAGAGTCCCAGCCATTTTGCAATAGAAATGTTGACAGTTTTAATTTAGCCATAGTTATACAGTGAGTAGAACACAGATCTTGAAGGGGGAGGGTCTTGTGTAATTAAATTTTGTGTGATTAAAATAGTTAATGACAGTTGAATGGAGAAGTGAGAGCCCACTTGGAGTATTGAATTCAGTTCTGGGCTTCTCAGTGCAAGGAGGATATGCAGCCACTAGCAAGAACCCAGTGAAGGACCACTATGGTGTTAAAGGGGTGGGAATATTTCCCATGAGAGGAAAAACTGAAGAAAACCCTTTTTCGCTGTGGGGTGAGTGAACACTGGCACAAGTTACTCACAGAAGTTGTGAATCTCCATCCCTGGGTATATTCAAAAGCTGTCTGGATGTGATCCTTCAATTTTCTTCACGTGATCTTCTTTAAGATAAGCAGATAGTAGGACATGATGATTTCCAGAGGTGCCCTCAACAGCCTCAACCCTTCTGTGGTTTTGTGATTCTGAGAAAGGCAAAGAACTGTACTTTAACTCCACTAAATTCCCCAAAAGATATTTAGGAAACAATTCAATTAAAATGGAAATACAAAACAGTGTGTTTGAATTAACTACTGAAAGCCTGAGAATTGAATCAAAACTTGAATAACATATTGACTACCAAGCAGGTTAGAAAGGCAGCAGAATGAATATATCTTGAGGCTGTCCCTCTTTATGCACTCACATCTGAGCCTGTGCACTAACTCTCTGTGACTGCTTTGTGGCAGAGCGGAAGAGTAATTGACATTCTAGTTAACATAGGCTGAAAAATGACCTTGATTCATCACTTTGTCCCTGCCTTAGCAGGGTATCAGGGTTAAAGAAGGTCGCTTGATTCAAAACCTGCAAATATTTCATCCTAACAAACACCCACAAAATGGCTGCAATACTTTAATTGTTATATTGTTTACAAGTTAATTAATTGAGGGAATTCATCGTCCAATGTTAAATGAATTAGGTCTCTTTTTTTAACACATTCTTGGTATTTTTAAGCCAATTTAACATTAGATATTTTCAAATATCTGTTCTGGACAAAGACATAGTAGTGATGGCAAGATGCCTAGTTTTTTTGTTGCTCTGTGGTGTGACAGACTCGCATTTCCCTGTCAGTGTTATTTATATCTAAAAAAGTAGTGGGTTTTGAGTAAAATATGGAAATTAAAGATAGCATCTGTAGAATAGTCCTGGTTTTATTTTTGCTGTTCTTGAATTCAAATTACTATATGTTTCCCAGACTTCAGTATCCAGAGAACATTTACCATACACAAATACTGAAAGAAGTAGAAATACATTGTTCATTGTGTAGGTTTCTAGTGAGATTTCACATATCCAGCCAGACATGCAAAGTTGAATGCTTTTGCTAGTACAGCCACAATACAGCAATGAGTCTACAATATTGACCCTTAAATTGTGGCTGTTATAAAAATCTGTCCACATATCTGTGTATCATCTTACATTTGTTGAATATACCATATATTTCCTTCCAACACTGAAAGGGAAAAACCTCATGGTTGCTAACAGACATTGTCATTCTGACACAAAACTTTGCAACAAGAAAGAGGATTTCTGGAAAACATCTACTGCTGTGGAACTGTGTTGAAAATACTAAACAAATTAAGAACCATACAAGAAAAAACATTAGAAGGTATTCTTATATACACATAATACTTTTTTCTATGCCTTTTAAATTTTGAAGAAATACTGTATTTTGTGGAGTCAGTTGCATACGGCAATCTGACTGGCTTCAGGAAAAAAAAACATGGTCACACAGAGATTGCTACGTGTGAACCTTGCAGAAGTAAAACAAAAAAGTATTGTAGGTTACTAGGAGGGAAATATAAGCTACCTGAGAAACAAAAAGAAGACTGTAAAAAATATCTAAATCTTGAGCTTTCATACAAGAGATAAGTAACGTGGTGAGGAAGAGGTTTGAAAAGAAGTTTCTAGAGTTAAAGTTGAAAAACTATCAAGTTTATATATAGCCAAAGTAGTCAAAAGAAGTGACACTTCTTAACATGGTTTGACAGCAGCAAACGACCACAGAAAATATTGGAATCAGTCTCCAAATCCTGGCTCTGCGGTAAATCAGGCACACTGGGAAGACCCAGAGGTAAGAAGTGTAAACGGAATGGAATTGACTGGAGAAATGGAAGAGGCAGATGTTTTCTGCATTTGCTGCCTCGAGTGCATGATTAGCATAATTAATCTATATTTTCCGCACTGACCCAATGAGGGAGTGATTCTTTGATGTACCTGGTGAACAGAGGGACTGACTAAACTAAAGGAGATAATTGCTAATGCATCTACATTACAGCCTTTGTGAGTTGCAAGTAGGTGCTTTCAACTCATCATAGCTGCCTACAACTTGGGAAAAAGACAGGAATGTGATTTGAGTGCTTATGGCCTGACCCATGTCCTGCAGAGCTCATAGATGGGAATGCAAAACTACAAAAGTGAAGTGGCTGCCTGATGGCAAAACTGGTGGAAAACAGTGGCTGATCAGTGTCTTTCAGCAGACTCAAGTTTTATTGCTCCTGGGCATGAGGGAATCTGTCAGTTCAGCCTTTCCCTACTTCTTTCTTTCATCCTCTTTCATTTCAAAAGCAACCTCTCTAAAGAACTTCAGGTGGCATTGTACATTAAAAGCCAAGGATCATAATTTTAAATACCAATGTCTTAGCAAACACACATGCAAGTGAGCAGTACTGAAAGCTCCTGAAGAGACTGTATTGAAAGGCTATTTCTGTACAATTTTTGTGTCCTCAATACTAGTAAAGAACAAAAACATTCTATCTGGTGTGGAACTTCAGGAAAACCTCTATTTCGTGGTTTTCAAAAGCAAGAAGCAAATTACAAAACTCTCATGATTCAAAATGCAATTTTTCCGAATGTAAGTTTTGATGTGTTTACATTGGGGATTTTGTTTCATTTTGCTTTTTTTAGATACCTAGTTGTAGTGAACATGAAAGAACATTTTTGGATTTCCATTGTAAAATTTTCAAATCTACAAGTAACAGTAAGAAAGGAGGTAATCAAATTCCTCAAGGAAATTAGCTATTAGTTTACCTTCTCAAACTTGGAAACTTATGTACACAGAAGGAAGGGGTGAAGATCTACTATTGCCAAAGAAATAATGAATTAAAACATAGACATTCCTTTAAAATCTTCATTAAAAGACAGTAGTTGAAATACATGTCTAATTAATGAAGAACAAAGTTATTTACTGAAGAAATGTATAATTGGGGGTTCTAACATTTTGATTGACTGATTTTGATAAATTGCAGAATTAGCTCAGTGGTCTCTGTGAGCTACTTCACTATGTATGGGTTTAGAAAACCAGGCTATAAAAATAAGGGAAGTTTAAGGCAAGATGAAAAGAGAGATGCAGACAAATTGGGCACGAGATATTCACTTCTATGCGCATTATTTCATTCATTTATGCATTTGTTTGCCTCAATTGCCTCTTGCTCTTTTAGTGGTATGATAGAAAATTTATTTAATGTAGGTTAATAAGAGGAGATATTTCAGAAAAATTACTGTTTTGATCTGGCACTAGCACAGGCTAGAATGAGAAAAAAAAATGTTAATGGATATTGTGCTGAAGAATGAGAAAGGAAGAGCACTCTGATGACTTAAAGAGGGCCCAGCAATTGCTCTTGGACTTGAGAGGTGACACAGATATGTACTTATAGAGCATTTATTATTTCGTTCATATAACTCACAGTCTCCCCAGACCTTTTTTTTCATTCCTAATGAAATCTTATATCCCATAGAAAATTTTGCACCTTCTCATGGAAAAACCATATACTATTCATATATTCATGCCATTTCTTCCTTTATTTTAAAGGATTATATTTCTTAAGTAAGTGATAAGATTTTAGGAGTTGCACTCTGGTGTGAATAGCTGTCAAACACATAGTAGTTCCTGCAACTGTTTCACATTGCAAAAAAAATTATGTGCATGTTAATTATACAGTTAAAAGTCAGGGTAGAACTTCTAGCCTAGGAATACTGTAGTTATACACCCACAGCATTGTGACATAATTGATCAAAATAATGCTTAGGGTTTTGTCATCACACATTCATTTGGTATTCATTAGAGTATCACTGATCATAATGATTTCACTTGGTATTCAGAAATGCCATATGTTTTGCCATAGGTATTCATGGACACTTAAAATAGATTTCTTCTTCCCTCTGCTGAACTCTCTGATGACATGCTGATGCAAAATGCATTTGCACTGACAGAGTCCCTCCCTGTCTACCTGGTAACAGAAGGCCAGCTCTTCTGTAAAATCTGAATTAACAATATAAAGATTCTTCTCCTTGTGATTAAATGGAAGGCTGTACTAATAAAAACCAAAAATGAAAAAAAATAAGAATAATTTTACTTTTATATTTAAATAATGAAGATGTGAAAGAATTTGTAATTCTGAGACAGACATAGAAAATCCTCCCTATCCAGTACTTTCTTTAATTAAGAAATAGTCATACGTCATATAAGTCAGATACGTTAGAAGAAGAGGATTTTGGATTAAGCAAAAACCCAAACAGAATCAGGATTTGGAACTTTAGACTTGCTTTTGACTCAGCAAAAATCTGTTTTTTCTTTTCTTAATCTGTCTCCATTTCTACAAGCTAAAGGACTTCTGATTGACATGAAGTGAACTTCAGTACCTACACATACCTTCCTGCCTGCCCCTCTCCTGAGTTTATACAGGTCTAAGGTAGAATGAGCAGAGCCTGATTATTGATCATAGGTCAACCTATTAGAAACACTGGTTTCTCTGTCAAGATGCTGCATATTCCTGTTTGTATTGCCTTGCCATTGCTGATGCTAAATTTCCCAGGCTAGGCAGCTGAAAAAAATGTTCCCTCTTGTTGATTCTGGTTTGAGAAAGTAAACTGAAATTAGTTTCTGCTTCTGATATTTCTTGGGTAAGGATGAAAAAGAAAATGTTCAGCAAAATTACCTGGAAGTGTGGAAGACTTTTCTGTACTTTCAAAATGCTTGAGGATTGTGTGTCCCTAATGAGTTTCATGAAATCACTCTTCCTTGCTCTGAAAGCAGCTGGACTAAGATAGTCTTCCTGGAGGTAGATTGAGCATTGAACATGATTAAACTTCTCTGGGCTATAAATGCTTCAGTATGTAAAGCTAAACTCACTTTCATTCTCATTGTTTAACTTCTTAGAAAGAAAACTGTACTGTGACTGTCAATGATACAAACTGAAACACAAATCTCAGGAGGCAAATGCTTAAGTCAAAAGGGAATGGCTTTGTAAAACTACAATATTTTCTTTAATCTTTCAATTAGCCCTTTCTTTCAGCCTCATGTGGCTTCAACACACATTCAGGCTACATTTTCTGTTTCTTAAGCCAGTGTCCATATCTATTACCAAATACATATTATTGTAACAGGTTTTTTTAATTGGACATAGAAACATTTACTTTACCACTACAAATAAAAAGAAAATGGTAGAATAAGGGAAATGTGTTTTCCCTTCATTGAAGAATTTTGCAATTTCTTGCATGTCCTGCAGAAGTAATTCTTGAATTGCAAGGTATAATTAAAATACACTTTCAAATCTTGTTGTTAGACACTGCTGAATTAACAGGAAAGTGGAAAGACCTTAGTGAATCTCAAGTGTCTCACTAGATCTTCCTTTTTCCCCCACAGCTTCCTGAATAAACCTTCTGCCTGCCTTTTTTTTAATCCCCAAAAGCAAATGCCATGAGTTATGTTCTTAAGTCCATGTTCAAATGAATAAAGCTGCTCCATTAGAAGAAGTACTGGATGATGAGTACCATCATTAATTTAAATATTTTTTATCATATTTTAGTCTTAATCTTTAGAAACTTCATATTCTTTCTCAAAAATCTGTCAATCTATGAAGGGAGCATCCCTAGTCCTAAACTATCTTCAATCTGACTGTTAAGTCTTCTAAGGCACTCGAGTTATTAAACAAATTTCTTTCTCTAAATGTGGGTGATCATGGACACTGGAGACTTAATCTAAATACCAGGTAATGATTTTAATTTTTTTTTTTTAATTTGTGTCCTCCTAATGATTAGCCTGTTCCCCAAAAGCAGGTAAAGAAAGTTGGGTGGGAAGACAGAATCGGAATGCCATTTTATATAATGTCCCACTTGGATCAAGGCCAGCTGAGATCTAATTTTTCAGGATGCAACCTAATTGAGATTAAAATAATGAGAAAGAGATTCATGAACACACAGGACTTCATGGAGTGCATTTCTCTTCCTCAGCTGTCTTCAAAAAAACTGTGATATTTTTGAAGTATAAAATATGTGCAAAACTATAAGTCTCACACCACTGCTTTTACAAATTAATATTGTACTTAAAATAGAAAAAAAGATTGAAAAAAATAAGCACCACAAATTCAAATATACCAAATAATCCTGGCAAGCACTCAGAGGCAGCTCATTTGTGACACATAATTAAAACATGGAATGTTTGTCTTTATGGTTAAGATCACCTTCATCCCCTCCTCCCTTCACACAGATTTAGCCCATGCACCAGCACTGGCTGGGGGCTGACCTGCTGGAGAGCAGCTCTGCAGAGACGGACCTGAGGATCCTGATGGACAACAAGCTGTCCACAACCCACCATGGCCCAGTGGCCAAGAAGGCCAATGGTATCCTGGGGGGCCTTAGGAAGAGCACTGCCAGCAGGTCAAGGAATCCTGTCCCTGGACAGGATACTCTGGAGTGTTGTGTCCAGTTCTGGGGTCCTCTGCACAAGAGAGACACGGAGCTCAGCATTGTTTTTAATACTGGCTTGGTGTGACAATGTTTTAACTGCAAAAGGCTTTAAATAAATTTTTCTCAGAGTTTTTTTGGAGTGTTTTTAATTTCACCTTTTTAAAAATTTATTTTGCCTGGTCCAAACCCATACATTTTGAGTGATCACTTGCCTGAAGGTGTCTATTGTTAAACCTGAAGGTTCTAAATAGTAAGTCTGATGCAGAGACATCATATTTGCTTACTGGGGTCCACTGTTATCTGACACCTGGGAAACAGAAAGCAACATCATCTCACATATAGTGGTAAATTTAAAAGAGAGTTCTTCCCTGTATGATACTTTTTGCACAGATCTGAAATTGACAATATCAGATTAGCGACTTGAGTAAAAAATCACGAGTAATAGATGAAAATTAACAGTGGAATGAGAAGCTGCTTGATGAATTCTAAAAGAAGCAAGATGCAGCAATTTTGCTTCCTGTATCCTGGTGAATATTGCTTAAAATCATATATGTGGGAGACAAACATTTCCTATGGGATCATTGTTCCCTCCTCATAGGCAGAACTCCCCTGAGCTCAGAAATCCCACAAACGTCATTTCTTTGAATAAGAGGAGAGGAAGAAATAGGGAGAGTCCTAAGGAAATATGGGATTTCCTCTTCACACTGAGAGAGCATCAAGCCTGATTTGAAGAATGTAGGAACACTGACGCTGAACTAGGATGTGAATTACTATCTGTGATGTTTTGTCTTTTTGATATTTCAGCCAGATCATCTTAATTATACAGAGACATTTGTTTTACTCACTTTCCTGCCATCTTCACCATCCTTCATTGAGATACTGTCCTGGTTGCAGTAGCCAAGAGGGGCCATGGGTAGGAGATGAAGGTTATTTAATACCACCTCACATCATTGTTAGAGGTGGAGGAAAGGGAATCTCTTACAGTCAAGGTAGCATAACAGTGTCATCCTGGGTAGGGCTCTGCAGTGAGCATTTTGCATATGAATCACCCTATCTCTTTCGTAGACTTCTGTTCTTAATATTGTTGCTGTTACTGTTAATTTTCTTATCCCATTGCTGTTCCAAATAAGCAGCCCTTATCTCAACCCATGACCTTTATCTTTTGTGCCTCCAATTCTCTCCATCCTGCTGCAGGGGAGGACTAGGGAGCTAGCAACTGTCAGCATGGTTTGGGAAGTTGTAGTGGGAGCCAGAGGTTGGGGGTTGGGTTTTGCTCTCTTACTGTTCCAGTTTAAAGAATTTTTCCCATTATCATGCTAAGGGAGCCTGCCAGCTAAACCCAGGCTCTTCTCAGGACTCTAGACAAAGGGGTAGGTGGGGGCTGGCTTCTGGTGGGGGCCACTCGCTCGCCGGCAGGACGGAGGGGAAGGACTGCCCATCTCCAGTCCACACGGTCGGACTGCCCTGCATCTGCTCCGCTCCAGCCTACCACCTCTGAGACCACAGCTGAGCACCAGGACTCAAACAGTGAG
>JAODKT010001744.1:49557015-49568197 GCA_027576195.1 Cossypha heuglini
TCCTTCCTTCCTTCCTTCCTTCCTTCCCTCCCTCCCTCCCTCCCTCCCTCCCTCCCTGCCTTTGACTCTAGTTTTGGTGCATCCTGTGTATTTGCCCCTCTTTTCACTTCATCTACTCCTTTTTTGGGCTTGATTGATTATCTCAAAAAATGTGTGAACCAAACTGGATGAACCAAAAAAATCATTGGGTACTCCATGTCTTCTCTATGCCAACTTGCCCAGGGTTACAACCACCCTTTCTTTTTAAAACCTGGCACCTAACTTGTGTGTTTTGCCCCAAGTTCATGGAGGGATGGTGTCTCTATAAAAATAGGGAATGTTCATGCTTGAGCCCTCTTTTGTTTCTCTCCAGCCTGGGAGGAGGTTGCCTGGTTCAGGTCTCACAGTAGCAACCCAAGAAGCTGCATTTCAAAGTCCATTTCTGTTTCAGAGGTAATTTTGCAACACCTTTCCACAAGCCACTGTGCCAAGGTGAGACTACGAAGGGCCAGGGCATGACTGTTCAGTGCTCAGCAGAACTGTTTTATTTTCCCCCGCACTGGGGCAGTGGCCCAAGACCGGCAGGAGGAGGCACCGCCAAGTCTGACCTCGCACATCGACACGTGGGACCTGGTGCTGCATCCTCTCAGTGCTCAGTGAGACCATTCCTTCCCCCTGCAACACTTGGAGCTGCAGCAGCAGCACCAGCTGGGCCCAGCCAGGAATCAAGGAAAGCAGGGAACCTGGCATGCGGGTCCAGAGCTGCCCCACACAACGCCAGCATCCCCCGTCTGCCACCGGAACTGCTCCGCGCACTCCTGCCTTCCCAGCCCTTTGTTCTGGGGGAAGGATCAGCCAAGCAGCTTATCTGCCATACTGCCTCTCTTTTCTAGGCCACCTGCTCTGTTAGGGCAGCTGCCATCTTGGGAGGAGGGCCCTCTCTGCCATCTTGGGAGGAGGGCCCTCTCTGCCATCTTGGGAGGAGGGGTTCTCTGCCATCTTGGGAGGAGGGCCTTCTCTGCCATCTTGGGAGGAGGGGTTCTCTACCATCTTGGGAGGAGGGGTTGCCTGCCATCTTAGGAGGAGGATGTTCTCTGCTATCTTGTTTTCTTTGTACCCAGAGCATCCAAGGGATTCAGCACCTTTGTATCTACTGGTTATTGACATTATCTTTGTTATTGCTGGCTTGGTTTTTTTTAATAAACTGTTTCTTTTTCAGTTAAAATCTTCTTGCATTCATCTCTCTTTTTTTGGTGAAAGGGGTGTGGTTAAAAGTAAAAGGGAGTGATTAAAAGTAAAGGGGAGGTAGCTCATTTGGGAGTCTCTGCCCCTTAAACTAAGACAAAATTCTAACATTGGAATCAATGACACTTCACTTAGGCCCATTTTTTCCATGTTCTGCTTTGTGTGACAAATTCGTGCTTATAAAGTCCCACAGAGCAGGGGAAGACATTTTTGGTTACTGTGGCAAAAGCATGCAGCTTTGTTGTGAATTCTTGCATAACCTAGGAAGCATTTGAAAATAGTAGAGATACCAAAATGCTTGGATAACTGAAGACTGAGGAGGTTGTGTAGTCTCAATTTGTCACAATCGGTAAAATCCCTTGAGCTATCTTTGTATTTTACATTTTGCTGCAAGGAGCAGTAACAAAACATTTACAGCACTGGCTCTGCTCATACACAGTGTTTTGTACAAGGCTGCAAGACAGATATTTCTGGTGGGACTGCTCCCACTTTACTAGCTTATCAACCTTTTGCATCATGAAAGACAGCAGTTGTGGATCAGAACCTAATAAAACTTGGGATACACCAAACACATGAAATTTGCATGCCACGCTTATGACAAGATTTTAGGTCGGCTGCCTATTTCATTTCAGATACCAAAAGTTTTTTGCATCCCTATGTAACCTTTACAAAAGCTCCTATGTTCAGAATTTGGTTGTTCTGTCTCAGGAACTTTCCTTGATTAAATAAATTAGCTTAGTGATCCAGCTCCTACAGCGTGTTAAAACTCAGGTTGCCAGCAATTATTCCTTCTGACAAAGAAAATTTTATTTATTGATGTCTGCATGTAACACCATTCAAATAAACCTGTTTCTAAGTGAAGTGTCTGATTTACTGCCTGAGACTATCTGAAAAACATGACCATTCAGTCCAATCTCAGATTTACACCTCAGTTCAAAATACACTCAACTGGGTCATGCTGCCTCTAGCCCTGACTGATAATGAACTGATCTGTGACTTGACATTAAACTCAATTATTGGAAAAGCGCAAAAAAAAAAAAAAAAATTGCGTCTTTCAAATACATTGGCAAAATTGTCACTAGATTTTATCTTCTGTTACATCAAAGAGACTTCAGGACAGGTTTTCTCAGGTTTTATTGTTAAAACATTTTAATTAAAAAAGGTCTGCAATTTTCTGAATTGCTGATGGGAACCAGGCGCAAAAGTTTGGATTTGCATATGAAAGCAAAACCTCTATGATATCTAGCTGTCAGCATTTTTTTCAAATGGGATGTAAACCTGTCAAAGACTCTTTAATGTTATAGCACATACTAGAGTCTTACTTCAGACTAAGCTGCACAAACAGAGTTTACTATGCCCTAGTTGCCTTCCAAGAACTTAAGATAAAAATTTTTCAGTCTAGCTTTTTTTGACTTGAACATAGTGACTCTAAAAGTGTTCAAGGCAAGCAATATAAATGCAAGTGATGTCTTTCGCTGTACTTTAATGCAGGGTTTTTACTTTCATTTTTCACAAAAGGACATGTGATTATAATTAATTTTTAGGTCTCTTCCCTCTAGATGCATGCCTCATCCATGTAGGCACATTTAACCCTATTAATTCAGGCATGCATAACATGGTTTAGTATATATATTGCTGTATATACATTGCAGGACAGACTCTCACTGATATGAGCAAATCACTTCCCTATGAATCCCATCTACTTACATGGAAGTATGGAAACTCATGTTGGTTTCATAAGCATTCATCATGGCTCATCTGCACTGTATGCATGCAAGGCTTGTTGCTTGTTGGAGTACACATATTTCATCCTCCCCTTCTTCACATAAAATATTAAATATGCCTTTTGTTCATTATATCCTATGCAGATGAATGTCGCTGAGAGGAATGTTGGGGTTTGGTTTTTTTTCTCCTATGCAAACTTTTGCTAATACCAGTTTGTATTCATAAGGACAGCAGTCTTGCATTCAAGTTTCTTCTCCAGTATTGTAATTGAATGAAAGTGTGAATGTTTTCTTCTAGAGCTGATGGCCACATATGTGTACAACCAATTGCCCCTCCTTTCTCAAATGTGTTTTTGCTCTCTCCCTCTAATTGCTTTGGGCATTTGCTGAGTGTTACACACCACTAACCACTTAATGATCCTGCTCCACCTGAGCACCAAATCAGAGGAGCTGGGCCAGAGGTCTCCTCCATTCTTCTGCCTGAAGGAAGAAATCTGAAGTGGACAACCCTTCCTTACTGAAGTGCTAAATATATAGGTAATGATACTTAAATGAGTAAGTAAATAAAAACATAATTCAAGCATTAAGTGTTGTCAGTATCAAGTGGATGTAAAAGTGCTTGTTTAACAGTAGTTTTCACTAGATTGTGGGTTCTTTCTGAAGTCTCTCAACTTTACCTTCTCTGAAACCATTTAGGGATCAAGAGGCTCAAGGACACTAAAAACCATATCCAACAACAGAATAACTTTTATTTAATTATTCTGAGGTCAGAACTTTCACTTATCTTCCCACTATATTAATTTCTTTTGGTTTGTTTTTTTTTCCCCTTGGATGTTTTCGAGGTCAGCAATGTGTTGACTATTTTTAGATAACTGCTAACAGATGTACTCTATTGAGTGCATCTTACTTCCCATCCTGAAATTTAAAAACTCAAACCAGCTTTAAGGCTTCTAAATATAATACCCATTTTATGGCTGCTAATCTGCTGAGTTTCACAACAGGGCAATTTTTTCATTAATTCTTTGCCTTAAGCCATTCTTCATCTATAATTTCGTTTTACTTTACAGTGTTTGAAAGAGTGCATCAGCATTGCATGGACTTTGCACAAACAGTCTCATGTATCTCAAGTATAGATTATTTCTTAATGTTGATTAGGTTTTTTCTACTATGAATTGCTTACTTTTGGGCCCCTAAAATTTACTAACTCTGATTCTCCACCTATTTACCCTTATATAAGTCACTCTTTTACATAAAAACAACAAAACAAACAAAAACAGCAACAAAAATTTAATAGGAAGTATACAGATAAGAATAGTCTAGTGTAACAGGTGAAACTCCAGAGCAGGAAAGTAGATCTGTTTTCTTTTATTTGAAGGATATCTTCTTTTCTCGTATTGATAAGGACAGTAGAACTAGAACACAACAGCACAGCCTTGGAGAATTAGATAAATGATGTAATTTAGGCAAACAGAAGTTGTGCAAAATGCAAGCAGTATACCAGCTCAGCTCTTCAAGGCTGACAAAGTAGTTGTTATGTAAAACAATGATATTGCACTTACTCAAAAGTGGGGGTCGAGGAACAGCCACCTAAGGATGACACCAGACATTGAAAACCACAGAAAAGGACCCCAAAGAGCCAAGGACTTCTGCTAGGGGTACAGCCATGTAAAATAAAATAACATACACACATGAAGTAATCAGGGCTAGGTGATAAATATGCAGACAGTGCATATGACAAAAACTCTCCTAATGCTGAGGGCACTCGATTACAGGAAGGATGCTCTAAGTGATCAACATGCTGCAAAAAGAATGGCAGATTTCTAATACCCAAAACTGTTAGAAAGTAGTTTCTATCTGGCCAATTTCTGTATCAAGGTTTTCTATGCCCGAGAATTGCTATCTCAGGGAATCTAAGGAAAAAGACACCAGAATATTAAAAATATATTTACCACAGCGCCTGTAACAGAGACCCTGATGTAGTTTCTGAGGTACTACACTAATGTGTGCTTGGTTTTTAAGTGTCCTGGTTTAACATGATTTAAGGGGGACATCCTAAAATAGGTTACCTCCTCTATAGTTTAACCCATTCCTTTTCACCAATAAGGAGAAACAAATACAAGTAGATATAAGTCAGAAAATAAGTTTATTAAAAACAAAATAGCAACAGGCAAAAAATAGCAGCAATAGTCACTAGCTAGCAAGTTGCTGAAATCTCACCAATCCTTGGGAACAATGAGAAAATGAAAATGGCAGAGCAATGCCTCCCCTGGTTGTTGGTCCCAGTTGCCAAATGCTGTGGGGAGACAAAGGTAAAAATGGCTCCTTTCACCTGCCCCTTTCCAGCCCCCAATCTCTCCAGCAGTGGCAGTTGCTCTGTTGGCAAATGCAGCTACATGCTCTGGCAGCTGGTACTTGGTCAGGGGCTACAACAGGGGGAGGGCCTTCGCCTTCCTCTCAGCAAGAGATGGCAAGGCAAGCAGCTGGGGCAACTTGTGCTTGGTGCCTCCTTGCCTCAGCCAGGTGCTGCCAGTGGGCTGAGGAGCAGGGCACTCTGCTCCTCTCAGTGTGATGCTGCAGCTGCAGACAGGCGCTCCCACAGCTTGCTCGGAGCTAGTCCAGGGCAGTGAAACCACCCTCTCAACAAAATAAAAAACACCTGGAGCAACACCCTTGCAAGAAAGAAACAATCTTATTGGTCATCTCTCCATAGATTTGCAATACAAATTCAGCCTTTTATGAATATAATCAAAATTTGACTTGAGATGTCTCCAGTGAGAGCAGAGGGAGGTTTTTCTCCCATTTTTTACAAAGACAGTAATTAACTAGCAATGTTAAGCCCATCTTTCTAAACCATTAAGCCAAACCACCTCACTATTGACTCTCCTTGAAATGAATCAGCTGTAACAACACTTAAATCCTTCTGTCTAGAATATTTATATGTGCCCAGCTGAAATATTGCTGCATGATCTCCTACAAGGACCTTCAGCTAAATTTCACAATACTTTGTTGTTTCATTATTCTTCCCTGCTTATACAGTTAAGTTAAAACCAAAGCCATAAATCAAATTAATCAAATAAATCAAGTCTTTCATTTGTCAGTTATTTCATAATGGAATAACTGTTATTCCAGTGGGTGAGAGGTTGGACAAGAGTTGGCTGCCCTTGCAGCCCAGAAAAACAATTGTGTCCTGTGCTGCATCCAAAGCAGCATGGCCAGCAGGGTGAGGAAAGAGGTTCTGCCCCTCTGCTCTGCTCTGAGACTCCACCTGAATGTTGTGTTTAGCTATTGGGTCCCCAGTACACAAAGGACATTAAACTGTTGGAGCAAGTCCAGAGGGAGGCCACCAAGATGATTAGAGGAATGGAGCACATGTCCTCTGAGGAAAAGCCAAGAGGATTAGGACTGTGAAGCCTGGAGAAGAGAAAGCTTCAGGGTGACCTGATTGCAGCCTTCCAGTACCTAAAGGCAGTTTACAAGAAAGATAGAGAAACAGTGTTTACAAGGGCATGTAGTGATAGGAAAGGGGAAGTGGATTTAAACTGAGAGTGGGTCTAGATGAGGAATTAGGAAGAAATTCTTTACTGTGAGGGTGGTGAGGCACTGGAACAGGTAACTCGAAGAAGCTGTGGATACTCCACTCTGGAAGGATTTAAGGAGAGGTTGGATGGGACTATGAGTAATCTGGGAAGGTGTCCCTGTCCATGGCAGGGGGGTTGGAACTAAGTGATATGTAAAGTCCCTTCTAACCCAGCCCATCCTATGATTCTGTGGCTCTCTGTATGTTGGTTCTTTTCCAAACATGCCCACAAAACCCTTTAGCTATTAGGTCATTCAGTAACAGAGTTCAGTAGAATTTAAGTTCACGTTCTTCCTTTTTGCCCTGTCATTAGCAGATGAAGAATATGTAAAGACACATCTTGAGATCAATACACTGTGACTTCACAGTTCAGGGACTTGGGGCCCTAAAGCATTTTTCTACAGAACACTAATTATTTCTTTGTCATCAGTCCTCTTTCACCAGATAAGCAGTGATTGGATGTGTTTTCCCAAGACAAATTTTTATACTGAACATCTGCTACTGCACAACACATGCTTGTCCTTAAGAAGCTCCAATTAATTATAATCAACAGCTAAAATGAGTAAGGTGGAAAAACTATTTCCATATCTGTGTGGCAGGCAGGTAGTCATCCAAACTGAATAATAAGGGGTGTCTTTCAAAGAAGTGTCACCAGTACCAAAATTATTCTTCTCGTAATGCAAGTATTCATCATAAAATAATTTCCCTAATAATAGATGAGCAAGCAAGTAACTGCAAAAGTTGATTCCTCCTCAAAGCCTGATAGAGCTAATGTGAGTGGAAGGAGACACAGGCTTTTAGGGAAGCTGGGCCTGGCTGTGAGAGGACCCGGATCTTGATTCTCCAGTGTAATGAACTGTAGAACCTGAAAATAAAATGATAACTTGGAAGTATTAAGAAATGTAAGGACAAAGTAAAAAGGAGGAAGAGAGTGGTGATGGCAACAATGTCACAGGTTATTTTCTTAGTCCATCAAGGACTAAATAAAGGATGTCTTCACAGAGAAATATAAAAGTATGTGGAATTCAGAATAACAATCTTCAGCACTTCCTCAAGAATATTCTGAGTTGGAAGGGACTCACAAGGATCATTGAGTCCTGGTCTTAAGTGAAAGGCCTGTGCAGGGATCAAATCCATTACCTAGGAGTTACTAGAATCATCCTCTAACCATCTTAGGTGCCTGCTGGTGGCTGGTTTGGAATCTCTTCTGCACCCTGCCCTTTTAATCACGTACTGAGATGAAGCAAAAGTAGAAACTATTGCCATTTTGAAACAAGCTAAAATAACCTGATTTTAGTGGAAGAAGTACTACCTGCACAAAAATGTGGAGAAAAAAAAATTGAGAACTTTTCCCAGTAAAATATATTTTACTACATGAATATTCAATCTCTGTGGAACAATAACATTTATATATTTGGAGGAATTGCAATGGGCCAAACGACGATTATTTCTCAAGGCATTTTCTTGCTTCCTTTATTAGACTTGCAACAGTATTCAAAAGCCAGGAGTGGCTTGCATAATGTCAAATTGACACTTGCTGAAAGGAGGGGAATGCTACATGAATATATCTCACAATATGTTCAAATATGCATTGTAGCCATGTTTGATAGGCATGAAAGAAGCTTAGTACACTTCACACATTATTTATTATTCAGGTTTCCATACAACTCCTGGTGTTCAGAGTCCATACTTGATTATTAAAATACGTACTCTAATCAAAGTCTCCAGCTGATTCAAAGGGGAATTTAAGATCAAGTAACTAAAACACATTCTTTGCAGATATTATAGAAATTACAGAAAGGGAATGGCGCATTAGTCCAGACTGCTGTCAGTACAAAATTATTCCTTACATAATATTTTCCCATATTTTGTGTAATAAAACTGTTAGTATTCTTAGAGATGGAGCTTTTTCCCACCATTTCTCAAGGGAAATTGTTTCATAACCAAATAATACTTCATGTCTAGTTTGATTTTTTAAATCAGTTGAATTTTCAAAACACGTATTTGCACATCTTTATTGATTTATTTAGCAGAACATAGCAACAGTAGCATTTCAGTGTGCATTTTAAGGAAAAGAATCAGAAATATAGTCTGTCTTCTACACTGAAAAACAGCATGTGGATTACTCCACTTACTGCACTGAAGAATCTCTGCTCTGCCTCTGTTCATACTCAAAAAATACTACATAAAAGCAAGGAAAAGGAAGCTAATTTTTGAAGTTGTTCTGCCTTTACCTTAATCATCTTCAAAATTTCATACTGGTTTTCAATTATTTAAGTTGTTGCAGAATTTTTGTCTTAGCTTGTGGTAATCTTATCTGATTTTTAAGAAACAAAGAGAGTGTTATATCAGTTTCATTAAATCAAAAATATTCAATTAATGTTCCTAGTATGCTTTTTCAGACATTATTTTTATTGTTAGTTTCAAAGCCTAATATTGTGATTACTACTAATGTTGGCGAGAATGAAAATACAAGGTAAGGAGGGAGTATTAAACATGATTTCTCAGTTTTGGGCTTGGGCTTTTTTTTGAGTAAATAGCTGTTATTCATGTTTTCAACCAGATGGTCTGTATTTTTTAGAGGCACCTTAGCAAGGGTCACAGCAGAGGAAGTAGAAGACTGTTTTATTCCACAAGAATTCTCATTTTCCATTTGCGAGAATATAAAAAAAGACAACAAAATGAAACATCTTCAAGTTATAACCACACTTCTCTTCAGCAGGAGAACATAGAATCGGTAAGATCCACTGCAAAATAAAAAGAATTTCCATGTATTTTAATTTAGTCTTTGCAGGTCTTTTTTCTCCTGTCACATTTGTCTGTAAAATGAGGTTATTCTTGTAACAGCTAAAAGATCACAGTTAAGCCTATGAACTTCTGACAATATATGAGGAATGTGCCATTTAAATCTTACTTTTAAACTATATCATAACTTCTGCGTTCACTTACGCTATTCCTGGACTTACTTGCTGCTCAGAACTACAAAGAACCTTCAGTGCAAATACTGAGACTCTTGTGTTTTCCTTGTCTCTTTCCTACTTTGGCATGAAAATAACCACTGATTATTAAGAGAAAAATAAAATAACTACAAATATGGGAAACCTTGCCTATGTGTGGTATGAGGTAGGCATACACATAATCTAATTTCTATGGGTTTCTAATTTTATCATGGAAAATAGTAACTATATTCTCACCAATAAACTTTGTTTAACATAGGAAAGTATGTTCAAACAGTCTTCTTCTGCTCTTGGGAATAGTGGCCAAGATGGGTAGTAACAAGGACCTTCCATATCTGTCAGTTCTAAGCTGAAAATTTCTCCATAGCAAATGAGTGAGTTGATGCATAGAACACTAATGGGCTTCTATTGCAAAGAAGTAGTCCAGGCAAAAGAAATTTTTTTAAAAATCTCAAAAAGTAATCCAGCAGTCAGAATGGTTTGAAGACATAGCCCCGGCTCTGCCAGCAAGTGTGCAGTATTAAGTTTCTTATTTAATTTCGCAATTTTTAAGATCCTTATTATAAAATATACAAATTCAATACACAAAAAAAACCCCTGTCAATACACAATACTTTACCAAGAACAGCTATATGAAAGCAGAACACCTACTGTCTCTTTTGTAGGTTAATTGTCCTTTTTCACGCCATGTATGTGTCCTGTTCTCTATAGGTAACTGAGTAGTCTCTCAATTCATTGTGGAATCCATAAGAGTGGCAGTTCCTGGAGCTGAAAAACTGTGCTTGTATTAACATACTCTATCTATAGGGCAGCAGTGTACTGCTAAACACTGCAGGTAAATACTGCAATAATTCCACATTATATGTGCTCCTGGATAGCATATCAAGATGAACATGTATCTAGCTAAGTGAGAGCATTGAAGTCTGAAGGATAAATGCAGATGGAGAAGAGACCAAAGTATTGCTAAATCCACAACTTTCAGCGAGATAGAATCTAAAGTGGTCTCGGTACTGCAAGATAGGATGGCATTTGGGTGGAAGATAAAGAAAGGTCAGACTGTGTCCAAGTGAAGTGATAACAAGCACACAAGAGAAAAGACTAAAAGACAAGCAGTACCACCTTTGGGTAACATGCAAGCAGGAGAAATCAAAACTTGGTGGTGGAATTGCCTTCATCAAATAAAGCAAGTTATCTGATGATAACTACTATTTAGTTTGAGTATTAGCTCGGTAGGTTTATCAGGCTCCTGCTTCCCCAAGAAACTTTTGTAGATAAATTACCTGGTTGTAAATGGGTCCAAAACTTTGGTGGTGAATGTGTGAGTTCCAAACTTTGGTGGTGAACCTGTGCACAATATAGTCCTTGTTTCCCTTGGCTCAGAACTGGTAAATGTAAGTTTAACACTTCTGAGCTCACAGTGGAGTTGTTTGTACAGAAGATATTTCTGAGAATCCTCCCCAACTCGTCAACATTCACTTTTAGGAACTAGGGAAGATTAGGGCTCTAGGGAAGCAAATATGAACAATTTCCACTATAATTTATACTGTAATTTCTTTCCAGAGTCACTTGGTACAGGAGTTCAGAACGAAGTTAAATAAAATTGTGGAATATCCCCACGGAGTAGTGTATAGATACCTTTGAAAGACACATTGACACTTTTTCTTTTTTTTTTTTTTTTTTTTTTTTTTTTTTTTTTTTTT
>JAODKT010001744.1:49568297-49579090 GCA_027576195.1 Cossypha heuglini
TTTTTTTTTTTTTTTTTTTTTTTTTTTTTTTTTTTTTTTTTTTTTTTTTTTCCATTTCTCCTAACCCTAGAGCTGCCACATCTGCCAATTGCCTCTTTTTGACAGCTCATCACTCCTGAAAAATGTTTTGGATAATTTCCAGTTTATTCTTGCAGGAAATGAGGATTTGCTTCCTCACTTGGGATACCTGCTGCTAGGTTTATTCACTAATAAGCATGATAAATGTTTTAGCCTTTGATCAGTGTTAAATTAACAAGTAAGCTCCATAGAAAAAAAGGTCTTTGAGGCTCAGAGGCTCAAGACAGTGAATGTGTTGGAAATATGATTGATTGTCTTGCTGTGAGAAATTTCCATAAAAAAAAACTTTTATCATGCTGTTATGTTCTGAACAATTAAATCAAAAGTGAATTATATCTAGCCTCCAAAGAAGACAAGAGTAAGGAAGAAATAGGATATACTTCACATGACCCTGTTTCAGTCTATATAGACTGATTTTCCTGGAATGTTTTTGAGGTTTTTCTTCTATTATTGTTTTTCATCTGTCTTGAAGGATTATTTTCCTACACTGGTAAATTATTTTTATTTATCTTCTTTCTTTTTTTTTTTTCATTTTACTGGGTCTAACACGGATTAAGATAATTTTTCTTATAATATTCCATAATAATGTGGTGCTCTGATTTAGATTTGTGACCAAACCAGTGCTGATAATTCAAGAATGTATTGGCTATTGTTGAACCCTGTTTGCACAATATCAAGACTATATGTTTTTTATTCTGTTTCTCCCAGAATACAGGCTGAAGGCAGGCAAGAGAAATTCTGTAATTACCTTACTTATGAATTTCATACTATTGTGACTATGGTTAATATTCACTTACATAAAGAAAGCTTTAGCATATCTAGCTTTAATACAAACAATTATATATTAATCACAGCAGGAGATTTAAATTGAATTGAAAAGTATTTCCTGAAAAGCAAAAAAATTAAAGTTGACCTTCAGCTAACATGTTTGGGAAGCATCACCCACTCCATTTCAGGGTGTGGCAGAGTGCCCAGAAGGTGCTAAATTAGTCTTTGTGGAAGATTAATCAAAGGTTAAGCTATCAAACATACATACAGAAATAAGTTTGTGAAATGGTGTAAGGCACCAAAAACTGGCTCAATGTGCCTCTTAAAAGGGCTTACACTTTTTTTATGTACTCTAAGTTAAACACACAGGAGAGATAGTGATAAGATCTTCTCAAGAGGTCAAAACAACAAAAAATTTTACTGGCAACTTCAGAAAATCAGAGAACTTTGGCATTCAATCAACATAAAACTATCCACAAAATATTAACTTAGCCCATTCAACTTAGCTAATTCCAAGCCGATCTGATTTTAAGTTAATCAAAACTCTGACAAGAGGGAATTAGGTGGAGAAAGAGAAGGAAGGGTAGATAGTAAAGATATGGAGAAAAGCAAATATAGCTACCACTTCTGGCTTCAGCAGTGTTCAGTTGAGAGAAATTCCAAGAGGAGGTAGGGTCAAGACGTGCTTGCCTCGTTGCCAGGGTTAAATACCCTTTGGCTTTCCTGGGCCCTTCCCCAGGTGGGAGTTCCACTCATCTGCCTGCTTTGGGACTGGGTGTGGAGCATTGCCTGCAACGTGCCAGGGATGGGGCTGGGATGCAGGTTCAGGGGGTGAGATATGTGGAGCAGGACATTGCCTCACTAGTGAAAGACCCAGCCTGCTTCTTTCCCCACAAACCCAAAATATTACGAGCCAGGAATCCCCTGCAAATGATAGACCCAGCTTCCTGTATTTCAGAGGTCTGCCCTGTATAGCCTGCCATGCATCAAAGTAATCCCAGTTTCTCTTTTTCTTTTAACCAAAGGAAGTAACATCCCTGTTTTCACTGGTGCCATTCAGAAAGTTTACAGTGCATGCCATAGATCGCAGTCTGCTTCCACATATTTATGAATGGGTCATTGGACTGACAGTATGAAGTTCCTGGCCTAAAACAATGCTGTATTACAAAATTACCCTCCCTTGAGGCCAGCTGTCAGATTGTTACTGTGGGAGGCATCTGGTAGCAGGCAAACGTGTATATGCATTGGCTCATATTTTCTTATTAAATTATAAGGCTTTCTTCTTAAGAGCAAAAAAATTCATTACTTTCTTCCAGTCTTTGTAAACATACTTCCTTTGTTTCAAGACTTTGATGTTCCCTTGTTAATAAAAAAAAAAAAAAAAATAGAAAAAAAAATCTTCCTTCCTTAACCTTGGCAGAAAGCGTAAGAGATTTTTAATGTCAGTCTTTAGATTCATAATGCTATGAGTCTGTCCATCGTATTTGCTTTCTTATACAAAACAATGTTTGCCTTATTCCTTTTTTAATTTTGCAAAATCTTTCCTAGGAGAAAACAAATCTGGTTTTCCACACATTCTCATTTTTTACCTTGGTTTTTATACTGCAGTCTTTGGAACTCGCAACACAGAAAGTTTCATGGTCTGCCTTAATTCATGGTTGTATATTATCTATTGTACAGTGGAATAACCATGGATATGTGTGAAAGCCCTGGGACAAGTCTCAGAAATTATTCTCATTTTCTTCACAGTCTCGTTGGAAAATAATTATTTTTCACTACTACATTTATTAAATTTACAAAGATAGGAGGAGAAATATCCTGTAGCACTATTTCTCTCCCCATGAAAATCTGTCTTACCACTGCCCTCCCTGAAGTGAACTGTAGTTTTGCAACAGAAGATAATTGAGATTTTTACAGAATGAACCACAGAAATACTCTGCTTTAAATTGAAGATCGCCAGTTCAGCAGTACTATTGACTCAGTATTGAAATGTGCTGACAGAAAACAGGAGTGGACATATAGGAAAAAAGGCAGGGAACAAAAAACAGAGATGGGTTAACACCAGACACCAGGCCTGCTTCCTAAACCAAGACCACTTGCGGAGGAGACATGCACCATAGGTTAGATATTCAGCAAGTTATGTCAATATAATCTCATGAATAATAATGAATAATTTAAAAAATTTACTCCTTTTCCCCCACTGCCCCAAAAACCTTTTCTTCGATACTGAATCTGTTTTGACATAAAGAACTTAAGTGCCCTCTTTATACAGTATTATAACTGTGTGCTCAGTCTCTTCAGGCAGAATTACACAGACTTTGAAACAAAAGAATAAATACTTTTTTCATTGAACCTTGGTATATGAAGTAGAAGGAGATATGACCACTGCGTCTGTTTTATGAGGAAGGGCTAGCTGTGATCCACAACTCAAAGCAAGAGTGTCAGAGATTGTTCCTCCCAGATCAGAGTGGGAATATCACAGGGCTGGCACTGAAATCCAAGAGATGGGCTCATTTAAATGTGTGTATCTCTTAATCTATTTTCAATTGCTAGTTTAGGCATATGCTGAACCCAAGTTCAGCTTGGGTTTATTGAGTTGTTTCATGTGGATCCTACTTTTGCCAAGCATTCTGCTTGGAGGCTGTATATAGGAAAAATATGCTGTGTGGAAATACACATTTTGCTGTGCTCAACACGTTCATATTTCAGCAGTCTATGGATCTAGACTCATTCCCTAGAATCTCAAGTCCAGAACCTTCAAAGTTTTATTTTAGTCATTTTATTGCCATTATAATTTTTACCGTACACTACTCAAATTAGTTATTCCAGTCTCAATGTGCATGCAGAGATGTTTTACTCTGAGTGATTTATGATGATTAGGGCTATAAACAGACAGAGGTAGGTTTTTGTCAGTGGAAAATGTCAAACTAGTTCCTCCATGGAAAGCAATACCAGCTGCACTAGAAAAATGACAGTGTTTAGATGAACTTCATCTCAGGTGTACTTTCTTTTCAGTTGATACATTAGTGCTGCCAGACGAAAAATTGTCTACACCTGGTAAGCTAACACAATGCTTATTCTTCAAAGCCCACTGGCCCATGGAACTGTAAAATGCTCATTGTGTAAGAAGAACTGGAAGGTACCCAGCCCCACTTTCTGCAGTTTACTGGTCAGTAAGCTGGTTTTGGGTCCCTGACCACTAGGGACAACCAAAGGGACCCCCAGGGCAGAAGAACTCTTGTATAAAGGGAAGGGAAAATCTGTTCGTGATTCTGGGAAAATTGTTATCATATGTATGTTTTCTGGGACAATCAATGAATGTGTATGCAAAATACAGTATGTAAACAGAATTTTTCCTGTATACAATATACACGATATTTCGGAGGAAATATCCCCTCATGCATCTGTCTGAATAAACAACCCATGCTTCTTAATGCCACATTGGTGTTGAGGAGCTCTTTACCTTTAACTGAATTTTTGGTAACATTAGCACCACTCAGATTTGAAGAGACCAGTGTTTTCCAAGAAGGCTCTATGACATCAACGAATGTAGTAAGCTAGGAAGAGCAAATGAAGTGTGTCATATCCATTGCCTTTGGTTTCCTTCTTGGTATCAAAAGACAAGGTAAGTGAGATGTAGTAGCCACATTCAGATGGAAATTAGGGTTTTCAGATTTGAAAACTCCTTATGGGCATACTAGAAGATGGAAGGGAGAAAGTAGTACCCGTCAATGTTGAATTAATTTGATGAAACATTAGTAGACTTAAGAGGGCCAGAAACTTTCCTGAAAAATAATAACAAGCACTTGGAAGCATCAAAGTGACATTTGTGTTGCCTACTATGGCTTTCACCTTGAGATCCATATGTTCCTGACAATAGCAGTAGAATCTGACACATGGAAAGAAAGTTTGCAATGCACAGTTTGAAAAGACTGTTAACAGCCTACTAATGTTCATGCCAATTGATTCTCTTTCCTAAGGTAATATGCACTGTAGAACACATCTATCTTACACCACAAAGTTATAAGCTTTATTTGGAGCTATATGAAGTGATTGTCTGTGCTGTATACTGAATATTGAAAAACATTGAAAAGAAAATGGAGGTAGTATAGAATCACTCATCTTCACACAACTGTGTTAAATTCTGGAAATGAGGACTGGAGATTTTTTCATTGAAGGGATCTTTTAGTTTACAGATCACCATTTCCCCTCTTATTCTAAGTAATTTGTCCCATATCCCTGTCTATATGATTGAGATACTCCAATTTATCAGAGATGTATAAATATGCATTTGTGAAAGGAACGAACCATTGCAGACGTGTTAATGGGCAAGTAGATTATGATGATTAATTCTGCCTGATCCAGATTTATGAAATGATGATGAATATAATCTATGTATTATCTTTTTTGAATAGAATTATGATGAGATCATTGGCAAGTAACTTAACATGGATAGCCCAAGGAGACGGACTTTCAATGTAATAAAGAACACTAAAAACCACAGGAAAAAGTTACATTCTTTAATTTAAAAGTACATTGAGTATTGATAAATGCATTTGTATAAATTTGTGTTTATTGCTTCTATGAAACTGAAATACAGTAATACCTTATCTTCCTTTTTTATTTCCATCCAAGATGTCAGATAATGGAAAAGTATGAGATTTAGTAAATATCAGGTTGCGGATTATTTGACAAATTCTGTTCTTCTGACTGCTATCTGGATGACTTCTTCATTCGGGAATTGTAGTCAGATTGGCTTCTTTGTAAAGAAACTAAAGGATGACAGCACACAATAAATCATGTCTAGCAACATGCTGAAAAACTGGCAAGAGACAGCTTGTACAGCGACAAATACAGCTGACAAAAAACATATACACCTGTTTGGTAGAATTTATGAGAAAAGAATACAGACAAGGACTTAACTTTACAACAGACATTCGAAAGTCTTTTATTTATTTCTTACAAAGAGCAAAAATGCAAGAAATACAAAAATTGAGGCTGGTAAATAACTTTTAGTCATTTTAAACACAGCTGGCTCATGAAGAATAAGTGTAGATTAATGTTTTGATCATCAAATTTTCTGACTCAAAAGCCAGAGAAACTAATCAGAGAGTGAATCTAATGCATACTGATTAACAGATAGCATGGTGCCGCTATTTTTAACACACATTTTGAATCCTGCCTCCAAAGCTAGGCGTAAAAGCATAAGAAGAATTAATCTATTATTCTTTGATGCAAAATGAAGTATCAAGCCATTATTTCACTAAAAAAAAAAAAAAAATTATTGTAAGAAATGACTTTGCAAGGAAAGTCATAAGATTCTTTCAAACTCATCAAACTCTTTCATAATTAACTACTCAGTTATCTAAGTGAAATAATCAGGGTACTGGCATAAAAATTGTCATGGCTGAGTCCTACTGAAATTATTAAGACTTTGTATTTTGTATTGAAAACTACCAATTATTTTGGTAAAGATTAGCTCTTCTGTAAGTTTATTCTTTTTAGTCAAAATCAATGTGTTAGAAAAAAATCTATTTCATGTTTATGGTAAAAAAATTCTCACTGAAACTAGTAAATATATCATGTGTTACCTCTCCAAGCAGCTGAAGTGTTTTGTAAAGGATAGAAATGAAAAGGAGCTAAAAAAATATCAAAAAACTTCAAAAGATTTCTACAGGTAAATGAACACAGGTGTTTGCTTTGTTTTGAGAGTAAGGGATGAAAAAATAATTATACTTAAGTTAATGTTTTATTAAACTTTAGCTCGTAACTACAAGACTTCCCTGAGGAAAATAGCATGATAGACATGCAAAAATGGGTTGAGGATTGCAATGACAAATTAGAATTTTCATAGCACATTTAGAATAGGAGAATCATGCAGAAGAGATTAAAACCACTAGTTCTGCCAGTTTTAGATGAAGTTCTTATGGACTGGTATCTTTGAAGAGTTTTGGAGTCATTACTGGAGAGAACATCCTGCTAATAAAATAACCAGTATATATCTCTCTCTCCAGATATGAAATCTCCTCTGATTTTATCACTTCTAGGCAAAAGTTCAGCTAGCTAAGAACAGCGATCTAGTCCATGTAAAGAACCCCAAACCCATCTCTTCAAGCATATCTCTTCTGTATATGGTTTAGGACTAGCATGGATTGGTTTCCTGTGAAAGCTTCTGCCAAGCAAAGTGTGTGTGGGAAGACAGCAGTCCTGTGCTTCTGTTTGTCATGTTGCAAGAATATGATTTTCTCAAAAACTGCTTATATATTTGCATTTTCTAAGAACTTCTGAAAGACAGTTTTACCAAAGACACTGGTGGTGTACTATACCTGAATAATAAATTAAGAATGCCTCATGTGTGGTTTAGAAACTCCAGCTGTGCAATCCACAAAACCAATACCATATTTATGTCAAAAACATTAGGCCCAAGTTCATTATAGCACAAAGTTTGCAAAAGGTGTTTTAAAAGATAACAGGATAAAATGAGACACCTCTTGTAGTCTGGAAAAGCTTCCACTTTGTGGAGATGAGGAAGGAAGGCTGTTCTCAACTGTCTTCAGTTCTGTATGAACTGTATGAAACCTTATCACCCTTCTCATGACACATTGATTATGACTTCCTCCAGGTTTTTACAGAGTAGGCAAAATAGTCAAATATTAAATATAGTTAATTATCTGTAGTGTTTAATTAATCTGACTGCATCACTAAAATATGCAATTATATTTAAAAATACCTTTGCAACTTTGTAAAGAAAAAACAATGTAAAATCCACAGGCAAATATTCGTGTTCTCAGCCATTGTTCTTTTTTCATAATAAAAGAATCTTATATTCATTTTACATTTCCATCTAATCTGAGACTGAAAACCTGATGCACTCATTGCAAATTTCAAAAGAAAATGAAAAAAGTATTTAAACAATGCTAATTTCTTTCAATTTCATGAATCTCGCAGGAATTTCCTTTTTTTCACAAATGCAGATAGCTTGATAATGAAGGTTTTTTCACAAACTCTCCTACCTAAATAGAAAGAATTTTAGTTCCATCTTTGTAAAAGCGAATAAATATGTCTCTATTCTTGCAGATATTCAAAATACAACTGGACAATGTCCTGATCTAAGTTGCTCCTGCTTTGAGCAAAGTACAGGAGCAAATGACAACTTTTAGACCTCTGAAACTAAGCTATTCTATGATTTTAGATTGCTTGTGGTCTGCGCTTTTAGCAACCATGACTCATTCACTTTACACCGTTTTACAACACCATGGTTTGCTTTAGAGTTTTTTGTGGGTGTTTTTGCTATGGTTAATCTGAAATAATGTATTTCATTTTGTTTTCCTTTCACTTGTACAGGATCACTTTGTGTGGAATATTTACAAATTCCTCACAATAATTCTTAGAATCTTGCGGGTTTTTTAGGGAATTGATAGATATTAAAGTACAACATTTCTTTCTTTTGGGATCTTTTCAGCAATCATTAGAATAAAATCAAGGTAGTTCTTTAAGTACATACTTGCACAAATGAAAGGAAATATTAATGAAATATGACTATGGTCCAGAGTAGTAGATAAGAAATACTGTTTCAGTTAATGAGATATTTTCATGGATAAAGACTGATCTTTAATTTGTGAGACTAAAAAATTGTTTAATGCACATTTTTATTTGTAATATAGGACAGAGCAACCAGTGTCTAGACACACTCTTATTGCTTATTGCAACCACTTATTAATGTGATTTTGTTTCCCAGAAAAGCAATCAAGGCCAATACTGTGTCTTGCAATCCTGCCTGCAGAAGTCCTCAGTGAGAAACTACAACTAAAATAATTTCAGTGTCGGTTTAAAGAAACAAGGGGCACTCTGTGGGAATGATTCTGTTTGCACTGTTACATTCTGATCTTAATGCCTTCTTCTTCAACTGGCTAGGAGCAGAGAGGCATCTTCCAGCAATATTTAGTGATAATCAAAAGGATGTGTTGAGAAATTTCCCCTGCAGTGAGGATTAAGAATTTTGTGTAAATTCATCTGGTATCAGCACACATGACAATGGGAAACAAATTTTCAGACTTCTTTTCAGACACTATTGCTCAGCAATAGCAAAAGCAGTGTACCAGCAACGTTAATTATATTAATAATCTCCCACTAAGTAGGATGATATATAAACACTCCAATGAAACTCTAACATGCATCAAAACTCAGAGGGAAACCTTGTATGACATACTAGAAAATATAGCTGAAAGGATAAAACATAAATCCATCTATCTTAGGAAATTCTTCTGGATTTAGAGTATTAGCTAAAAAATGTCTTAATATCAGATTTTGGTAGGTGTGTGCTGTGCTTATTTGCAGATGATTCAACTACTGAATTTGTTCAAAAAAGGAAGAGCTAAATTTGATTCCAGCCAGCCAAAGAAAGTATGGTCTTCTGAGGGCAAAATTAAAGCATATTTTTAAAACTACAGCCTAGCACAGCAATTCTTACAGCTCTAACATATGAATTTACATGTGATAATATTTATGGGGATAATAAAATCTTGGCTTACAAACATCGCTGCTAGTTTGATTGCTCTCAGATGCTTTCCATTTATGAACATCAACATAATTTGCAAATTTACACACAAATGTGTTTTTGTTGGTTATACAGAGGGTTTCTGAGAGTAGAAGATATGCAACCAAGTCATGTGCCAAAATCTGCTGCCACTGACAAAATTTAGAGGCAGTCTTCCTGGAACAGAAGCCACAGTCCAGCAGATAGCCCCATTGTTTGGAATGCTTTCCCTTGGTCATCTGTATTTCTGTATCTATATTTCATCATGGCTTTTTACTCTGTTTGTGTTATGTGGCCATCTGGCATTGCTTGGCACTTAAAGGCTGATGAGTAAGAGGTCTAGAAGCAGTTTTGCGTTTCCAAATTGAGGGTTACATCTCAAACTTGGTTGGCAGTAAAGCAGTAATTTCCACATGAAAAACAACAGCAGCCCCTGGGATTTTAAGGAAACAGACAAAAAACATCTTACGTTTTGTGGCACCTCCAACTATCACTTCTCTTCAGCTTTTAATATTACACAGAAAAGTCAATATTAATCTTCTCTTCTCCAACAGTACTTGGAGAGTACCTGATCTGGCTCTCTCACTCTCCTGGAGAAGCAAAGGTAGCAGTCAGGACAATTTTTCATGGACCACTTCTAAAACTGAAAATATGTCAAAATAACTTGAAAACTAAACAGATGAAACTTTGAGAAGGATTACAGGCAATATAACTACAGTACTTCCCTCACTGTGCAGTTTTTGCCTAACTCTCACTTATTTCATTTATCTTAACTTGATCTCTTCCATCAGATTTTAAGATAATAAGATTTTAGGGTAAGAGTTAATTACTGCTGGAGTCTTTTCCGCAGATCATTTAGATTTTTTGGATCATCTCTGTTCGTGGATATGCAGATGCGTCAACAGGATATGCTTTTCAGTAGCAAGTATGTAGAAAAAGCATGATTCATTATATTTAAAGTAAACAATTAAAAACTCCAATGTGTATTTCTTCCATTTGTTGGTGTGAGTTCATGAAGAAAATCTTCTCCAGAAGAATTCCTGCAGTTTCTGGCACTGTACACCTGGAACCTGTACAGATGGGCAGCTGCTGCAAGTTTGAAGACCTTTTAATGGTCCTAGAAGACCAGCAGAAACCACCATCATTGCTTCAGATCCCTCAATAGTCAACAGTAGTTCAAATGGAAGAGCACTGCTCTTGGCTTGCCTTGTCTCCCTACCCAGCTGACTTATTTCTGCTCTTCCTAGTGCATACTAGTGCCACCCTGGCAGTTTGAGTTCTCAGTGGTCCAAGACATACTTCTCACTATAGGTGTCACGATGTGACTTGGGTTTGCCAATTTTAATATATTTAGTCTCCTTTAGAGATAGGATTTAGGAGCAGAGACAAGGCAGGCTTAAAACTTAAAAGG
>JAODKT010001744.1:49579190-49591272 GCA_027576195.1 Cossypha heuglini
TCATCAGTTGCATCCTTTCAATCTCTTCCCATCAGGAACTTTATCTTCATTCCGCTGACTTCTGTAGACCCCATGCTTTATTTCTTCTCCTTCAGGGTAGCTCAGGAGATCGAGATTCTTATCCAGGCATTAAAAGGGTTAAAGTTGCATTCAGGACATGAAGAAGCTGGGCCAGGCTATTGCTGGAAAAACTCTGATCCATGTGGATCATCTGGGGCCTCTCTTCTCAGAACGGGGAGGGGGGGGTGAGGAAGGGAGAGCCTTTGGTGGCTCCCTCATCCCCCCGCTTGGCCATGCCATGTGGAGAGGGGAGCCGAGCCGAGCAGAAAACCGCGCGGGGCCGGGGGCCAAGCGGAGCCGGGGGCCACCAGGGCCAGGGCCGGGGCCAGGGCCGAGCCTGGAGCTGGGGAGCCGAGCTGCGGCTGGGCCAGGGGCTCCTGTAGAGCCGGGGCTGGGACCGAGGCCAAGGCCGAGCCCAGAGCCGGGCTGGGAGGCCGGGGCCCCAGCCAGAGCCACCGCACCTCCAGGGACGCCGGAAGCCAAAAGAGAGTGGCCCACCCCCGCAGTGTGCTTTATGAAAATGAAACAACTCTCTCAGTGGCCACCTGGGATGCCAACCACCAAATCAGCCCTCCGATTTGTCCCTGCATCCCACGGGGGAAGGTCCCAGAGAGGGGACAGCCCCTCCGTTCCCTGGCCTCGTGTTGCTTTCTCTCAGGCGGCTCCACCCCTCCCCCCTTCCATGTGAAACCAGCACAATAGGTTGAGGTAAATTTCCTTTCACTGAAAGAAAGTCAGTGTACATTTTTATAGTTTGTCTTGGAACAAATACTCTCTTAATGTCTTTAATGGACAATTAAAAATGTTATATTCATCAGAAAAGCACTACTGGGAAAAGAATTCAAAACTCGTCCTAGTCTGTATTATCAAATTCAGTTTTTAACCTTCCACTGTTCTTTCCGTACAAACTCCATTTCAGTAGTATTTGGCCTAGCAAGGTGCAATAGGAGCAGCAGTTGGTATTGATTGCTGAAGCAAACAGTTTTAAAAGATAGATCTAGATTAGAAAGCTTATTTTATCTGAATTGTCATTGCAAATAAAGTAGTTGCTCTTGAATGCTGGCTTA
This sequence comes from Cossypha heuglini, assembly GCA_027576195.1. Classification (NCBI taxonomy): domain Eukaryota; kingdom Metazoa; phylum Chordata; class Aves; order Passeriformes; family Muscicapidae; genus Cossypha; species Cossypha heuglini. Next base: position 49,580,318 of record JAODKT010001744.1, read on the forward strand.
TTAACTTCCTTTCATGTTTGGGTTTTTTTTAATATATGCAGAAAAACGCAAAACCCTGTAAATTTGTTATGCGTTTTCATCTTAATTAAGTTTAGACCACACGACTAAAGGAATTCCATCAAAGTAAACTGTACATTTCGAATATGGTTCAGTATTCTGGGAAAACCTCAGACAGTTTATGATTGCAGGTGGCTTGAGAATAAAAATACTTCCTGTCAGAGCAAGACTTTTAATACATTAAAACAGAACTAAACAAAACTACTAATGCCTCCCTAAAGGCCTATATCTGTCCTTGGCCTGCTGAAATACACAAAACCACAAACTGGCCTTTAGCATCATATGTATGTCCTGGAACACTCAAAGAAATATAATTGTACCAGTGTCTTTTGTTGTAGTTCTGATGAAATAAGGGGACATTCAAGGACTACTCATCTTCTTTTCTAGCAGTTAGTAAAAAGAAGCTTTGTGAAGTCTTTCCTTCTGGTCAAGTCTTCGATCTAAGAAGTCATTGTGGCCTTTAGATGGATAAATGGATTTTTTTAAAATATCTGTCCTCCTAAAGCATTCTTCCTTTAATATTTGATAATATTTTTTGTATTAAAGACATATCATAGTTAGAAACATATAATTCTAGCTAATCAGTATGAGAATGCTAAATGATAGATCAGCTCTTTGTCACTTCTAAAAGTCAAACAATATTGTAAAACAAAATCTTTTCTTACAATATTATTATTCATGTCATTTGTGACTGAAAGGTATTTGAAATAAATTTATTTTTTGCTGTACATGACGTTACAGAATCAACAGAACAGTTGGGTTTGGAAGGGCTCTCTGCAGATAATCTGGTCTAACCCCCTTCCTCAAACAGGAAGAACTAGAGAAGGTTGTACAGAATCGTATCCATTTGAATATCTCCAGAGAATGAGACTCCATATCCTCTTTGGGCAGGCTATTCAAGTGCTTTGTCATCCTCAAAGTAAAGAAGTTTTTCCTAGTATTTGGATGGAACTGTGTTTCAGTTTGTGCCTATTGCCCTTCGTCCTGCTTCTGGGCAACACTGGGGAGAGCCTAGCCCCATTCCCTTCACACTCACCTTTAAGATGTCTGTCTGCGTTGGTAAGATTCATTTTCTGTCTTTCTTCTTGAGGCTAAACAGGCCCGACTCCCTCGGCTTTTCCTTACAAATTAGATGCTCCAGTCCCTTTGTAAATCATCTTTGTAACCTCCCAATGAACCCTCTCTAACAGCTCTTTGTCTTTCATGAACTGGGGAGCCCAGAGCTGAACACAGCACTCCAGATGTGGACTCACCAGGGCAGAGTAGAGGGAAAGGATCACCTCCCTCAACCCACTGACCCCTTTCTTCCTAAAGCACCCCATTGGCCTTCTTGATAACAAGGACACACTGCTGGCTCACGGCCAGCTTGTTGTCCAGCAAGACCCCAGGTCCTTCTCTGCAGAGCAGCTCTCCAGCAGGTCAGCCCCCAGCCTGTACTGGTGCATGGAGTCACTCCTTGTAACATGCAGGACTGAATTTGTCCTTGTTGAAATTCATCAGGTTCCTCTGAAGTCAGCTCTCCAGTGTGTACAGATTACAGCACAGCACTCAGACACTCCTGCCAGTTCTGTATCATCAGGGAACTTGTGGGGGTTATCCCCTGTCCATTCTTCCAGCTCCCTGATGAATGTGCTGAAGAAGAATTGGCCCAGTATGATCCACGTGTTATGGACCCTGTGCTGCTGACCAAAACTGAGTCCTGCCATCCATCCACCTCAGCATCCACTCATCCAGTCCCTACTTGCTGACATATAAGAGACAGTGAGAAACACCTTGCAGAAGTCAAGGTAGACAGCACCCACTGATCTCACCTCAACCAGGCAGTAATGTCATGACAGGAGACCATGAGATTCACTGAACATGATTTCCCTTTGGTGAATTCATGTCAGCTACTGATAATCTTCTTTTATTCCACATCTTAAGGATTGTCAGTTGCTTTTCTGATTCCACATTAGAGGCTATGTATGAGGGGTACATATTCCTTTTGAATACAGAATTCTGCTGCAATTTGGGCTACTTAATTATCTCTGCTCATTTCACTACTGTGGGAAAGCAGATTCAAGCAAGAGAAAGGCAAAACATTGCCTTCTTCTCTTTCATCAACTTGAGAAATGTTTAGCATGATTTGTTCTTACCTGTCAGAGCCTCTCTTTAAGAAGGCTAATAACAAAATTGTTTGCGGTGAGTAGAGCCCAGGAAATAGCAGGTGTTACTTAATTAGTAAGAACATTTTTCGTTTGGTCTACCTCAAAAAAGTGTTGAATGTATTATTTCAAGGAAATTGTAGATTTTCTGCTGATGTGTCATTTGGGCGGTGGAAGGTATTAATAGTTTTGGTTTTTAACTTAAAGGAAAAAGCTACTCTGACTTAATCTAAACTTCATGCTAGGGTATGTTCTGATATTCCCATTGCACAGAAAAGAAAGTTACTGCAGTGTCTTTTACAGGTAGTGTAGCTCCAGTATTTTGTTTGTGGAGATGGATGAAGAGGAAGACAACTGCTTATCTCCTGAAACACTGTTCAAATGTTGATAGAGTCATAATTGCTATTAAAGCTTGGAAGATTTTCTATATGGTAATAGAGAATTATCTATGGAAGAAATCCTAGTAGAAATGTGAGGTCTGTGTAAAAACCAAAAAGGCTGACTTTTGGGTTTCCACTCTAACAGACTTCTTCTGAAGGACTCTTTGTATCAGGGAAGGGGGAAAAAACCCCAAAAAAATCAAAATCAAAACCAAAAAGCACCTGTGCAAGGCAGTAAGCTCATTGGAGCTTTGCATCATGCTGCTGTTCTCATGGCTGTGGAACTGCAAAACATTTACTGTGTGCAATAACCAAACAAGTCAAGTTCAAAACCTTGAGTCAAAGGACAAAAGAAGAAAGACTAAACAGAGCAAACCTTCTCAGTCTGAACCAGAGTAGGATTTTGGCTCTTCTGCTGACTTTCTCCCTACTCCCTTTCTATTGCATCTTTTTTATTTCAGTTAAATACTGGTAAATACTGGTAAATACTGGTAAAACTGAAGAGATGGGGACTGAAGTCAGTCAGAACAATGGTAGAGGGGCTCTGTACATGTTCAGTTTTGGGTACTTCATTGCGAAAGAAGACATTGAGGCCCTACAACATGTCCAGGAAAGGGCCATGGAGCTGGTGAAGGGTCTGGAGCCCAAGACACATCTGAGGGAGCTGGAGAAAAGCAGGCTTGGCAATTTAGGTTCTAAAGGAGGCTGTAGTTCACACCACCCTACTTTTAGAAGATAAAGAGACAATGAAAGATTAAACTGCCTATCAGACACTTCAGATTGTAAAATATACTATAACATGATAGTATCCAGCAAACTTGCTACTTGAGGTGGTATATTTTGAAAGGGACACCACTGAAAGTGTACTTTGTGGTGCTGGAGTAGTTTGGTCTCAGGCAGTATAGGATATGGTAAGGAATAGATTCTTAACTTGGAATTTATTTTTCTTTTAAAATATGGTTCTTATAAATATGGTTCTTATGGTTCTTACGGTTCTTCAGCTTTTTGTGCTCCACAGCTAGGAAAGGTCAGGTGTTGCTGTAGATGTCTCTGCTGCAGCAGAATAAACCAAATAGGCACCAGGACTGCCTGTCTGTCAAGCTCCCACCCCGGCCTCTGTGGGGACTGTTATAGCAAGAAAGGAGAAAGTAAAGGGCAGTGAAGGGAAGGAGAGAAAGAGACAGTGATAGGGAATATTGCAAAGGGAATGAAAATGTGGTCTGTCAGGGAATGCAAAACAAAATGCCACCTGAATCTGCATGCATATATCTCTCTCTGTGGCAACAGTTCCCACACAAGATCAGAGGGAGGTGTAAGGTCAAGGGAGACGTGCTCTGCAGGCAGTAGCAGTGCTGTAGAGTGCCAAATGAGAGCACCACAGCTGCTGGGGAAATGTGCTGTCATCTCTAGATCTATGTGTCATTTCTTTATAAGCCTAAGTCTGTTTCCAGTTGCACGTCACTAAATAGTTTGAAAACAAAAAAACAACAAAAAAATTACTGCCAGCTTAGTACTGCATATGTCATTTAAACATGCCTTTGTTTAGACTGCTGTCTGTTCCCACAATGGCTCTTGCCCTTCCACTCTGCTTCATTGTATGTTCTGTTGAGGGATGAAGGTTAGAAAGGCATCCTTACATATCTTTACATGTACATATGCATTTATAAACTCAAGAGTTCAGGAACCAAAGTAGCGGCATCCCTTTCTGTAAATATTCTAGGCTGTAATATATGCCCTATTGCTGCAAAATATAGTGGACAAAAAATGCCCCACCCTTCAGGGCAGTCCAGAAATCCATGGATAGAACATTTCAAGCACAATTAAGGAGACGACAGATTCTAACAGATTTCAAGTAAATTTTTGTCAAACCACTGCTCACTAACTTGTTCCTATTTATAGCATTCCTCTGAATTTGCATGAACTACCTGTTCTGTAGGTCCTTCAAACATTAAAGTGCTTCTAGCTACAGTTTGTTAGTAACTCTGTGATATTCTTTATTTACTACAGTGTGTATTCTGTATGCATAAGCACACACCTGAATATTGGTGAGCCTACATTAGACTGATATTTTAGCTTGACTTTGACACCTCAGTATAGGAATGCGCTTTGTGAAAGGCTGTCCAGGTAGGAAGCAGCTTTACCTATTCACTGCCTACTTCCCTAAAAAAGCATTCATGACATAAGGAAACTCAGAGGAAAATACCTTGATTTTACCCCACAAAATAACTGTGGTGAAAAAAATGAGATCAAATTGATAGAATCAGAGGCATGTTGCAATATCGATTTTGTCTGACCTGTTGATTTCAAAATGTTTTTATTGCTAGGAATGGTATTGTTATAACCAGAAGAACTTCACAGCAATGCAGTAAAGTTAAAACAAATTAATTAGTTTATGCTTAACAATGTGCAATATTAGCCATTGATAGTTTGGACCCTGTCTGGCCGCTTGAAGAAGGGTTGGAGGTAATGAAGTGCATGACCTGATAATAAGCCCTATTTGTCTTTGGTTTGTTGTTTGTTGGGTTTTGTGTGCTTGCTTTATTGAAAGATGATGTCATTCATTTTTTGGATCTCTTTATTTTCAAAAGGGGTAAGAAATAGAAATTTTGTAGAAATGAGGATATACTAAGCAGAAGAACCGGCTAGTCACTAATCTCTTTGCAAAACAAAATTCTGACTACAGGATCTGCTGACTTTGATCTCTAGCTATTGCAGCTTTGTATGCTGCCAGCCCTGCCCTGACCCCTAACCTCATGGACAACCCTCAGCAATAAGCTCTGTATGTTAAACTGCATGGTTTGGAGCAAGTCCAAAAGGAATATTTTGCTATTGCCTTGTGCTTTTGCCCATCTACCTTGAAATGGAAGGGCAGAGACAGGGAAAGGAAACATTCATTTGTTTCATTTATTGCTTTTGACAGTAGACTTCGGATTTCCCTGGATCAGTAAAGTCATTTGTTTAGCAGTCCTAATCAATATATGTAAAATACTTTGTATAATACTTTTTGTACTCACACTCTTGCAAGTATGAGTTAGTTACTTCTACCAACACAAAGGCCAGAGAACCTGTGGTCTGTTGTGAGTCCTTTTGACACTGGTTTTCTTGCTGAAAGGGCAAATTTTTAAAAGGTTTGTTTTGCCAACAGCTAGTTTTCTGCATTCCTGAGGATTGATCTGTTCCAACATGATTTTAGCAACATCACCTGGAAAATCCTCTACAGTGATACCTTTCATTGAATAGGAGCTGTAAGAGGTAAAGCAGCCCTTGGTCCAAGAATTAAGTAATTCTGTATGGTTTAGCTCTACAACATTGAAGCTGCTTGCCTCAGTCACTCTGCATCAAAATCACAGAAATTTGTTTTGGATCTCATGCATTTTTTTCTCCACTTCAACAGTTCTCCTCCTTGTAATCTTCATATTAGACATTTACAAGGTATTCTGTGCCCAGACTCCATTTGTTTGTACATTGCAATACAGATTTATGTCCCATAGACTGCAGAGTAAGATCATGTTTTCATCTTTATTCTTCCTAAAATAAGGTAGAAATTCTGCAAGTTGTTTTGAAACAAAACTGAAGTAATTTATATGTGCAAACATAACATATATTCATAAAAACTATAGTATTTACATTTATTTGGTGTATCTAATGGTGTAATATAAAACAGTCCTAGGCAGAGAGAGGTACTAATTTTTAAAGAAAGGTGGTAACGTGTGGCACATACACGATTCTTTTCTTTTGCTTACAGGTAATAGATTACTTGCTTACTTAACAAAATAGGGTAAGATGGAACATGTTGCACCCTGGGGGCTTTCATATACTATTGAGAAGAAATTTTGAAGAAATGTATGTCTTCTGATTAAGCACAATAACACAGATTCCAATACTAGGCTGAATCATTCTGATCCAGTTGTATTGGAATGACCTTGCCATGATTTGGGCATTTGTGCCAAGAGAAAATACTTCCAAGATGAAGCTCTCCACAGATGGCGTGCAGAAAATCGCTATTTGCTCTTGGCTGACCACTGTAATCTCTGCAGTTAAGAAGACACTCTAAAAGACTCAAGGTTGACCTTCTTCCTGACAAGGGCTGGGAGTACACAAATATGTTCAGAAGCTAAGGAAAAAGGTTCAGTAGAGCACTGAGCAAGCACCTGCACTTTAACAGCAGAGGTGCAGAAAACACAGCAGGGTGATCCCTGCACTGCTGCCTGCCCCTGTGCTGCATCAGCTGTGAGCAGGGTGCACTGCTGTGTGCTTCTGCCCATTCTTTCCAAGGCATCTCCAGTACCGAGGTGGTGGAGAGCCCCAGAACAATCCTGAGAGTGAAAACTGGGGATACAGGTTTTGGCCTTGATTTGGTTTTGACTACTGATCAACAGCACACTGACAAAGAACACTGGGACTGTACTGTACAAGGTACACCTACTACTGCTTTCCCCAGAGCACACGATTTTATGGGGCCAGAGCCATATAGAGAGGATTAATTTGGTTAATCTCACTTGATTCATATGTAAATATCATACAGTATACATGTATCTATAAACTTTTAGAGAACTAAATATTAATTAAGTGTGGTGGACACCGTAGATCTGTTAAGTTGACCTGATAACTCTTCGTCACCAGAAGAGAGATGAAGCTCTGTTCCCCTTTCTTGAGATACTCAGTGGTCATGATATCCTTTAGACCCCACTGTGAACAGGTTCATTTCATCAAACTGGCCAAAAAATAAGCCACTAGAAAAGTAATAATAGTTTTTTGACCGTTTATTGTACTATATCCAGTCATGCATGGGTCTGACAATTAAAAAAGATGTTGGAGATGAGGGAAAAAAGTAGGGGGAAAAATGAAAAAAAAATCTGAGAGTGTGACGAGGTAATGAGTCAATAAAAACATCCAGCCTGCAGAATTTTCACAGGGTAATTACTAACAATCTATCTATGGGACAATAAATTCTTTGAATTTTTGAATTAAAAATTTCTGTCGTGAATATTAATCTCTAGTTGTAAGGGTCATTTCCATAAATTCATGGAAATAATCTGATGAGTAGCTGAAATGAAGATGTCTTCATCCATTTGAACATCAGTGTTCTAAAAGAGCAGGCTGGAAAATTTGCCTAACAATATTTTGGAAGTATATAGTGTTGGCCAGCCAACTCTAAAAATAACTTTCTACATTTCTTCCTTACATCTAATTTTGATCTAAACCACATTTAGAAGAAGGATATGTAATTGTAAACACTCAGCTTGGTGCCAAGGTAGTACTGTCATTTAATATCTGAGCTACACTGCAATGGCACACTTCAAGGTGCTTCTGAAAGCAGATTTGCTAAAAAAAAGTTAGATCCTTACACGGTTGTCTATTCACATAGCTCCAAGCCTAGCCTAAAGATCTGAGTACATTTCGCACAAGTCCTATTTACAATTATGTATTTTTTCATTGCAGGCTCACGTTTCCTGCAAAATAAAGTTTTCAAAATAAAGCAAGTGACAGACAGAAGGTAATACTTTCAGAAATGTTTGAATGACTGACATGTGCAAGGATGCTGTACACATGCATGTATGAATCCTGAGAGCCAAAAACCTGGAGCTGACTGGGCTCTGCTATGGAACTGTGCTTATCGATTGCACCATGAGAAATTCACAGAACTGTTTATTTTTATGCTCCTTTGGCCTCTCCAAGTAGGTTCTGCCACAATAAACAGCCAAAGGAAACCCTTTCTAAATGAAAACTGACATATCCTCCAGTTCCCTTTGACATAAAACTGCACAGACAATTTCTCGCTACGCATTTGCAAAACGCCGTCCATATGCTGCAGGGGTGGCCAGTGTGTGAATTTTGAGCTATATGTGGATGATAAATGGCTCGAGAAAGGTTGCTGGGCAGGTGCTCTTTGATGTGCCTGGTGACATCTCTGACGTGTCACTGTGATGGTTGAACAAACTCTTGGAGAGGACAGGTGCTTGAGAACCTCACGTTGCTGGGTTAACCTGAGAATCTCCTGTACATCCAGCCCAACTCTACCGTTCAGATGAGCCTATCTCTACCAATGAAAATTTAATATTTTCTCTTCCTGTGATTTTTTTTCTCAAAATGCGTCTATTGCCTGAATGAGGATCAGAGGTTTCAAGAGGTTTCATGCAATTAAAATCAATAAGTGTTCAGTAAGTATTAGATCATACATGTTAATATGTTACCCTTCTGCCAAGCATCATTGAATGGTTTGTGTAGGAAGAGACCTTAAAGATCATTCACTAGTTCCAACCCACTAGTTCCAATTCCAACTAGTTCCAATCTCATCTACAAGATGAGATTGCTCAGAGCCCCATCTAACCTGCCCTGCAACATTTCAAGGCATGGGGCATCCCCAGCTTCTCTGGGCAACCTCTGCCTGTGCCTCACAGTGAAGAATTTCATCCTGGTATAAACCCACCCTCTTCCAAAGAGACATTGTTCTGTCACTACATGTCCTTGTAAAAAGTCCCTCTCCAGCTCTCTTGTAGACTCCCTTTAGGTACAAAAAGCCTGGACAAACCCAGGTCTCTCAGCCTTTCTTCAGAGAAAAGGTGGTCCATCCCTCTAATCATCTTGGTGGCCCTTCTCCTTCCTGTGCTAGGGACCCATGAGCTGGATGCAGCTCTCCAGGTGGGATCTCACAAGAGTGGAGGGGCAGAATTACCTCTGTTGAGGTAATTCTTCTGGCCACACTTCTTTGTTCCTTCCAGGACAGGGCTGGCTTTTGGGGCTGCAATATCCCATTGATAGCTCTTGTCCAGCCTCTCATCCACCAGCACCCCAAGCTCTTTCTCAGCTGAACTGCTCATGATCCGTTCATCCCCCAGCCTGAGTTCACATCAGATGTTGCCCTGATCTAGGGGCATCATTACAACTCTTTGTGTACTAATAAAAGCAGCTAGCAAGGTTTTCACACATATCCTGATCTTGCCTCTTGTACAAAAGGGTAGTAAAACTGATTACTTTGAAGCATAGTCTGAAAGTCACCATACCAGATAAAGATTCCAAGACAAAGATGGCAAATTTCTATCAGCTGGTAAGACTAAGAGTCTCCTGTCTGAGTTTCTGTTATATCAGCCATACATATTTGCAAAAAATGAAATGGGTCTGGGAACAGCATCACAAGATGTTCAAGATTGAAAGAGGTAATTTTTTGAAACCACATGTCCAAACAATGTCATCAGGAACCAATTACAGATGACAAGAGTGTCACAAGTCCTTACAATATCTGATTGTTTAGCCTTAAGACACCTCAGCTGTGAAAACTGTGGATAGAACTTGGAAAAAAATTTGTCCAGGCAGCTTTTGAACATTTCCAAAGATGGAGGCTTCACAACAAACCTAAACAACAAGTTCCAGCACTGGCTCACATTCACTGTGAAAAAGTGTCCTGATGTTCAGAGGAAACCTCTGATGTTGCAGTTTGTGCCCATTTACCCTGATCCTGCCTCTGGACAGTGCTAGAAAAAGGCTGGCTTCGTCCTCTGTGTTCCCTTCTTCAGGTATTCAAACACATGAGAAGATTTCTCCCAAGTCTTCTCATTCAAGGCTGAACAAAACCAGCTCTCACAGCCTTTCCCCATATCTTTTGGTGCTAGAGTTGTTTTAATATCTCCATGTGTTGGAGACTGAAATGTTACGATTTATGGCTCAAACCTTTTCACGAAGGAGTTTTGCCTACTATAGCAAAACTGTGTAATAGAGATGATGATCACCATGCTCTGAATGTGACCCTGATGAAGGCCCTGCACTGCTCATTGATGGAAATAAGATAAAGTGACTCAGGCCTGGGCTGGGGAAAGAATATGTTCACAGACAGATCAAGCTTAGCACCTTTGGGGTGCAAACCATAGCCCCAGGGCTATCAGCTGCCAGGCTCCCACAGACCCTCAGACCAAAGGATGGGGAGAGGAGAGGTTTTGTGTGTATGGTGAAACAGCCTCTGGTCTGAGGCAGGGAATGCCCAAACTCCACTGTGCACGCCAGCTCAGCTGTGGGGCCCCTCACCCCGGGAAAAGCCACAAACAACTTGAAGGACAGCAGAGGGGGTGTCATGGCCAAGTGTTGCAAGGGACAGTGTCAAACTGCCCTCTCCAGGGGAGGCATGTGAGCATTCCCACCTAGCCCAAAGGTGTTTTAATCCACTGGATTCTGTACTTTTTGGTGATGGATGATAGAGGGCCCTCACCACCAAGAAAACAAGATGGAAGGGAAAGGTGAGGCATCGTTGGGACCCTCAGAAGGGTGATGGGCTTCTACCTAACCCCTGTCATTCTCTCCCTGTCCCCTCTCCATGTGCACCTCCTTATCTCTTTCTTTCTTTCTTTCTTTCTTTCTTTCTTTCTTTCTTTCTTTCTTTCTT
>JAODKT010001744.1:49592509-49610644 GCA_027576195.1 Cossypha heuglini
TTTGTTTTTTTTTTTTTTTTTGTACCAACATCCAATCACATTTAGTTTTAATCAGAGTTTGGGGTGTATTTTGAACCTCTCTGGGTTCAATTCATTTTATTCACAGAGACTTAGTTTTTCTTGCTTTTCTGTGTTTAACCTGGTTCATAACACCATGGTCCTTCACTGTACTGTCTTTAGTATGTCTGTATCTATTTTGCACTGGGGAGCCCAGAACTGGCCTAAGGACCCCAGGTGTGACCTCATCAGTGCTGAGGAGAGGTGAAGGATCACCACCCTCCACCTGTTGGCAGCACACCTCCTCATGCAGTCCAGGATATTGTTGACCTTGTTCTTCCAACAAGGGCACGTTACTGGTTCATGCTGAACTTGGCATCCACCAGGAACCCAGGGGCGTTTTCTGTGAAGCTGCTTTTCAGCCAGGTCCTCAGCATATGTTGGGGTTATGCTCCCTCAGATAAGAATTTCCAACTTCGCTTTTCTGAAATTCACGAGATTCCTGTTAAGCCATTTTTCCAGCATGCTGAGGTCTCTCTGGATTGCAGTGTGACCCTCTGGTGCATTAGGTCCTCCTCCCAGTTTTGTGTTAGCAACGAACTTGCTTGGGCTACACTTGGCCCCATCATCTAGTTTATCAATAGACCTAGTATTGACCATTCACCTGATTTTCAATCCATCTCACTGTCTGCTCATTCCACACATTCTTTTTTAGCTCTCTACAGTGATCTACTAGGCAATCGTGCCAAAAGCCTTGCTAAAGTCACAATGGGCAACATCAGCTGCTCTACTCTCACCAAGCTAGTCACTGCAGAATGTTACCAGGTTGGTGAAATGTGAATTTCCCTTCATGAATCCATGCTGACTACTCCAGATTACCCTTTTGTTTTCATAACTCTGGAAATGGTTTCCAAGTTTAGTTGTCCCATCACATTCACAGGGAACTGAAGTGAGACAGACCAGTTTGTAGGGTCCTCCTGGTGCTTTTTGAAGACAGAAATGACATTTGCTTTCCTCCAGTCCTCAGATCTCACTCTCAATTGCCATGATCATTGAAAGATTGCCAAAAGTGTTCTTGCAATGACATCTGCTAGCTTTCTCAACGTACGGGTGCTTCACATCAATGTCCATGGCCTTGTGTGTGCCCAGCTGACTTAAGTATTCCATGACTTGATGCTCTTCTATCAAGAGGAAATCTTACTTGCTCCAGTCTTCCCACACACACACTCTGCTCCAGTTTCAAGGAGCTTCAATCCTTGAAGACTGATCTTTCTAATAAGGCAAAGAAGACATCTAGGATCTCACCCTTTTCCATGTTCTTCATGAACAATACCCCTGATCAATTCAGTAATGGGCACATATTTTATCAACTCTTCTTTTTACTACATATGCTTGCATATGCCTTTCCCATTGCCTTTGCCATCACACTCAGGATAAGCTTTGCCTTTCCTAATCATATCATAATTCTTCCATGTTTATCTCTGAATCTAAGTGTTCTTCTCAGATTTCCCATGCTTGCTTCTAAATTCTGTATACTCTCTTCTTATAGAATTGTAGAATTTTTCTGCTGGAAGATATCCTTAAGACCATCAATTCCAACCACTAACTCTAAACTTCCAAGTACACCACTAAAGCATGACCCTGAGCGACACACCCACACATATTTTAAAACCTCCAGGAATGGTGATTCAATCCCTTCCCTGGACAACCTGTTCCAATGCTTGATAACCCTTTTGATAAAGATCCTATCCAAAAACCTCTGGCACAATTTATGGCCATTTCTTCTTATGCTGTTACTCGCTCCTTGGGAGAAGAGACTGACCCCCAGCTCACCACAATCTCCTTTCAGGTGGTTGTAGAGAGCTACAAGATCCTCCTTGAGCCTCCTCTTGTCCACTAAACTCAGCAGGTCCCTCCACTTCTTCTCATAAGACTTGTGCTCTAAACCCTTCCCCTGCTCCATCGTGCTTCTCTGGACTTACTCCAGCCCCTCAGTGACTGTCTTGCTCTGAGAAGCCTAGATCTGGATACAGGAGTCAAGGTGTAGCCTCACTTGTGATGAGAACAGAGGAAAATCACTGCCCCAGTCCTGCTGGCCATGTTATTGCTGCTGCAAGCAAAGAATATTTCTGACCAGCACCCCCAGGACCTTTTCTGTGGGCAGACACTCATCCCCAAGCATGCAGTGTTGCGTGGGGTTGTTGTGGCCCAAATGCAGGACCCAGAACTTTCCTTTGTTCCACCTCATATCATTGACTTTGGCCCATCTACACAGCCTGTCCAGATGCCTCTGCAGAGCCTTCCAGCCCCCCAGAAGAACGATATTCCATTTTCCCTCCTTTTATAGTTATGAATTCCGCTATCTTATGGTCACTGCAACAAGGTGGTCTCTGACACTTGCATCTCCAACGTGGTGAAACCATGGTCAAGCTCCAACAAGGTGAAGCCAAGCACTGATTAGGAATTTGACACCAGGAAACTTCTAGATTGATTATGGACTGCTGTGTTTTTCTTACAGCACATATCAAGGAGTTTTAAGTCTCCCTTGAGGATCAGGTCCTGTGAATATGAGGTTACGCGGAGCTAATTTTATAAGGCCCACCAATTCTTCCTGGTCAAGTGGCCTACAACAAATACTCACTTCTGTATAGGTTACCCATGCTGGTCTGCTTTAAATCTTTACCTATAAGGTTTCAGTTGGCTCATCATCAATGTCTAGATAGAGCTCCAGAAAGCTGTTCCTTCACATAAACAGTGACTCCACATTCACACCTTCCTACCTGCTCCTTCTTAAAATCTTGTGTCCCTGCACTGCAGCACCCTAGTAATGTGAACCTACCTACAGCACCTCCAGAGTCCCAGTAAAATCGAAACTCACACCAGCACACAGATTTCTAATGCTTCCTATGTGTTTTCTGGCATCTTTGATACCCAGTGTGACACCCCATTCCTCTGTCCCTGTAGCCTCTACAACATCATAGTTGTATGCATACTCCTTAATGGTAATGCTCCTTGCAGTAATTTAAATTGAGAACAACATCTGGCAGCAGCAAGGAGTACTTGTGGGCAGAAGGCAAAGCACAGTACTGACTAATCTGGGAGTTTAGTATAGATAATGCTATTTCTGAGTACTCTCTTAATTTTTTAATATAGGCATAGCCTCAGATTAACTTTAATCCAAATGAGGCAAAAGGGAAATTCCTCATTATTATTTTAATTGTTGCTTTAAAAGACAATCAAGAGCATGATTGGTCTAATTGCTCTGAAGAAGACCAACACTAATACAACTTTGCATTTCAGACACTAATTATACACAACCTCAGACTATGTGCTGTCTAACCCTGAGGACAAGACAATCCCTTGCTTTGCATAAAGGCAACAATATTGTGATGAGGAAATCTTCTCCTAAGACAGTATTTGCTTCAAAGATCAGTGCTTCTTCTAAGGTAAAAGAGGGAAGTCAAAACTGTGGGAAAGTAAACGTTTGTCAGCAATGTAGATTTATAATTCAGTAGTTTTTCTTAGATTTTTTTTCACGTATGTGAATTTTTTTTCCCTGTCTAATGAAATTTGAGAGGCATAGTCTTCTCTCTGTCCCTTAGTTGAAAATAATACTAACCTATTTTCAAGGCAATTTAGAGGACCCTTTAATGGTTACACTGCTAATCGAATTCCATCACTTAAGGCACAGAGTTAGCAGCTAGCTGTGTAGGACACAAAGCTACAAGAGTGGCCACTCATTTTGGCCTATGCCAGAGCTCTGGTAAGCTCCTGGTTGCAGGTTGGGGTATAAGAAGTTTCTCTTCACTCAGGTCTCTGTCTTAAGGCTATACATTTCCCTTCTGTATCTCTTCTTTCCCCTAACTGGAGCCTGAAACTTTTAAAACATTTTCTTTTCATCCTGCTGAGAGGCTTTGAATGGCTCTGACAGTGTTTATCCATTTATAAACTGAGGGAACTACACAGTTATTCTGCCACCTGTGGACATAGTAATTTCGATTATTATAACTATAATTATAATAATTTATCGTATGGATTCTAAAAAATAGCAGGAAAAAATTAATTTCTGTGTCATTGTATACCTGAGGAGCAATATTAGTCAAATTCTCTAGATAGTGTGAATTGAATTAAGAACTTAAGGCAGCCATTGTTTAATTACCTGACTCAAAAACGTGGCAGAACCAGAGATCCTGACTATGTCCATGATAATTAGGTTATATGCCAAGTTGAGCACAGTTTCACATTGATGGGCTACACCAGGGAGAGTTTGCCATTGCAAGAGGCATGGTTTCTGAATCAAATGTGGGGTGAAACATCCTCTGTCTCTTGGTAGGGTAGAAGTTCCTGCAGACATGTCCAGCTGCAAAAGTGTGAACATTCCATGGAATTTTGAGTCTAAAATGGTCACAGGTGCTCTTCTAGCTAATTAAGGAGCCAGGTAAATCATTGGGGTGTGCTAGGGCCCGGATTGTACAGTAGATTCTGAATTCTGCTTGTAGGCCATGTTGGAAAACAAAGCAGTTTGTGTATCTCACTTTTATGCACCATCACACATAAAGATTCAGTAACTCTATAGAAGAAATATCTAATTACCTAATCTATTACCATTTCTCCCATTTTTATGTTTCATAATATGAGAGGGAGTAATAACAAATGAGCAAAGTACTGGATTTCTTACTTTTTACTGGAACTGGTTAAGAAGCCTTATCTACTGGCAGCACTGAGTCACATGTGACCTGGAATTTTAATGTCCCAATACTCACCTTGGTGCCTGAGAACCTCTAAGACAGATACAGTCGGTTGAAATGCTCTACTAAGCAGTCCCTGGTTTTAAATGCAGGAAGCAAAGAGTTGCCTCCAAGAAGGCCCTTCAAGGTGGAATGCACTTTTCAGCTGCTGTGATATAGAGTTCAGTGGTATTCACAAAGTAACCTGCTTGCACTCTAGCATTTATTTGGGACCTAACAGAGCAAAGGAAAGCAATATGGATAATTTTGTTCCATAGGAAAAGTGATCCTTCCCTTTCTAAAACCTTTCTAACCTTTGCTATCACAAATATTTCTGAATGACAAAATAGCATATATCCATTATGAGCTACAGAAAGGACTATTCAATAGTCCAGGAACACAACTGTACTTTTCAATTGAGATTTTTACATGTGATCCTTTTCTCTAAAGTAAAATGCTGACATAAACTGACTAGGATTCCATTATCTGGCTGCCACCGCATGTTGTTTCTAGTTCTATAATACAAACATCAACATTAAACACCTAAAGCTACCTAAAAGGAAGAGAAAGTCTTATAACAGGAAGATTTTGAATATTCAAAGGAGTTTTTAAAAAAATTTCTTTCAGAGAGTAAGAAATTTTCATTTGTTTTCCTTCTTACCTCAACCTTTAACTGTTTCTAAAAAGGGAACCAGGAAGATAACAAGAATGTCACAGCTCCCTACAATATGTGATTGTTTAACCTTAAGTCACCTCAGCTGTGAAAACTGTGGATGCAACTTTGAAAAAATATTTTGAATGTGACAGCAAAATTATTTTGCGATGTTTATACATTTTTAATGATTCTGCTTCCAGCAGAACTGATATTTCTCACAGCCGCAGAATAACAAAACCAGCTGTCAAAAAGATGCAGTTTTGCTTATGCTGTTTGTCTAGTTAGCTTAGAGACTATGGTGTAGCTTAATGCAACAGAATAATTACATGATGCTTTAGGAAGTCTCAAAAAGCAGAAGTACTTCTCCTTTTCAATGGCTGCTTTTGGGGAAGAGGGCATGTGTCCATGTGTGAGGGAGTACAGCAGCATGATGGCAGATGGAAATAAAGCAAGACAGCCAAGAGAGGACTTGGACAATGTGCCACGGAGCTCAATAAATCTATATGGTCTCTTTATGCTCTGCAAGGTCATAGATGACACTGACACTGGTTTCCTAGCAACCCACTCTACTAACCTACTTTTGTCCCAATCACTGGAGAATGACTTTAATGCTCTGAGCTGTGTTTCAACATGTGGAGGAAAGAATCAAACTGATGCTGGTTAACCGCTGATGTGCAAAATGCCAAAAAAGCGTTTTACTGGTCCATCTCCCCTCTGTATGTCTTGCACATAGAAGGCTTTTTTAATAAAGAGCAGCATTAAAGAACTCCTAGGTTTCACAGGAATATTAATTTTATTTAAATATATAGACATATAATGTGAAAAGACACATGTGTTAGTTAAGCAGGCATCTAGTGTCAGATCCCAGTGGAAAAGGATTTGCCCCCAAAATGAGATGCTTATGATATTTAAAAAAAAAAACAACCCAACTAAAAAAACACCCCCACACACTAAAAAGTAGGAAATTACCAAGTACTTAAATGATTAACATGGATTTATTAAGGCATAGATAACATAGTCAATTACTTAAAGCCCTTAGTGTGCCACAGTAACTATTAATAAAAAATATAATTTCATATAACTGACATAAAAAACTTATATATTACATAGAGAAAACAGAGATTTTAAGTAACAATAACTCACTAATATAACCATATTGAATGAACTCTCCTTCTGTAACTAATAAGTAATATGCATGTGGTGAATAGGACACAGCTATATCTTGTCAAACTAATGATGTATTTGTATTTTCGTCTTCAAAAACTTTACATAGCCTCATTCCGAAACAGATGTCAAATGACACAGCAGAGTAAATCAGGCAAAGCAAAAAATTCATTCAATGAATTTTGCCTTTTTCTCTGGAGCATTAAGTAATGCTCCAAATTCTAACCAACCATAATTTAGATTTATGTGATCATTTCTTACAATTTTATTACTCAAATTTCCAATTCCTGACTCATAATATTCATTCTTCACTGGTTAAGTGCAAATATTTATAAGAATCAGACGAAAAGGCTCTTCTGTGTTTTGGTAATAAGTACTCACATCCACCCATAAGATGTAAAACTTGAAAAAGAACCACTTTATTTAACATGCAGTAAATGAATATTTTCAGAACACATGTACTGTATAAACCTCAGCTCTGATTTGCATTCAGTAGGACTTTTATTTCAGACAGACACAGCTACAGTGCTGTGGTTAAACCCCAGCCATCCACCAAGCCCCACTCAGCTGCTCGCTCTCTCACTCTCCCACCATTCCAGGTCCACTCTGGAAAGAGAATTAGAATGGCAAAAGTAAAATGCAGAGAAGTCATGGGCTGAGATAAAGAAAGCAATAGGGAAAGCAAAAGTCACACACACAAGCAAATAAAAAAAGAAATTAATTCACTGCTCCCCACAAGCAGGCAGGTATTGTCCAGGTGAACATAACAGTGAATTGGGAAGAAAAACACCATCAGTCCAAAAGTCCCCCCACCTTGCTCCTTTCCCCCCCACTTTGTATACTGAGCATGATGTCATATGGTACAGAATATCCCTTTGGACAGTTAGGGTCACCTGTTCTGGCTGTATCTCATCCCAGGCTCCCATGCACTCCTACCTTACCAGCATGGCCCTACAAACTACAGAAAAGGCTCTGTGTAAGCACTACTCAGAAATAACAACCATCTCCATATTATCAACCCTGTGTTCAGCACAAATCCAAAATGCAACCCCATGCTAGCTACTGTGAAGCAAGTTAACTCTACCCCAGACAAAATCAACACAAATAAGCATGAGAGATATGCCCTTGCTTCCCTGTATTCAATAAAAATTGCAGTTTTGCTGTCTAAAAAACTCATGCTAACATTTTTCTTGCCCACTGTCAAAAAAACATACTGGATGTATCACTGGATCCAAAACTACTGAATATTGTGGTGATCTACTTGGGAGACACTTACTGAGCTGAGATAGAGCTTTTCAATTGTACTGACACAGCATGGGTCTCCTCTATGACAGGTATTATCATTGATATGAGAGAATGAGTTCCTTAGTGCCAAACACAGTAATTGCCTAAACCTTGGCTTTCACCCATCAGCACACACAGAAGACTGGCAGATACAAGGAGTGGGAATTAAAAGATTACAGGATCATAAATCACATATGTAATGTCCTGCCCCCTGATTGAAGTGAATATCTCATGAAGATTCTCCTGAACTGTTTTGACTGTGAGTGGCATTGTGAGGACATAACAAAAGCATCACCCACCAGTAGCAAAATCCACTAACAGCTGTTCCCAACAAAGGATTTGGAGAGTGGAGAAACATGCAGATTGCCAGCACAGTAACTCTCTTGCAGTGGAGTATAGCCCCCCAGGATTACTTTGCCTCTGTTACACAGGACAGTCCTTAGGTGAGAAGAGTCTGAGCTCACATAAAAATAACTTCTGTCACTCTCATTTTTACCCCAGAGAGCATTTGTATTAGAGGTTGCTGATGTGGTCTGAGTTCGCCCAGCTGATATTTATAACCTCAGAATAATGGCATTATATAGACTGAGATGAGTATTTGGAAGTTTCTAGCCTAGTCTCCTCAGAGTAGGAAAAATGAAGAGCGGATTTTTCTGCATCTTGTCCAATCAGCATCTTAATATACCAAAGGACTAATATTTCATAATCTCTATGGAAGCCTCTTCCAGTGTTTGATAGTCCTCATGACGAATTTTTTTCCCCTTAAAAGTAATAGAATTTTCACCATATTACAGTTTTTTTGAAAAGTCTCAGCTCATGTGAAGGACTGATGAGTCCGACTCCTTCAAGACATTTTCTAGGAATGACTAGCTAAATTAATGCAGGCTGTATGTGTGGATGAGCTTGTTTAGTGATAATGAAAAAATGCTAAATGAAAAGCTGAGCCTGAGCACAGCTAAATTGTGTTGACTAAAACGTTTCCCAATTAACAAAGGGAGATTTGAGGGGATTGTTTAGTCTCTGTACATGATTAGAAACAAACAAAAAAACCCAAAGTAAAACAAGGAACAAACAAACAAACAAAAAAAGAAACAAAAATTTTAAAACTTTTAAAAATATTCCACAGAAGCCTGCAGAAAACAAGTAAAACTGAGCCACAGGGGTGTGCAAATCACATTGCAACCTGAAAAAAAGGAAAGGAGAAGGATCCTGGACTCAAACGGAGCTCAAACCAGCCTTGGTGAAATCTCCTCATATTAAATTCTAGAAAATAAAACCCCTTAGACACCATTAAGCAAACAGACTATACCAAAAATGCATACATTCCCATCCTGTCTTTTGTAGGAGAGACACTCAATCCCAGTCATGATTCCTATAATTCTGGTCCCATCTCCTTACACCTCAAAGGGCTGGACTGAGTGGCCTTTCTCTAAGACAGTTTGGTGATATTAAAATACTTTTCATGGCTACATGATTTTCTTCCTTTGTCTATTATTTCAGCTTATAAAAGCTATAGTTTCAGTCCTACAGGTATTTGACTTGGTTTCCTTAGATTTATTTTCAAATGATACAATTGTTGGGACTAATAATATCTGTATATTAGCTAACCATGCACTACTGAACACACGCAGGAGATCAGCTGTCTTTTGAAACCCAAAAGAATGAAAGTAAGGAAGTTTCACTTACTTTCAGCTTAGTTACTCTGCAGATTTATATCATCAGTAAGGTCTAGCTGCATTGTGTGCTACTACAGATCTTGACTCTTTTCAAACACACCAACCCCTTTCTAACTGCTGTGGCTGAGAAGGTGGCACAACTGTAAATTTGTAACCAAGAGATAATAGAACATATTATGAAATTCCCTGGGAAGAAATTTCTTTCTGTAGAATTGTCTCAATGTAGACTGAAATAGTATTTTAAACTACCTATATAATTTGTTGCCTAAACCCCAACCTCATCTGCCAATTTTTCAACACTTCTTATAGTCATTTGCATACATTGGTTAAATACAAATTGATAATGGCACTATGAGTATAATTTTGATTCCAGTAGAACTGAAGCACATGCAGAGTTAACTCATTAGCCCTCCCTAGTGTAATCGATATCAGAATCTGTGCATGTTAAAAGATATTAATGTTTTCAGTCTGTAGAGTCAACTCTTGCATAACTTATAAGTAATACTAATAAGGGTAGACATAACTCTTCATTAGCCATAACATCTAATAAAAGATGGAATAATCTTACCAAGAGCAAAGAGTGAAAAAAAAAAATTTAACAATGTTTTTGATGTATGTTTGATTCAGGTATGTATACATTTCTGTAAATACACCTGCATATAACATAACAAACCAAACAGGTATGTGGATCTACATGGTCTATCTCCCACTTCTGTGTAGATCAACAGTAGATCAATGGCAGACAGGCAAACATATTTTCTCAGACAAAACAGGATAAACTATCTCTGTTTATCTCACTTCATATCTTCACTAATCAAAGAACATAGACTTAAACAGTTACAGGTCAGCTGGATTGTAATTTACCCCTTGGTAACTTGTTCAAATCTAAGCCAGATACAGGTGGATGGATACTTACAGGAAGGGAGACACTTGGTGAGTGTGTTAATGCGCAGAAGAGTTAAATTCCACAAAAAAATACGCAAAGCATGAACTGTACTTATGGCTGCCATGCCTTGCCTTTAGATTCACAAACTGTAAAAATGAGACAGAGCTGCTGCCACCACTTACAAAACTTTGATACATTTCCTGATCCTCAGTGAAGACAGGAGATCTTGCATCAGATTTTACCTCTTCTTAGACTCAGAAGCAGAAGCCAGTTTCTAGTTTTTAAAGGAATTAAGTGGCTGGTGCCAGAGATAACCAATCTTTAGAAAAGCCCTCCAAATTGTTTATTATGCCTTTGGCAGCTGTGAAGGGGATCCTCCTCAGTAGCATTGAGTATGGTTCCTCCATCTAGTCTTGGTAAGAGTTTAAATATCTTTCTCCCATCGGATTTTACTTTTCTTTTCTCTTTTTATCACCAAAGGTCTGATACTACAGGCATCACTGCCCAGATGTTTCATCTGTAATAGGAGGGGTAATGCAGAGAAAACAATAATCTAAATACATCTGCAGCTGTTTTTAGAATCCAAAACTTTCCTACAGAGCTGAATATATCCAAAAATGTTCTGTAAACATAAGCTAAAATTAAAACCAACCTTCTACTGTGTTTATATCCTCTTTTTTAGTGGTTTTTGTTGTTGCTGTTGTTGTTGTTTAAAGTTAGAGAGAACAATTTCTCTGGGAAGAACATCTATGAAGAAAAACTATTTTTAAACAAATATTAGAAACATTTTCTTAAACTAATTTGTTGGGGTTTTTCAATCACTGTACCTTCATTGAATCATGAGCTTAAAAATTCTTAACCATGTTTGAACAAATACAGCATATTATCAATGATGGAGAATTACATATAACCATGCTATTTTTTTTTAAATATAGAACTTGAATGTAAAATATAATATTATTAATGTATTTGTATTTGCCAAACAAGTAGGTAAATAGTAATTAATTTAACCTTTCTATACTGTCAACAGTTCCTGTAATATAGTTCAACACTAAGTCAATCCAGGGCATGTTTTAGTTAAACTCAGTGAGAACTTACTGTAAAACTAATTATGCTTCTCCACCTCTGAGGCAAAAACAGAAATCCATCCTTTCAATCAGCAGCACTGAACTTCATTGGAAAGTCTCACAGAATAACCCATGATACAGTAGGCATATATTACTAAAATATTGTATTTAAAAATATACTGAAATTAGCACCTTTATCTATAACTCCTTCTAGCAGCAGAGTATGGATCAAAATTCCTTTTGACCAATTATCCCTTACATACCTGACCAAGGCCAACCCACACCTGTGAACGTATGGACAGCTACCTACAAATACACGTGACTACATAAACATACAAATTATGCACAACATATGGAAAGAATGTGTATGTACACAATTATGCATGCATGTCAGCAAGAATCTTTACCCAGAAAGAAGTTCACACACATAGAAAAAGTGCTCCTGCATATCTACACCAGCAGATATTTATTAAAATTTCCCCCACTTCTGATGGTTAGTCCATTAAGAAATTATGTGGTACAATTACTTTTTACAGCCATATTGTAATAATATCTGACTGTAAACTGACGATAATGGCTTTCATTTAATATGCATGTACTTAGAACAATATAAACCCTTGAAATACAGGAAGCACCAAAATTTTGGTGAAGGAGGACTGGAGAGTAGCTTGTCTGTGTAAGAAGAGCATAATCAAATTGACAATCTACTGAGTGCATGTACATGCACAGTGAGTTTAGCTTCAGTTTTATGTATAATGGCATATCAACCTTGGGGGATGTTAATTATTTTACTAATCTTCACAGGAGGGTCCAGTAGAAATGAAAGTCTATATAAGTAAGCAGAAAACCTAGATTTCACTCATCTGCTGAAGCACTGTGGTCATGGTTCAGGATTGACATTCCCCAGTTTAGTGTTCCCACTAAACACTCCAAACCATGTGCTAATCCCTCACTCTTCCATGCCCTCACCCATGCAGCACGGTGAAAAGGAGAATGAGAGGCATAAAAGTTAAAGATCACATGTCAAGATAAGAAAGATTTACTGGAAACATTTGATAACAGATATTATCAGCAGCAATACTAATGATGGAAGAAAGAGGCAAAGGATTCACAAACAATGGAGCCTGGTATTACGTGAACTGCTGCCAGGGCTTCCCAGCCTGGACAGACACGTGGCCCCCACGCCCAGCATTGATGTGAGGTGGTGTAGAAAAACTGCCCCTCCTGGGTACTGCAAAAATTAACCCTATCCTGGCTTGAACAGGGAGAACTGTCTATAGCTAGAAAGCCTGACAAGATAGCAGATTTTGATCAGAGCCTCATTTTAGCTGCCCTCTATGATGCCATAAGTTTTAGATTTCATATTTTCTATATTCAGTACTACATTGGTATATAACTCTGAACTTCACATGAAGTGTTAGCAAGTTCTCTTCACAGTTTAGTTGGACAAAACAATCCTTTTCCAACCCAAGAGCCAAGGACACCATTACAGCTTCAGGTTCAAAAAGTGTAAACAGCAGTGAATTGAGGAGAGCAATCTGGGAGGATGGGACTGCATAACCTGGAGCTGTAATTGGACAATTAACCCCAATATGTAAACGAACCAAAACTTTTAAAAGTGTGAAAACTCGTGACTTAGAGTCCATCTTGGGTGGAGCCACAGCTGGGCTCTTGTACAGTCCAAGGTGTAACTTTGAAGGCCTTTTAATAAATACCTATTTAATTCCTTTAACTCTGTCTAGCCTCTGTGCTAGGTAGCCTCCAAAGGCATCACACTTAGCTTCAAGTTTTCAAGGGATTTTGTATAAACATGGTATAAACTCTAATTCAGTGAAGAAAATGCAGTAGAAGATACAGACAATGTATTCAGATACTGAAGGAGTGGGATATGGTATACATGTATGTACATTCCACACTTCAAATGCAATCTCTTGTTTTCAAAATAGCATCAATTGATATAGAATTTCCAAAATCCCAAGCTATTTTAGTAGGTATCTATGGAAGATTTGTTTTTGAAACATTTTGGGAATTCAGTTATTTATCTATCCAGACAGACTGTGAAACTGATGAGTAAGAGCCATACTTATTATTCTGTTTAGACATGCTTAAAGGGAATAACAAGCACATCTAAACATATTAAGTATATACACCACATGTTGAGACACATACCTAGCTGTCTATGAAGGAGGGATAAAAGAGGAGGAAAAATAACATAAGGAACAAAAAGGCAAGATGGCTAAATGTTTGCACTTACCCACTTGTGGAGGTAGCTTCTCAGACAACAGGAGGGAAGTGGGTGGATACAAATGTCAGTCAAGGCCCAGGATAAAACAGCACAATCAAAAGAGAGCAAGAGTATTAGGAGGCCTTTGAATTTTAACAAGAAAAGGCAGAGAAACAAAAGGTGAGTATTGAATAAGGCTTGTTAAAACTGGATAAGGCAACAGATCTGTGGGTGAGCCGCAAGCAAGAGCACATGGTGAGCTACTTGTATGCCTACCCAACAGCTGAAAAGCCTGGAAGATTGGCAGAATGGGCAGGACAGAGTCACCATGAAGACTGACATAGAGAAGAGGCAGTAGTAAGGAGCAAGGCTTTAGATGTTAATTACTCTGAAAGATTCTGACAACAGCTGCTTGCGCATTGAAGAGAGTGGTAAGAATACCACGAAGAGGTACAGGACTGGATCATAAAGAAAAAGACAGCAAAATGAAAATGTGACCTGAGACAAATAAGATGGTTTTTTGTACAGAACAAATGTCAATTCCTCTGAACCCCATACATAAAGACCCTCTGTCAAATTCTGCAAGAATTTGGAATGAGATCCATATTGCTTTGACTTGTTCTACCATGGGAGGATGTGACTAAAACAAAGGTTCACATAGGGCACCCCTCTAAACCCTTCCCTTCCTTCTAGTATACTCCACCTTTTTTGTTCACCACAAAGCACTAGAAGCATCTTGTAAAAAAGGCTGAAGAAATTGCTTGTGGAGATTTCTTGTAAGCACTATTTGTGACACCAAAAACAGAAGAAATACTTATCCATCTAGTGTTACTGTTTGGGATTTTCCAACATAATTCAGCATTTCCATGTAACTACTCTATTCCTGTGCTATGCCCAAGAGGCCTTTTATCACGGAAGAATTTGTGTCCAGACACAGTAGAACAGAAGTTTGATTTTGTGGAATATATAAAACTCTGTTTACAAAAGCTTTGGAGGCTTGGTTTTCATTTATTTGCGCCGTTGAAAGCAATTGAAACTCATCTTCTTGTTCTGATCTGAATGAGTCTGCATCAACTGGTTTTGGTTTCTACCATTATAATTTGTAACACTGGAGATAATACAGTGTGCACCTGTACACATATCCACATATTTACACACACGCTGAACCACATGTAAACTAGCTGAATTGAAAACAATCAATAGACCCTCTTTTTCATTTAACATAAAGCACTCAAGCTCAACAAATTCTTTAAGTCAAGGAGGTCCATTCATGGTCTTACTTGAGTAAAGACTGAAGCACAGACAGGCCTTCAAACATTTCTTTTCCTGTGGAGGTCTTCCCTTAGTTTCAGCCACTCTGTTTCCCACTCAACTGAACCTTGCAGACATACCCACTTACAAGCAAACTTCATTAAAAAAAGAAAAAAAAAGCAGAATCTAGAAAAGAGAATTGACAAGAACAATTACTATGTGGCTATTCTACACTAAAAGAAGGCATATATTTTACAAATAGACAACTGCACTGACAGGAAAAATATTGTGTTTTGTCCAAGAAAATCACTTAATTGTAAATCTACACAGTGTTAATAAGACTAGTTCTCATTTAGTCCAAGCAAATCATGTTCTTAGAAGTTTGGAAGCTAAATTCTATTAGAGAGAGCTATCAATGTATTAATGCATCCTTACGTAAACAAAGAGTGTCCCATGCCACTTCAACATAGCCAAATAATATCAGGGGGAGTTGCCTCCTTCTGGACAACCATAAAACAATACAAGCACAATTAGCATGATACAGTATCAATAATTGTCTTTTGTTTTATACAACACAGGACCATACTGAAAGTAGTCCTAGGGCTAGAAACCAAACACACACAGGCACACACACATACCCTTGCCAGCTTGCTTTGCATAAGAGCTTCTCCAGCTGCTTGCTTTTACAAAATTCCATTGCATCTTTATATTAGATGACTGGATTTCAATTTTCTTCTTCTGATAATTCTGAAGGGCTGTTACGATCCAAGATTTTGCTTCCTTCTGTATATAGGACATCATTTTAGACAGCCTGACCTTCATCAAATTACTTAATTTATACAGCTTATGTAATGATAAAACCAGTGTTTTACTTAAACAAGGTTTGAAGACACTTGTCTCACAGTGACAGCCTGCTCAAAGCAAAACTAGCTTTAAGGCTATATCAGGTAGCCTGGAGACTTGCTTGTCAGATTTCTTATACTTAGATATCCATTAAATTAATGAGGAATCATTAAACCCCATGTTGTTAAATCCTTACATCACATTATGACAAAACATGGGACGGAATATAAGCATGGCAGCTGCAAAGGAACAACCTGCACCTGTTCAAAACCTTGAGAAGCACTCCCAACAGCAGCAGAGACATCTTAGGAGAGACTGGGGTGCTTCTTGCCAGGCAATGAGGCCTCAGCTCCCTTCAGAATTGATTACCAGAAGATTGTCGTAACTATGATCACTATTTTGATGCTTGTTTTTCAGCGTGCTACATTTTCTTTGAGAATCCACACTTCCCCCTTTTCCTGCACAGACCTCTAATTCCCCTGACTTGCCACAATGGTTTCCCGTTCATGCTGGTTCTTCACAACACAAGCCAAGAACATGCCTGTTCCAGGGCAGGACATCCTGCATAAGCCTTTCCACTGTATCAGCTCCACCAAGAAAACTAATAAGCTACTCAAGATACCCAGTCACAATACCTCCAACAGTGAGAACTTCCTTCTAAGAACTCGCTTTTCATATCACTAACCATGTACTACCTCACAGGTCTCATTCAAATTTATTTTGTCAAAACTAGTCTGAATCAAATTTTTTTTCCAGTAAGTTTAATGCTTTTAAATTTCTGGTAAGCAACGTAATACAGTGATTAAAATATTCCCAACATTCCATCTGAGCTTTTGTTTTTATCCAAATTCTTAAGCAGAAACAATGTTATACAGTAGAACAGTATTTTCACGGCACAAAATACAAAGTTTTTCTCCTTTTCTTTTCTTTTTTCTTTTCTTTTTCTTTTCTTTTCTTTTTCTTTTCTTTTCTCTTTGCTCTATGACCAGCAGGTTTGTTGTCTTGACTTGTGTCCTGAATTGACTATTTTTGGTCATTTTGCTTTTCAATGTGCTTGTTCTCTCTGAAATTCAATCACTACTCCAACTGTGGTAAGTACTCAGCTTGTTCTGCATAGTATAAAGATGAGTGGACTACTCAAAATAATTTTCACAGATATGAACAATTTTAAGCTTAGTATTTAAAACCTGTTCAAAAATGCCTCATGGTTGACATGCAGATGGAACACAGAATCAGTGAGTGGTGTGATATTTGAGAAATTTTTTGAAGCAAAAAAAAACCCAGCAGCATAGAACACTATTAACTCTGGGAAAAGGACTATGATTTCGAAGTTTAAACTTTACTGAAATGCAGACTGCATTTCACATAACCTAATTCCATAATTATGTGACTGATAAAATGAACTGATTTGCTGCCCTACTAGGAGAGACTGAGGAGGGTAGAACTGTTCTGTTATAATGGAGAAAGCTGAGGAGACCACATCTGGGACTTACAAAAACATAACATCTTTGGATGCAAAACATGCCCTTGATGACATTGGTGAGCACACCTATGCTTGTAGTTTCTCTTTAACCAGCCTTTTCTACTGTATAGGACAGAAAGAAACCTGCTGGAGAGCAGCTCTGCAGAGAAGGACCTGGTGGACAGGGAGCTGTCCATGAGCCAGAAGTGTAACCTTGGGGCCAGTGAGGTCACATGAGTGCTGTATGCAGTTCTGGGCTCCTCAGCACAAAAGAGACATGGAGCTCCTGGAGGGGTTCCAGCCAAGGGCAAAAAAGGATGATTAAGGGACTGGAGCATCTCACAAGGAAAAGCATACCTGCTGGACTTGGTGACTTAGAGGTTTCTTCCAGCCTAAAGGATTCCACAGTTCTATGGAAGTTCTATGGGTCTGTTTAGCCTGGAGAATAGATGACTGAGAGGGGAATCTTATGAATGTCCACGAGTATCTGAGGGGAAGATGTCAGGATGGAGTGCTGGGGGTTAGGTATTGTTTCTTTTGCTCCTTCTTACCTAGAGAATCTTTCCCGTAAGTTGCTAAGAAACACTAACTACTGGGTACTTAAGAAAAACAAAGAAGTGGCCAAGCTCAGGGTCTGGTTGCACTTCTCTCATACCGTGAAAATTAGGCAAGTGAAGGGGCGGGGGCCAGTGACTACTCTCTCTTGCTCAGCATCAGAGGAGGACGCTCGGAGCTGGTGTTTCTGCGGAAACGAATTCCCTGCTGCTGCCGGAGCCCAGCTCAGTCCTGCTTTCTTCTGCCATGGGGATCCTGAGCTCCCTGCTCCACTGGGAGCCAGGTTGCTGCTGTCCCACTCCCGCTGCTCCTCTGGCGCTGCTCCGAGCTTTCCCTGCACTGTA
>JAODKT010001744.1:49632772-49645387 GCA_027576195.1 Cossypha heuglini
CAGTAATTAAAACTTTTTCTTCATTTTTCTCCCTTTCTTATCAATAACTACTAACTATATTCCAGAGGTTAGGAAGAGGAAGCAAAATCACATAAATTTCTTCAAACTGTAAAATCAGTTGGAGGTTGAGCAGCATGCTGCATGTCAGTGCCACTAGATAAAGCCTGGTATTAAGAAATGGCAGCACAGTAGAAAAAGATTGTTTCAATTTCATTTTACGTCAGATTACAGGGAGTGACTAGAGGATATGTAATGCTGTGTGTACATTCCCTACTGATGTAAACTTGAGAAGGTGTGTCTGTTTTAGACTGGCATGGAATATCCATATTAGAATTGAAGGGTAGAAGGGCAAATGGCATTTGTTCCCTGATAATTAGCTTTTCATAAACACCAAACCCATTTCCAAGATGCATGTCTATTTTATTTAAGAAAAAAAAACCTGGAAAAATCTCTATAATCAAAACACACATTGTGCTAGCACCTTGTTGAAATTGAAGTGCTTTACACTGTATTGGAGATCCCAGATAAATAAACTTCCATTTTATTATATGGAGAAGTAAAAGATTGGAAGCAACTTTTTTAAAGGCATAACATTTTATTTCTGTCACAGATATTAACTACTGTAAGAATATAGCTAAGAATAATTCTGTGGCCCTCCTGTAAGGAGATCAGAAAGCAAAGTAAATGGACCACAGTTACTTCTGCTGGAGAGAGCTTGTCATCTGCTGGAGGCAAGCAGAAAGTAGTCACATGCAACAGATGAATACTACATTCAGATACCCTGATGATAGGAGTTCTTATTCAAACACGATTTTAAAACAGTAGCAAAAAAACAATAAATAAAATACGTTTTTGAAAGTCATAGCAACTTTGCTGTCTTAACCTTACTAGGTTAAGAACTACTCCAGTGCTCATGAATACAGGTCCTTTTAGAGTATTGCCATCTACCACTATTTTTTTCAAGCTGAGAAATAGACTTAAAGAGAAATCCACATGCATCCACTGTTCTTTAACTGTGTACTCAGAGACAAGTGATAATACTCCAAGGAAGGAAAGATTAGTCTGTGCAGCATTTTGACTATATTATGATCAATATATGATCAATAATTGTTTTGCCTGTCTGCAAAACATGCAAAAAATAAATTTGGTATAAACACTGTTAAATAAAAGACTGCTGCATTAAATAATATGACCTTGCTACCTTTTAGTTGCAGTGTTAGAGTACAAACTTATTTTAATTAGCAGTCAGCAGCCAGACTGTAACTTCACTGAAGGAGCATTGAAGAATCACTGCCTATTAACAACCCAGCGGTAAGTAAGCCAGTACAAATACTTATAACCAAATAGTGTACATTTCAGGAGTGGAGAGGATTAGCTATTGGGCACACAACACAGTGGAGGAAATTGCTTTATTCCCAGTACTGCTGGGTACCAGGAGGCAATCACTATGCCTCTAGCCCATTAACAGCATTCAGAGTGTTGCTTCCCATAGAAGGGGTTATTGGCTAACCACTGGGTGACCAATTAAAAGCTATGAATAAGTCCCAAACCAAACAGCATGGGGCCTGTTTGTGGCACAGTGGTATCATTACTAAAGTGAAAAACTTGATGAGAAAGGAGCATATTTAATTATAGAACTATACAAATGGCTAATTAGGACTATAAAGTGAAATGAATGACTTTCCAGTGGATTTTTGAACGTTACTGATAACTGCTCAGCTTCTTTGGAGACCATGAAAGTGATCTACAGTGCTAGCCTACATGTTATAGTAATGAATGGATCTTCATTACTGGGGACATGTTTGACCTGGTTGCTCAGTTAGCATGGGCAGTCCTTGATTCTGCTCCCTGCAAGGGTTCTGGTGCAGCCCCTGCTCTGCTGTGAGCTTCACTTGCTTTCACCCCATTCTCACAGGTTTAGAGGCAAAAGCATTACCTGCAATTGAAAGCACCTCTCCCTTTGAAGCCAAGTGTCTCACTAATTTTGCAGAAGCTTAGACCCATGCTTAGATTTGGCCTTTAAAATTACTAATGGGTTTGAAAAAAAACTTTCCCCTTCATATCCCTCCCCAGGATCTTGCAAACTCCTGCACCTGTACCAGTTATTTTAATCTTTACTGCACAAAGTAGAGATTCCTTTAAATTACTTAGTCTAGCTTCCAAAAGAGACCCCAGAGCCCAATGATTTCTTAATGAGTAGTGAACTTTTCATTTCTTCACTACATGTATCCCCAAAATGAGGAGAGGAATGTTTCTACTTCACAAAAATAAAGAGACCTGATTTTAACTGAGCTTTCCTCCAGCTGTGTAAGCACTCTGAGGCCTAGAGAGGATGCTTATCCAGGCAAACAACCCATGCAATTATTTATTGACTTGATTAGTGGCAACAGAAAACGGAGAGGCAGAATTATAGTTAGTGTAGTGGGCACATTCTAGAGCTGCATAAATAATATGTGTTACAATATATCCATATCACACAAAGCAGTAAAGACAGAGCAAAGCCTGGCCATTGGGGTCCCTCAGTGCTGACAGAAACTCTTGCAAGGAATAGGTTTAGTGGTACATGAGTTGTGCTGCCAATTGTTCGGACAGTGTCCCTAGACTCACTGATGAGGGGGGTCTTGCACATTCAGCATGCACAAAGACCTGTGAGAAGTTTGTGGGCATGCATCCCAAACCAGAAACTGAACTCATTACTTCTCAGTTCTGCTTTTGGTGAGCTTTGTCTGCATTTCTCAGTCCGCAAAAGAAAATTGTCTCTCCTTCCTGATTGCCAGGTTTTTTCACCCTGAATGGTCAGTGCTAAAGTCTTGAAAGGTTTAACATCACCCTTATGCTTTATGGCCTCACTTTCATTACATCCATTATCATACAAGGGCACACCAACTTTTCTGCAAGCAACTGCAGAAATTAATGCAGTTCCTTGTTGACAAATGGAAAATTAATTAATGTTGCCAATAAATAGCAATCTCAATTAGATCAACTTGCTTAAGATGCCCTTCTGCCCTAATCAAGTCACTAGACTCTGTGAGTTCTATTGTGATTTAACAATGCACCACGGAGATGACAAAATACTTCACTGAGGCTTAATTTGAAGTTTGGCTAACCCATTCTTTTAATCTATTTCAAAGTGACATAAACCACTTTCTTAGCTTTAATACCTCATGAAATATGAAAGTAAGTCTAGGCTATAATAATATTAGTTGAGGTTGGTGTTTCAGTTTTTTGGGAAGGTTGTTTTTCTTTTTTGGGTGGCGTGTTGGTTTGGTCTTTTTTTGCTTTGTGTTTTTTTACCAAGGCTTGCCAACAGATGGTTGTGGATCTGCTGTTTTATAAGCCTATAAAAGACAGCAATCTCAGCAACAGGAGACCTTCTGGCTTTACCTACAGTGTCCAAAGCACTTTTCTCAAGAATTAAGAAATTCTCAAAAGCAGAAGAAAATTATCATCAGAACCCACATGATGCATATAACATTACAAACAGCAACTTCAAAGATATTTCAGATTCTGAGTTTTTCCCTGAAAAATCTACCACTTTGTTTTCTGAAAAAAAAAAAAAAAAAAAAATAAAATCATTATTTATAAGGAGACAATGTAAAGAATGTATTTCCTTGGAAGTTTTATATGGAGTAAATCATAAAACTGGCCTGTGATTGATTAGTACATGATGATACTGAACAGCGAAGTACAAAAAAACATTATTATGAATCTTTCAGTACTCTTCTGAATCTGAAGTTTATCCACAGATGTTTATATTATAGCTGCTTATATTAATGAAAATTGTTCTTTACATAGAATCAAGTTTTCTCCTCGTTTTATTTCTGAAGACAGAATAATGCCGGAAGATAATTTTTCACACTAATATAAAGTGCTATTTTGCTCTAAATCACATTATGCAGCAGAAATCACAATAAATGTTTTTCATCTTTGACCTCAAACTGTAGCAAAAAAATCCATCTTCAGAGCTGAAATATTTTTTGCAAATATTTCTTCTATTGATTTCATTTATTAATTGATATGCAGTGAAAAGCAGACAATAAAGCTGTGAAGTAACTAAAATTCAGAGCAAGTGTTGGAATATTTTACCTTATCATCAACACAGGAAACACCATTCTTAGTAGTGTGACTGTGATCGAGGGAAGAGATGTAGAAAATGTAAATTGGTAAATGATCAGATCTTTAAAAATTACAATTCCAGCTATGGCATGCAGAATACTTTATTTATGCCTTAAGGAAAGATCAGAAGTGTGAGCTGTTTTAAATTTTCTCATTAACTATTCATTCCTAGTATGTCCAGTAGTCTGTAGCTCCCCAGTCATTGATAAAAAATTGCTATGATTGTATTCTGACATGGACTGTACCATTTCATAAAATCAGAAATTTTTCATTTTTATTATGAGACTAAAAAGGGTTCCTTTTTATGCTGAACAACTGTAGCAACAGAACAGATTGAACACAGCACAGATTCTTAAAAGCAGCAATGGCAGCAAGCATAGTAATACGATTTATCATTCCACACTAATATGAACACCTAGATATAATTTACTGGTGTGGTATCATGCATAGGTTAATATCTTAGAGAACTAAAGCAAAAAACCTCCATTCAATGCCTTAAATTCCTTGTTGTCTGAGTAAGTTAATTTTCAAAGAAATGGTAGAAAGGTATTTCATGACTACCTGTGGATCCAGTGATGATCACTGCAATTTGAGTGTTTGTTGGTCAAGACAGTGAGTGTAGTCTTGATCCATTTGGGCTGGGAGGAGCCCACAAAACACAAATTTCAGTGGGTTAATTTATGCTCAGGCTGAATGGGAACACCCAAGTACCTCGCCTAGGGTGGGGAGTTGTACACTGTGTGATTTAATACTGTGGGTCATGGGGCACTTCAAAGGTCTCTTACAGCTTATGACACCTTCTAAGGCATGACAGCAGCCTCTGACATCAGCATAGTTGACCCATTTATGCCCATTAGAAGGGATTAATACCTTCAGTATAACTCTTAATATGCCAGTAGCTCCCAGGGGAAGTTTTCACAACTGAGCCAGCTACCTAAGTGAGGACAGTGGCATGATACCAGCTTGTAACCTCTGGTGTTGGGTGTGCAACCCTTCTGCACCAAGGCAGGTGCATTGCATATCTTCAGAAAAGCACCCACTGCTTTTGCAAGTGGCCAAGTGTTTTGAGTCACTAGCCATTAACATTCCTACACTTGCTACTTTCTTGTATATTCAAGCAGAATAGCACATTTGATAAAGGTTTTCTTGAAGAAAGGCTGATAGATCAAATTTGATCCTAACTTAGTGGAAGGTAGATTGCCATAAATTGTAATTTTTTGCCTCTGTTGTACTCAACTTCTTATGAATACTCCTCTTGCTTCGTATGATGAAAATACTTGCCACTATAGTCCTATTTGGTTGAATAGCCCAATCCATATACTAGTCTTCTAATTTACCATGTTTATCAGTATTCTATTCTTTAATTAGAATGAAAGGGATAGCAAATATGCAGGTTTTTTCTTAAGAATATTCATGTAAACTGAGGCTCCAGTGCTGAAATTATGCAAAAAAAGATGCGGCTAAGCTGACACACAGTAAAAAACTGAAATTCCATCTCCCCCAAAAGGCAGTGTGGTGGGTTGGCCTTTGCTATTTTCCAGGTGGACCAGCAAGATACTTTATCCATCCCTTCCTGGATGGAGGGAAAAATATGAAGACAGGCTCTGGGGCTGAGATAAGGACAGGGAGAGATCAGCCACCAATTATCGTCATGAGCAAAACTGGCTTAACTTGGGAAAAATAATATAATTTATTGCTAATAAAACCAAGTTAGGAAAATAAGAAATAAGGATAAATATTATAGCACCTTTTCCCCATCCCTCCCTTCTTCCTGGACTGAATTTCACCCCAAATTCTCTACTTCTTCTGCCTCCAGTGCTATAGGAGGACATGGAATGGGAGTTGCAGTCTCTTCATCATGTACTGTCTCTGCCAGTCCCTCCTTACTCACTTGTCCTGACCAAGTGTCAGGCTCCTCCCACAGCAAATATTTATCCACAAACCTTTGTGAGTCCTTTCCACAGGCCACAAACTTTTTCACAAACTTCCTGCACATGTGTCCCTTCCATGGGATCAGTCTTTCAGGCACAGCCTGCTCGAGTGTGGCTCCCCTGTGAGGCAAGCCCTGCCAGCAAATCTGCTGCTGTGTGGGCTCCTCTCTCCACAGCACCACACATCCTGACAGAAGCGTGCTCCAGCACGGGCTTCCTGCAGGGTCACAGCCTTCTTTGGTCATCTCTGTGCTTTGGGGGCCTGTATGGGCTGTTGATGGATCTCTGCATCCCCGGGCATCTCCATGGGCTGCCTCACCATGGTCCACCACAGCCTGCAGGGGAATCTCTGCCTTGGCACCTGGAGCACCTCCTGCCCCTCATTCTCCCCTGACCTTGGTGTCTGAAGAGTTCCTTCTCTCACATGTTCTCCCTCCTTTTTCAGAGTTGTAGCTACACAGTTCTCTTTTTTTCCCTTCTTAAGTACTTTATCCTAGATGTGTTACCACTGTTGCTGACTGACTCAGCCTTTGCCAGTGGTGGAGCGGTCTTGGAGCCAACTGGCCTCAGTCCTCTCTGATATGAGGCATCTGGTTACAGAAGCCGCCCCTGCAGTCCCCCCCTTACCTAAACCAGGCACATACACCAAATATACAGAGCTCTTTTCAGCCAGCAGAGACCAATGGAGGTTTTAATACTGAGAGGACTGGAGAGACTTCTGGAAAGAGACATGAATAAAACCCCAGTAATTGCCAAATTCCTGTAAATAGGTTTGATTTTTGGGAATTAGAAAATAAATTACAATGCAAAAACCTAGTATTTATTATATTATATAGTATATATTACATACCTATAAAAAATCCATGTTGGTCTAAATACTGGAATGTTGGGAAGAAAATAAATGAAATTTAAATCATCCTTAGAAGTTTAGTTTACGCAAGCATTTATTGTGAAGGCATTTGCTGCTGAATAAGTGTATGTTAGACATCTGATAAATTAATCAGTGAAGCACCAGATCTCAATGTCTGAGCTCTGTTGAGAAGTGAGAAATTAACATTCAACATGCTAATGCAGCTAGATGTCTTCTAGACAGACACATGATCAAGGCTGTGCACCTTGAAGTGGAAGTTCACAACTCTCTCTTGGACGGTATCAGGAAAACACCGAAGTTTTTGGCATGTTCAAAATTTTTAAGTTTTATATTTATCTGATAAGATTAGCTCCCACAGAACAATGACACAACTTGATTCTTAGCTAAATGGCTGCCTACCTGTGACTTCTTTTCTGTGGGTTTGTTGCTTTGGTTTTTTTTGGACCTAAAATTATCCAAGATTACTTTAAGGAAGACGGTTAGCAACAATTTTCTGTCCATAAATGAGCATTTAAGAGAAAATGTTTATGAAATGGTTTATACTTTTGAATTGATTACAAATGTTTTTTACCTATATCTGATGCCTACTTTAAAAAAATATACATCATACTCACAGCCTTCATTATAGAGTTCCCTTTTCTCTTAATATGCTGAAGAATGAATTTTTATTCTGTTTCCAAAAATGTACTTACAATATTAAGATGCAGACCAAAAGCTAAAACTTGTGGAGGAACTACAAAATACTTTCAGATCAAGTTACTGTGTTTCTCATAAATGTACTACTGTGTGATAGTCTAAGGATTTCTTTCAAGCAAATTCAGATGATGATAATGAATTTTCAGTTGGGTCTTCAAGGTGTTCAGTGTATTTTACTGCTGATTTTCTTTGGAGGTGGTAGTTTTTTTCATATGGTTCATTTTCTAACACCAGCCAGAAATCATCTTCAGTAGTCTGAGAGGGAAGGAGTCTTCAGAGCCAAGGACAACACCTTTCCCTCACTGTGTGTACACATGCTCCTGCAAACTATGCTCAGTGACTGACATCTTCCTGTGCTTACTACAGTATCTTATCAAAAGTGATGGAAAACTGCCATGTGTTTTTTATTAATTTCCTTTGAAAATCTAATTTTGTGTTTAAATTGTAAGCAGCACAGTCAGCTTGGAATATCCCATCTAAAATAGTTTCAGTTCAACCTGAGAGTAATAAGTGTGACTTGTAAGGTAAACTGAATAGCAAGAGTGGCAAAAGTGAGATTTCTATCAGTTTACTGTTGCCTCAAATTTCACAATGATTACATGAGAAATGCTCTTGGTTTTGGCCTTTAAAAATATCAAAGATCCTTTTTTTCTTATAGGGAGAAACATAAAATGCATTTTAATATTTAATATATTTTTGGAAAATATTCTTATTTCATTTCAAGGACATTTTCATTTTGGTGTTGAAACAGTGCTGTTTCATGGAAGAGTAACGTTGGCATATTTCCTTTTTTTTTTTTTTTTGGATGGTGGTGGGTTAAATGATGGTGTTTCATTTCTTGGCGTCTGTGATAGGTGCAAATAAAAAAGTGGGTTTGTTTTGAAAATTAGAGCCCTGGTACTTTAAAGGGTAATTATTGTTCCTTCCAAATATCTCAGGAGTTTCTTGCTTTGGCCAATATTTCTGTGTTAGGGAAACACTGACTTTTCTGTCAAAATATTTGGCATTTGACAGCCAGAATTAGAATGACAAGGTACCATTTCTGCTTTAAACTTTCACTGAGGTACAGTTATTTCAACATATATCTTTATTTTAAATAGCAGATTTGTACCTAATGTAGTGGTATCCCTTCAATGGTATCCCTAGCCATGAAATAATGTTAGTGGCCTAACTAACATTGGGATAACCATTTAAAAGGAAGTAGTAGGAGTTTTGTTCTTTTTAAGGCAACTTCAGGGACTGTAGTAACCTGAAAAAAAGAAAAATTTACCTGTGAAGAAGAAAACAGACAATTTCAAAATACTGTAACAGCTGAGGGAAGCTTAATGGCAGTCTATAACATTTGCACTTCACAAAGAAGTTTAATTTTCTGTGTCCTAAATCAAGGCCAAAAGTTAGAGCTTCTGGTCTGAAAAACTGAGCTTTTTCTCACTGTGAAAAAACACCGTATTTTTTGCAATACAGTGAGACTCTGATTTGACTTCAAATGCAGCGCAGAAAATAGTATGGTCAGAAAAATTCCAGGTGGAGGAAACAGGACTGATCCCACAGGTCAGTCCTTAGGGGTTCTGAGACTGTCAGGCATAAGATTTTTCTCATATGGAGTATGGGCTATTCACTCAGGACGTTTATTCTAATTTAAGAAATCTGCGGTTTCTGGCTCCTAAAGGAAAAGTAAGAAACCATGAATTTTCTATCTGTACTGCTTTAAATAAAGTTGAAGGAATGTGGGGCAAGAATAGGGAACCAGGGAGCAAAAGCAATGTGAGTACTCCTTGTTTTAACAAGACTTAGGATCTTCCTGCTGCTTCTGAAAAAAACATTGGGATAAGAATTCTAGGGATATTTTATTTACATTGAACACTCTGGTGTA
The DNA here is from genome assembly GCA_027576195.1 of Cossypha heuglini. Lineage (NCBI taxonomy): Eukaryota > Metazoa > Chordata > Aves > Passeriformes > Muscicapidae > Cossypha > Cossypha heuglini. Next base: position 49,642,260 of record JAODKT010001744.1, read on the forward strand.
GACAACCTTCTGCAAAATACATCTCAGTAACAAGTCCCTCAGGCATCTATAAAAAGTATCAGGAAAGGTGCTGCTTTTATTTGAATCCATGCATTTGGGGACTACGCTGGCTAATAATGGCCTATGATGGACTGTGGACTCTGTCAAAGGCATCTACCACACTTCCTTCAGCCTGAACTCAAGGAGAAAAAATTTAATTGGTTTTACCTGACAGCCAAGACTGGTTAAACTCATACTCTGTTTGCAGACAGTGGAAGCAAGAGACAGGCAAAAGGTCACTGCACAAGGCACATTATTTTCACCAAAGTCATGCTTGGAAACCATTGTAAACGAAAATGCCACACCTGTGATTTTCCTCTGTGTTTGTGACAATAGCACCTTGTATACAAATAATAAAAGCCATAAAACAAAGTAAAATTAATGCACCTTCTTCAACACATGGCAATCTTCAGGATTAAAATACTGAATGGCTTCTTGGGAAATACATGACAAAAACAACACTTGTAGAGTTGGATTGTCAGGAAGCCAATGCACTTAGGATACAGGCATTTAGTTACATGTGCAATTAGAGCAGTTAGTCACAGCAAATTTGTCATGACTTAAGTTATGAAAGGTTTTATTCCCTGAAAATATAAATTAGATGAAGGTCTGGAGTAGTGCAACTATATTAAGGTTTTCACGTACATTCTGCAAGCAATTTCTGGCTAATGAGTAAGATATGTTTCTAGTAATTGAAAGATTGCATCATCATTTGTTATTATTCTTGTCTGTCCTCCTGTTCTGTTCACCTGAATGCAAATGAAAAAGTAAGATATAAATCAATTAAAGTAAAAAGCATACAATGCCTAGCAAAATGCATAAATACAAACAAAATGAACGCATTGGGAAAGGCTATATGTTTATAAAAATTAAGAAATATATTACTGCTCAGATGCAGTAGAAAACATATTAAATACTGTCATAAATGTGACTTAAGTTAGGAAATTTGCATGCATGATCATCTGTAAATTGGCATGTATAAGAGTAAAATTAATTCAATTTTGAAAGCTGTGTTTTTTATATATAAAAGCTGGTATACTAGAGCTACACTGAAAATGCCATTGCAACAGTAGATTAAAAAGGAGAGGAGAGTTAAAGCTGGAGTCCAAAGCAATCCAGTTAGTATTCGTCAATATGGATGTCCTCTTCTTTTTATGAGCTGCCTTAGATCCTTAGGAAAGACCTGCTCTAGAATATAAGAATTTTTAAATTGAGTTATTATGTTAATATCCAGGGGCATGCCTATGAAAAAATATACCAAGAAGTGGTATATGCTTGTTCTGACACTGTCCCAAGGCTAAGGGATTAACATTGCTGTAGTCCTTAATTTCCATTTTGCCTGAGAAAAATATGATTACCAGATGGCACACGGCTATTTTTACATATTGTATGGCAAGATTCCAGCTGATAATTATGACTTTACAGCAACAGTCTATGTTTTGTGTTTTGAATATGTGGCACTTAGATTAGTAATCATTCCTTAGAAGTGATTTCTTCTCTTGTTCTCTTTCTTCCTCTGCCTTTCTCTCCTCTCTTCCTTTCTTTGCCTCAGTCGTGTTCAGCTGAAGCAGAATTCAGGAAACTATCTGAGAAAGCAATAATTTCTATGGAGTCTATACTTTAAACAGGAAAACCAGACAACTTGCAACTAAAAATCTCTTCCATTTAGCACTTCTCGCTTCCAAAAATTGTGTAATTTCTGGGTTTGTATTATTAATTTCTGTTTTGATGTCTTAGATTCCATCAAGTGTAAGTCAGGAGAAATTGTCTCATTCATTGAACATCAGAAGAGCCGTGTACTTCAGTAGTGAATTTGCTGCTTATGCTTTAAGGTCTGTTGTATGATAACTATGTTACCGCATTCAGTCACCTATTTTATTAGCTGTTTTGTTCAAAACCTCTCAGGCAGGCTGTGTGAGAGACGGAGAATCTGAAAGCAAAGGTAATTGTAATTACAGCAATTTTGCACTGTTATGTAGAAGTAATAAACCTAAAATTGCAATGTAACACTGGAGTAGAGATGAGTCTTTAGGAATACTGAAATTAAGAGTTGTACCCTGTTAATGAGCCAACTCACATGCATTGAAACTAGGAAAACATTACAATATTATTTTATTTCAAGTGTAGAAGCCTGTCTTGATTATTTAACTCTTCTGAAGATCAAATACTTTACTTCAAATCTTAGAATCCTTCCTCTGTCATTCATTTAACACTCTTCAAAACATATTTTTAAGGAAATACATCCACAAACGCAACAAATATGTTTGTATATACAGCATAAGCAAAAAAGGGGAGGGGGAGCATAATGAGAAAATGGAAAGCAAGTATTTTTAGGATAGATGCTATAGAATGGCATTTTTTTAAATTGTTACTCATGATTAATATATGTATGTCCGTTTGTTTCTGAGTTGCAACGATTTAAAAAAAAAAATGCTGTGTGCCTTAAGTGAGAATTAGTTCCTTATGAACAGAGAAATTCTTGGTCAAAAGCTGTGCATTTACAAACTGTATTGCTCTCCCCAGACAATGTGAATGGGAATCATGAACAATTTGGAACTGTTGCTTTTCCATTTGTTTGCCTTTAGCACATACTTTAGGCTAATTAATCATATAGAGTATCCTTTGCTATTCCCCACCCCAAATAAATTAGCAATTTGTTTTCAGGAAATGAAACACATAATTTTCTCTGAGTGAATTGTACAGAGCAAAGTGAAACATAAAGAAGTAGCATTTGAAGATTGCTTACTTATACTTTACTTTAAAAAAAATTTAAAAAATCAAAGAAGCAAAGCTCCACACTTCTCTTTAACTTCTTCACACTTCTCTTTAACTTCTTGGTGTTTTGGAAGGTCGGGGGAGTGGAGCAGGAGTGGAGCATCGTTCACTAGCAGACTGTATATGCCCAATCCAGTTTGTAAATGCATTAACCAGACATAGAGAATAATTCTGAGGGGAATAGGGAGCTCTAGATCTATTTCTTACTGAAAGCAGGAAAAAGCAAGTTTCAGAATGAGACAATCTTTTCAAACATTCAAAAGGAAAAAAATCAGAAGAATAATAGGAAGAGGCTATGCAGTCAGATTCCTTTT
>JAODKT010001744.1:49651377-49670962 GCA_027576195.1 Cossypha heuglini
CTGGAAAATGATTGTTTTGTCCAACTAAACTGTGAAGAGAACTTGCTAACACTTTGTATGAAGTTCAGAATTATATACTACTTCAGCACAGAATCTGGATAATATGAAAGCTAAAACTTAAGGCATCACATTACCATTCCATTTCTATGCATTTGGTCTCATTCAGTCCTTTTTCTCTTCCCTGCACAGCTTTAATTATAAGGGTTTTGTTTTGTTTTGTTTTGTTTTCTAATTGCACATGAATTACAGGCTTCCAGTTTCACTTTTGTCTGCCTTGGTTTTTCTTTCCTTACTCACTCTAAGGTAAGGCCTGCCTTGCCATGTTTTCTTCAGCTGGAAGAATTAATCACAGCTATTTTGACAGTATATTTCTAATCCCACTGGTTCTCTTTCATCGTTCTTCACAACACATATCTTGATTATTTTGTCAGAGTATGCTTAGGATTTGCTAAGGACAGCTGTTTATGAATGCATAGACTTCAGATTGCATTTTGATAAAATATCTGTAGGAGAGCTGTAACACTGGAATTCAATATGTGGTTGTCTTGGTTTCATTTAGGTTTGTCAATTTTAATACACTCAGTTTTTCTTGGAGATAGGATTTAGGAGCAAAAACAAGGCAGACCTAAAACTTAAAAGGGTATAAAGAAGAAATTTGTTAACAACACAGAGAAAATAAGGAACTCGGAATAAGATTTCCAGATCACTCCCTCCTCCCCTCCACCTTCCATATTTCTTAACAACAACACACAGAGACACTTCAGTCAGTCATTTACTTAAATAATTCTTTCAGTTCACTGTAGAGAGAGAAGCTACTTCTTGTTTCGGCCATAGGATTTGTCTTCACTTTCACAATTTGCATCCGCCCAGGAAAATCTGCAAGTCACGAAACTCCTCCCATCTTCACAGTCTTTCCAGAGCTGTGTTATGGGTCATGTCAAAAAAACTCCTGGGGTATTACTTTTAAGGGCAAGTTGTTCAAAAAGCAAAAGTTGTCTTTCATCTCTTTTTTCATCAAAAGTCTCTGTTCATCTTTCCAGTCTCCAGAACAGAGACCCCCTTTCCCTTGGGGCAAAGAATCCTTTTCTCAAACACTTCAACCCCCCCAAGTGTTTCTCCACAATTTAAAGGAATTTTCAGTGTAGTCCAGTCCACCTCCACAGCTAACAAAAAAAGGTTCTTTTCAGGCAATCTTTTCACGGCATCTTCTCAATCTCTTTCCATTTGGAAACTTGGCTTCTGCTTCACTTAGTATACTTTCTGCTTTATTCCTCTCATTCAAGGGAGGTCAGGAGATCTGCAGTCTTATCCAAGCATTAGAAGGGTTAAAATTGCACACAGACAGTGAAGGGAACTGTGCTAGGATTTTTCAGGCCAGGCAGGCTGTGTGGGGGAGACTCGGCTGGGCTCTGTTCCAGCTGCATTTCTCCCAAGCTGCATGGGCAGCTGGGGGGGAAACTAGGATCTTAGCAAAGGTTTCCCTTTCCCTGGCCATCAGGGCCCCTAGCTGAAAACAGGGGAGAGGCCTCGGTGGCTCCCCCACCCCTGCCCGGCCAGGCCGCATGGGGAGCGGGCCAGGCCAGGCTGACCTCGCCTCTTTTGAGGCCAGAAGGCAAAAGAGGGAGTTTCACTTTACGGATGTGATTCATGGAAATGAAGTAACTTTTTAATTGGTTACCCAGGCTGTCAATTATTAAATCAGCCCTCCGGTTGGTCCCAGGAACTCACAGAGGAAGTTCTCATAGAGGAAACAGCCCATGCATGTGTGTGTCTGTGCTCTGTGCTCCTCCTCTCAGGTGACTTTTCATGCAAAACCAGCACAGTGGTTTACTCCAGAGGGTAATAATTCTTTCTTCAGATTACTTAGAGTAATGAAGACATATATGACCTTCTCTTGTCAGAGGAAAATTTTTGCTTTGCTTAACAATATTGCTGAAGTATATGAAATTCTGCCTCTCATTGGTGTCAGTCCAAAATAGTGATTTAATGATATTCTTGTTTGCCTGTGTTCTAGTGGGTTTAGTTTATGTTGCTGCTTCAGAAGATTTCTAATCCCATAATTATAAATTGTCTTGTTTCAGTCTACCTTTGTCTAGAGCACAGGAGGTTACCTCTAAAATCTGTGTGGAAATATACCCGCCTCATTGTTATCTAGTTTATCCCTTTGCTTTATCTAAGTCATCACGTGTAATGAGTATTTAGGCTAAGGCACTGATTTCTGCAATCACCTGAAATGGGGAAAAATACAATATTATTACAAAATATATTCCCAAGCTTTTGAGAAAAATAAAATATACATCCAAACAAAAGATGGCCCCAAATCATTATAAATGAGTCTGAAGAAACAGTGAAAGTCATGGTGTTAGTGTTCGTTAGTTTGAAAAATTTTATTTCAGAGAGAAGTGCTGTAGACAAAATCTGTAACCATATAGAATCAGACATGCTTTGTTGGTCTCCTGCCTTTCAAGAAAGATGTCGTGAACAGATGGTCTGGAAGGACAACAGAAAAAAAAAAGGCTGAAGTAGGACAGAATAAAAGCAGTGGGCTGTACAGGTTTGTGAGTAAAATTAACTAGTACTGTTTTACTAAGCAGAATACTTTGTATAGAACCACAGAATGATAGACTCATTTAGGTTGGAATAGACCCTACTGCCATTAGGTCCAGCCATTAACCTGACACTGCCATGTGAATTGGAGGGGACACAGCCAGGATAGCTGGCCCGAACTGAACAATGTGATGCATATGTCTGCTCAGCAAAAGAAAAAAAAAACAGCCTTAAGAGAAAGAAAGAGGGAGACACACAAATTTGTTATTTACAGTGTTTGTCTTCCAACATCTGCTTCCCAGGAAGTGGGCCCCTGCTGATAGAAAGTAGAGAATAAATATTTTGTTTTCCTTTGCTTCTGCATATGGCCTTTACTTTTGCTGTGTTAAATTGCTTTTATTTTGACTCACAAGTCTTTTTTGTCCACAATGCTTATTTTCTCCCCTCTATACTGCTAAAAAAAGGAGTAATAATACAGCTTGGTGGGCACCAACCAAGGTCAACCCACCACAGAATTCAGTTTATGCAGTAATTTCTGAGTCAATGGAAAACGTTGTGAAGTCATACAAGAACAATCCTTTTTTTTGTTATTACTTGAGCTTGTGAGATATTTTTGTCGTCTGTTGATCAACACATTGACCTCTAACTTCAGAGGAAACTAAACAAGGTACAACCTCATGGTCTGACATGGCTTTGGTTTACCTCAGTGACCACTCACATCAGGGAACCAAAGAGAGGTCAAGAAATTCTGCCCTCAACCACTGGGGAGGTGAGGCACTTTCCACTACAGAAAGCAGAGGCAAATCTATTTAAATACAAACAAAATGTAATTACATATCTGGTAATCAGTGTTGGTGCAGGTGTTGCTGGCATAAGATTCAAGCAGATTAATTATTTACACAGATTATGTCTATGATTTGCAATGGACTTATGGGAGGCTTCCTGGCAAGGATTGGAGGAGGTTTGTTTGTGATTAACTTAAAAGCAAGGATAAAGCAATGCTATTATTAAGTAAATACTGCAGTCTGAATCAACATTTACTAACTGCTTGTTAAGTCTTGCATGCTGATTGTCTTCAGCAGGCAGCCTGAAGACAAGGCAGAAGAAGTATGAACAGCAGTAAGGGGCAAGAGAGGAATGCTGTGAGCATACTCAAATTCTGTGTTTGTGTTTTTGTACACTCTGCCTAAGAATGACTGTTTAACAGTGAGAGAGTGGGAATGAATTAGAATTCTCTAAACACTGAGATTCTATTGCCATAATGTGCTTATAGGTATTATAGTGGAAGTGAGTATCTGGAGGCAGATTGAAAGACTTGACCTAATGCCCTTATCTCTCAGTCCTTCAACTCTAATCTAATGAACATATACCCATAATTATTTCTCAAATAGTTTTTATCTAATTTTAAAGTGGATAATTTATAGCACTCGTAGAAAAATGCTGTAAATTTTACTAAAATGTTCAGCATTAGGAGAGCTTTGAGCAGAATATATTTCCTTACAGTTCTACAAAGTCATAAATATTTATAATATTAAAAACTCTTCAGTTGCTTTAATAATATTTTGTTCCACAGATCTGAATACTAATATCAATATATCTGCTACATGCATTAGAAGGCTGTGCAAAGAATAACATATTTTATACTTTCAATTTTATTTTTATTTTTTCTGATTTTCATTTATTTTATTTAATTTTCATTTATTTAATTAAAATTTGTTTCATAATTTAAAAAACCCCACATTTCAAGCAAGAAATAAAGAAATTGGGAAGAAAACTCTTATTTCCTATTAGCTCTGTTAGGCCCCAGCCTGGCACCTCTGAACATTTAGAGCAGAATCACAGAACTCATTTAGGCTTGCAAAGATCTCTAAGATCACAGAGCAGAAATGTAAACCAAGCACTGTCAATTCCAGCGCTAAACCATGCCACTAAGTGCTGCATCTACACGTCTTACAAATACCTCCAGGGATGGTGCCTCAGCCACTTCCCTGGGCAGCCTTTTCCAATGCCTGACAAACTTTCAATCAAGAAATTTTGTCTATTATCCAATCTCAACCTCCTCAGATGCAGCTTGAGGCCATTTCCTCTCGACCTTGTTACCTGGGAGATGAGTCCAACCCCCAAACTGCCACAACCTCCTTTCAGAGAGTTGTAGAGAACTGTAAGGTTTCCCCATGACACTCCTTTCCAGTCTAAACAGCCTTGGCTCCTCAGACACTCCTTGTGTCCCAGAACCTTCAGCTTTGTTCATGCAAATTATTTTGCTGCAAGTCTGACTGCTGACAGCCGAAGGTGCCTTTGGGCTGCTCCCCTGCACTACTGGTGTGTGGGCACTGGGAATGCCAGTGGTCTCACCTAGGATAGATCTCCCTTCCTGTAGCAGCAGGCTTGGAAGTCGATGACATTCAAAGGTCCACTCCTACCCAAAACGTCCTATGATTCTGTACTTCTGTGAATTTACCCAATGTAGTAACTAAGCAGAGGTACATTTTTCAAAAAGCTGATTTGCATATCTTTGCTTCATCTGGTGTACAGAAACAACAAAAAACAAGGCTTCTCCTGCGAAGAAAATTCTAGAATTGCTGGAAAACAATAAAAGTAAAATAACAACAGAACTCTGTCAAGTTAAGCATCTGGGAGAACATTTCCTTGGTTTTCCTAGCGTGTCAGCTACCTCAGCCCAGGAGGGGATAGGGTTTTACTTCCTGAGGTAAAGTGATTACAGAAGCAGAATTGTACTGTAACTGGGGAGGGGTAGGTATGCTAAAGCTGCATTTGGAAAGGGTGTACATTTACCACAAATAATTCAGACCTTATCTCATCAATGAAAAAAAAAAAATAATATAAATAATAAAATAATATAAATTGCTGCCCTTTTATAGGCACAATTCTTCTGCTGTTCGGAATTGAAACAATGAATAATGCTCTACTTTCTTAGCTCCCCTAAAATGCTCTAGTCAAATAAGACTGCAGTTGCTCAAGATCCATGACACAGCTGTATAAAGTATTTGGGCCAGCAGATAGCAGCCTAGATGAAGATGTCTACCGGACAAGAGAATGCCTAAGCAGGTATACATTTCTTCAGTGACAAAAACCCATGAAACTCTAGGTTTAAAGTGCGCACACAGAAGAGTGCCTTGCACTGAATTTGGAAACACTGTCTGCAGGCAGAAACTTCAGAAAATCCTGATTCCAAATTAAACTTCATCATTGTATCAGCATGATTGTGTTTTGATTGAAATCTCCTTCAGTTCACTGTTTATCTACTGGGATGTGTGAATGTGGTTGTGTCTGTGCCTAGGTACGTGGTTTTACCACATCTCTGGGCCTATGGACAAATGAAAGATGGGAAAAAGGAATCTTGCTAGTAGGATCTTTATTAGCAAAAAGTTAAATATTTATTAAGAGGCTTATTTCAACTTGTTTTGTTTTTTAAGAACAGGAGTATATGATCTTTTGACAATCCTATAGAATAACTACAAAAAGAATTGTGGACTGTCTGAAATCAGAAAGCAAGACCTGGGTAGAACAATCCTTACAGAAAACAGGAAGAATAAAAATTGTGCTACTTAGTAGAAGGCACAGCATGAGTAAAAAAGTCTGCAGTATATTGCTTCACAAAGGGATTAAAGGAAACAAATCAGGCTAGCACAAATATAAAATATTAAAGTAGTATGATGAAAGTTTACTCATCCCATGAGTATTTATGTAGGTGTATGTCCACCCCTCATCCACTTATCTGTTTATTTAGACATGAACAGGGCACAATAAGTTTTAAAAATTCAGGAAGTTTTGAAAATGTTTAAAACACAATTAACTGGAAAAGATGAGTCAGCAGAGGACCATGTTCGTGTCAAAAAAGAAAAAAAGAAAACACACTTAGAATCACAGATAATATTACAAAAGGAATACAAGGTCTACAAGGTCTTTTTTTTCTTCCTCCACTTCCTGTAAGTATGAAACTACTGAGCAGTTTTACACAGCATGCTTGTCTCTTCTGGCAAGATGTGGGGGCTTGGTAAAAAACTGCTACATTTTTGTGAAATGTCAATTCAATAGAACTAGGAGTTTCTTAGAAAGGAGGAGAAACAACTAAAAATAATTTTTCAGTTGGATAAATTTTAAGGAATGTTTTCTCCAAATAGCTTTTCTAAAATAAAAAATGAGAATTTTATAACTTAACAAAGCATTAAACTATTATATTTTAAATATTCAATCTAAAAATAGGAAAAATCTAAATTAAAAACTTCTCAGTTGTTTAAAATGGAAAAGAAATGGAAAGCAATAAAATTGTTTTCTTCCACGTGCTAAACCTCTATAGTTTGTTTGTTGTCTTTTTTTTCTGAATCAGTGTTAATAATAATATATGAATTTAGGTTAGAAAGGTTTTAGACTGAAAACTCTGTGGGCTTCTTTACACTCATACTTTTATGCAGACAAAAAATTACTTTTGCTCACCCCTAACCCCTACTCGCTATTGTGAAAAGACCAACTGTTGTTAGTGAGAGAGCCATGGAGGGGAAAGCTAATATATAATAACATGTACATCCATGGTCCAAGATATTATTAAAAATCTTGCTATAGAAAAGAAGGGGGTAATTTTTTGTTCTGAGTTAACAGAAAATGCACTTGTTGAAAAAATCAAAATATTGGGTGAAGACGTGAGACATGCTTTTTTCTGGGTGGGAAGAAGGACATTTTCCTTTGGTTTCTTTCTTTTTTTAATCAACACCAAAATCTTCACAAGAAAGGCAGCTGTCAAGCAGAAGTACAGCATTATGGAAAAGTAAGCATTTATGGATAATGCAGTAAAATTTACAAATCATTAAGAATCCATTTTGAACATATAATGCCAAATTAAAACATGATGTCTCTTTCTTTTTAAAATCATAGAAATTTTTCACCTTTACAGAAATAATTCAGTATTTTTTAATCTAAAGTTAGGATAAAATAAATGTTGAATAGCAGATATTGCACAAAATTGATGGTTGCAAAAAGAAATATGTCTGTGGAGTATTGATGTTAATTATCTTTGCCATTTAGGACTAAAAAAAAATAGAGGTAAATTTTTGAGAGCTTTATCTCAGGTATTCTATAAATAGATAGCAACATTATCACAGTCAACATCATTCAATTAATTATCAAATCAGAACAACCCCAAGATAATGCAACATTTTCCATAAAGATTCTCCAACAGAATTTCTCAAGAAAAGGATAACTCTAGATAGAAGAATCAAAAGTCTGTGTTTCATATATTTAAAGTGCAGTACAAACTTTAATTACTATAATAAAAGAGAAGACAGCATCAGCAGAGATTCCTGACAATGCTTCTTACATAGGAAAATCAAAAATAGTAGAGCTGACCAAGTGTAGCATTGATGTCCAATGTTTTTAAAGAATTGCAAAAGCTTTGGCTTTATGTAGATCATTCAGGTCTGTACATTTATCTCAAAGCAGCTTATGAAGTAATGATGAATCCAAACCAATATAATGCAGAATCTATTTGACTAAACAAAGTCTTATGGGAACAGGACAAATATATAGAGAGATTTATGCAAGTAGGTAGCCCATCAAGCTAACCCACTAATCCATATTTGTGTTGAGTGCTTAACTTACTTCTTTCAACCCCCACCCCCCTCCATGTTCATTGTTTTGACATCTGGATACAGCACAAAAAATACATAGTGGTAAAAAAAATGGAGGACTGTTCAGAAAAGAGTAGAGCACTAGATTACTACTTCCATTACTGCAGAAAGACAAAACATGTGTCATAAAATCTTTGTAAAGTCCTGTTGATAGTAACAGAGATGAAACCAAATACCTGCATTTCTGCCAGTTCACTAGAGCCATGTAGCGGAGAACAGATGCTGCATATGAAGACTCCTGAAAGTCTCCTTTTGTCATGACTTTATTAAGAGCAACCAAGCCAGGAAACTCCTTGTATGCTAAGGTGTTTCGTCAAAGGTGAGGGCTTTTCATATGTTTTGCTGTGCTGAATTGATGTAAACAAGAATCCGCCCCTGATTCTGGTATTCTGGTTTCATTGTCGGCTTTTTTTCTGAAAGAGACTAAAAAGGCACTTTTATTCGCTGGTGTAAGAAGTTAAAAATGTCTGAATTCAGGCGCACAGAGAGCACAGATCTTAGCAGAACAAGGTCTTAATTAGGCTCATGTAAAATCCTGAAGGAAGAGAACCAGACTGTCACTAAGGCACTGTTTGAGATAATAATTTACACAAAACCAGAGATAATAGATAGATCTAAAAGAAAGGATTAATCTATAAGCAGTTCAGACAGAATTTCTTTATGCAGAGGATTACTGAATAATGGAACAAATTGTCAAAGGCGGTGATAGAAGCAAGTGTGAATTATTCTGACACATTTCTGGATGAGAGAATTGGAAAGTGAAGTTGTGGGCTAGATTTCCGAGATAAATGATGATATAAAGATTGCTTGCATTTCAAGTTGGTGAGGCTAAGGGAGCCAGCTTATATTAAAAAGTCACAAGGTTAGTTATGGGAGATCTTAATGAGCCATACTCTCTCCTGTTTCCCTTAAACATTCATGTCTGGTATTATTTAAGGCAAAATCTTGCATAATTGATAATGAAATGGCCTAGCTTGAAAGAGGGGAACAAGCTACTTATTGATAAAGGTATGAAATATTAAAGGATCACAAAATACTTATTTGCTTTTCTTTGTATGAACTCTTTTGAATGAAAGGGATTTTTAGGTATGATTTGACAATTTCAAGAACACAAACAATGAAAATCTCGCATTAAAAAAAAAGAGAAACTCTAGTCAGTAAAGGCATTAAACAGATCTTTTAATCATAGCTTGCATGGTCATACACACAAGTCACTTGTGCCAAAGCCCTTGACACAATCACTAATAGACTTGCATGTGTTCTTAACACTATAAGACATTAGACATAAAAAGGCCTAGAACAATTCATTCTTGAAAAGGACACAATAATATTTAAAGCTAAAACAGAAGCACTATGGGTTAATCGCTTTCATACACAGATTGATGAAGGACCCTAAAATGGGACAATAATTTGGCTCCTTTCCTCTGAAAGTCCGCATAATGAAAACTTTAGATGAAAGAAAATAGCAACTGAATACTTTGCTTAGAAATAAATAAAAATTTCACATGCACCTGGTGGAAAGTAACTGCTTTCCTTCTCAGTCCCCTACTTGAAATGATGCTTAATAAATAAAGTCCTGCATGATAAATAACACCTATGATACAAATATCATATTAAACCACGGAAGAAAAATGTGTCATAAACAACTTGTTCATCTGTATCTTCTTAAAATAGTTGTGCTAGTGTTGATTTTTTCCTTAGGCTATTTTTGACATATAGCTGCCATTATGGGAAGAAGGTATATTAGCACAGACGTGTCACTGCTACAATTTCTGTGGAAATAAGTATGATTTTGGTCATATTTTTGGTTTATGACCTTTGACTTTGGGTAATCCCAAGGTATTATCCAAATTCTAATGAACTGTTAGTGAGAGAATGCATTCTTCTGTTGAATTTATGTAAAATCCAGTATGGCCTGATTTCTCAATAGAAAATTAAAATTATGATTCCATTGAGGAATATATATATTTTTGCTGGTTCTTTTCTTGAGTTTACCAAAATGACATAAATTGTTTTGAAATAGGCAAAACAAATATGCAACCAATCTATATTCATTAAGAAATAAAATGGTTCACTAAATTTAGCAAAGTTAGATTTAGGGGATCCAGAAAACTATAATCTAAGTTACTATTGGAAGTGGGAGACCTCTTTGTTTAATCAAAAGGAATGTGGAATAAAACTACCATCTAAATGAACTAATCCTGGACTCCAGAAGAAGCAGATTGCCAAAATCTCAAGAGCAATCTTCAGTGATAGAGATGGGGAAAATGAGCTTTGGGACTTCTATATGGTTTTGGAGAAGTCTCAACAGATCTGAGATAGGTTTGATGAATCAGACTCACAAGTTGGGGCAGCTAATGAGGACAGTGATCATTAAACAGAACTCTAAAGATCTAATTCTTTTTCTAGCTAAATTTTTTCCATTACTGAAAATATTTGCTCTTTAATAGAATGTAATTTTTTGTCCGAAAGCTGCTTTCATAACTGGTTCTACTGCATAACCTGACACAAGTGAGATATTCCTGAGGCTGGCACAGCCACTACTGTCCCAGGCAAAGGCAAATTTCTAGAGGCTATCTAATCCAAAAGGCTGTCGGATGTTCAAGGGTGTGTTGGACAAACAATAATAATATGAAAGCACTTAACAAAAGATGAGTAAAATTAGATATTGTGGGGAGGCATCTTCATTAAATGTCAATAGTGTCTCTTGATTATACCTGTGTTTTATTCACGACAATTTGATACATGGAATTTCTACTACTTTTTATTCTCTCCATCACCCTGTGAAACAAATAAGACCATTAGTTGCTCCTCTAACTGCATTAACTCCTAAGGAGACACCCAGGTGACCTGAGTCAACTATTTGTAGTCCTTACATCCTGGCTTGGTGACAACAGCACCAAGGATATGGGAAAGAAAAACAGATTGAGGCTGCCCCTCTCTGAGCCCCTTCACACACATTTTTGCTCTCTTCATGGAATGTATTTCCATATCCCAGTGAAACCCATTATATAGTCATTATTAATTATATCAAACATTCTGTTTTTATTTCTACTTCAATAGATTCTCTTTCTTTTTTTTCCCCCACACCCTCTACTCCTCCTCTCTGTTTTTATAAAGTTATATAATCTTTAGGGAAAAGGTAAGTTGTTTACAGTTTGTAATCATTGTACTAAAAAAGAAATCAAACCACAAATTCAGTGCAGAGTGTTTGATCCAGAATATTGTTAAAAACATAATTAATAGCTGAAAGTATTGAAACAACAATCCTCAACTTAGTTGTCAGACACACAGAAAAATATAATTAATAGCTGAAAGTATTGAAACAACAGTCCTCAACTCAGTTGTCAGACACACAGAAAAATACAAACTCCAAGCTTTTCAGAATTTCATGTTCAGATATTTTTTTTCATTTCAGTATTTGAAAAATTAATTTGGTGGATCATTTTGTTAATAGAAAACAGAAATTACCCCCACTTTTTAATCTCAAAACATTGTATTTTTTTAAGGGTTGTTGGTAGTAAACATGTTGAACTTTCCTGAAGGCTCTCATTTTGTAACACCCACCTTCTAATCTTCAGGGAGCCTTCAGACCTGGGAAACACAAAGGAAAAAAACACAGGCTGGGATCATCCACTGAGCAGTGAGCTACATACCTAAACAGGGTTCAAATGACATTACAAAATCACCACTTTTAATATGTTTCTCTGGCTGGTGCAAAGTAGTGCAGGTCTGGAATTGTGCAGTACAGTGTCAACTTATGGGGGTTTGGACCCTGAGAGAATACTTTTCTTCATGGTTTCCTTCCAAGTCTCTCCCGTGTTGGTTTCCACAGTTTCCACTGTACATAGGCAAAAAATTAAGTGCTATGAACCATTAGGCCTCCTACTATTTATCGTTGCTCATCGATTTACACTGTTATTTTTACTAATATTTTTGGCTTTTATTTTTTTTTCTTTTGCTTTTTATTCAGACAACATAGAGGTGTGTTCATCTCAACAAGCCTCAGTTGTTCGGGATTATTTTGTGCTCTTATACTTTCTTCCTTTTGCTCTACTTTCTTTGGTTTATTCATATCACAGTAATGCTTCTTCATGGATGAAGGTCTCAGTACACACAAGAAGAGTGTCTTAGTGCATGAATCAATATCCCCTAGACATGAGTAACTTAGGTTTGCATCTGTTACATTTGTGAAGGGATAATGCTGCCAAAAGTATACTGAGAAGGCTGGAAAATGTCTGCATTTTTCCAGGTGCAAATCGGTACTGGAGAACAGAAGCAGGAGAAAGACTGGGCGCAGTGGTCAGTCACAGCAGCCAGGTTAAAGCTTTAAACAAGGAGTAAGATCTAGAGCAGCTTTCACAGGGCCCACATACAATGAATTCACACTTGAGGAAGACAGAGGTTTTTGCTTCCTGTGACACCTGAGTCTGATGATGTTTCTAAGGCAGTGGTGTTTGTCTGTGCTATACTGCATTGTTCCACTGATGCAAGAAAATCATAGACAAAAGGTGATCTCTTTTTGCCCATGCAGGAAGCACACCTTGGGAAAACAGTTTTCCCAATGGGTACTCTGCTCAGGTCTGCCCTGCACACATACTAGGTCTGTCTGCTCTGGTTTTGCACATCCTTTGAGGATTGTCTCTGTAGCATAGATACCGCCTCAGCATTTATCAAGGATTTTCAAATATTTGAATTCTGAATTAAAAAAACAGAGGAGAGTAGAGCTAGCAGAATTTAAATGCTCTAAACAAATTTCCTTTAGCGTTGAAATATATCCTGTCAGTTCTTTCTGCAGTATTCTTAATAGATGTGTTTTGTCACAAAAATTTTGAATGGGCTTGTCTTGTTTGTTTTTTTTAATTAGAGATTAAAGATTCTAGGGATACTGGTCCAACTGATATCACCTTTCTATCTCATTTCCATTTGAGTTTATCTCAAAATTGCCCTTATGGTGGGGGGATTTAAAAACTGGTGGTTTTTAGGCTGGACTTAATTACGTATATGAAAGTATAGTAATTTGTGACTTTTATCTTCTATAAGCCAGCTAAACTTCAACCATCTTCCATGCTGAGCATAAATAGTAAGTCTTAAAAAGCCGATCCCTCTTGTCTTTCTCAGAATGCTTTATTTCAGTGAATCACAAATAAAGATGTTGTAAAAGTTCAAATTATAGTTAAAAATCAAATTGCCAGTCAGGTTTTTGTCTGATATAAGTATGTTGATGATGATCTTGTGTGTGGAACTAATAATGACTCAAGTGTTCCATTGGGTTTTTATGAAAACATATGGCTGAATGGTTTTCTGCTCATGCAGCAAACTGATGGGAAGTGCTCCTGTGTGTTACTAAACACAAGCAGATATTGTTATACAATAAAGGCAGGAGTCAGGTTACTTTCTGCTGCTTTCACCATACAAGAAAGCAGGAAAACTGCAAGTGCCTTCCAACAGCATTGTTGGTTAAACAGAAAAGCTGGAGTCTGAACATCCTGATGTCTCAGTAAGACACTAAGAAGTGTCTAAACCAATTAGAAGGAATGTCCAGCTGATACCTTTACTAATTCTAGTCCAGACTCTGGCTGTCTGTACTGGAAGCAACAGAGCAAATCCCACAAGCCTGTTAAGTCCCTTCTGTGGAGGTCAGCCATAAATCCCATATATATTTTGATGAGCTGTTGCAGTAAGTAAAAGACAATAGTTGACCACTATAGGGTTGAATATACATTGCTTGATTTCCACCTTTCATGGGACCCTGACGTCAATGGGGGAAGACTTTTTCCCATGGTTTTTATATAAGTGGCTTTAATCACAATCTGAAAGAAACCATGACTCCTACACCTTCCAGACCTGTGATCTACACCTGGTAAAAAGTTCCAGCTGGCTGTGGAAATTATTAGTAAGGTGATAAATAAATTGTTTTCTTTTCCTTTTTTAAAGATATTCCTAAATGAATGGGTGTGTTTGGAGTAATATTAGGCTCGTTAAATCCCTGAGATCTAAGAAACGTGGAAAAATTATTTCCCATTTTGTACCTAGTGACTGTGTGTTATCCTTCCAGCACAGGTACTCATGTCATTGTAACTAGGTGCTCTCTAGTGGTTGCTATCTAGAGCACGCTGTCGAGGTGAACTGGACAATTTGCCATAGCACCCAAGACTTGAAGCAATTCTGTGCCCTTCACCCTTTATCATTTTGCTTGCTTTCAGTTGTAGTTTGTGCATTTTCCATGGTAACCTTTCAACCAGAAAGCATCTGCTAGCAGATTTGTAGATAGAACACAAACTGTATACAGCCAGCAGCATTTTGGACCAATAACTTTTAATCTAAGATGTTTGCAAGATGCATGGATATGATCAGCATAAAGCTATTTTGTCAAATTAGTTTTCAGCATGACAACTATTGGCCAACCATGCAAACC
This sequence comes from Cossypha heuglini, assembly GCA_027576195.1. NCBI lineage: Eukaryota > Metazoa > Chordata > Aves > Passeriformes > Muscicapidae > Cossypha > Cossypha heuglini. The sequence goes on from JAODKT010001744.1 coordinate 49,665,988, forward strand.
ACCGTCTACCTATCACTTCCATTGCATCCAAATATTTCTGAGAACACTGCAAATTTTCTATATAAATAACACTCAAAGATATGTTCTTCTAGATTATTCCATTCCTTGCACCAGCACAAGTTTTTTTCTCTGTTTTTGACTTGCACATTCTCATTTCTGTGACTCCAATATTTCTTCATTGGCTACCTCAACTCCCCTCATAAGGTACCAAATCTTCCATAAACTGTCTGAGGCAGGGCACAGGGGAAGGGCAGGGGTGCAAAGAGAGAAGCAGGAGAATGGAACAATATGAAAATTGTATGAAAATAATAGGAAGTGTGTTCGTTTCCAGTAGTTTCAATAAGAAAATTCTATCTATTTGGAGTATTTGCTTTAGATTCTGATATATTGGGTATACCTCTGCTTTTTTTCTGTAATCAGAAACAGATTTGTAACCTGCTGTGTGTCCTATGAAGTTCCACAGGACTTTGTCTGTATGTATTATGAAGGCATTATTTGCCATTTAAAATGAGGCATTACCATAACTCAAGCAAGGAATTTTCGATAGTCTGAATCCTCCAAACAGATATATGGTTTGCAATATTTTCCAAGAGAGAAAACCACTTTATTTTTTCCTTAGATTGTCATTATAAGAATTGTGCTGATCTAAGTATAAATTGCATGAAAACTAGATCCTTCATTTTTTATCTTCCTAAAATCTTTACTGCCAAAACCATGTTAAGAAATTTTTGATGAGAGCGATCCTAGACCTTCAAAAGTCCATGACAGTTTTGAATCTACTGCCTTTGAACAAGAATATGATCTTCAGAAACATTTCTCTAAGGTTTTCTGCAGGCACCTCCACAAGAAAATGACTACCATCCTACCTACAATTAAGTCTGTTTTTCCAGGTGCTTCATATTTTACAAAGTCCACCATGCCTTTTAGAGGGGAAAGAATGGAACATGTGAAGTGTTTTACCCTGCAGAAAGATAAATAATTAATGAAAAGAAATGCAGAGTATAGCTCCTCTGTGTCTTAAAAACACCAAGATCCTAAAATGACTGATTTCATTGGAAAAATGGAACTAAATATCGCATTTACAAAAAGAAATGACAGCGCTGGATGATACACAGGATGCTCTATGACAGTAGCTAGGGAAGGAAGATTCTCAGATGTAGTTGGATTTGAGGAGGCGTGTAATATTTCCCTGTCCTAAAATATTTATTATGGAGTATATTGACACACACAAAAAAAAATTTCTTTCTCTTCTATAAGCTTATATTTCCATTACTACCAATTTTGCTCATTGCTGGTTAGAATTATATAAAGTTGACCAGTGTGTTTAGCTTGAATTTTTTATCGTGTCTGAGCAGCTTCACTGATAGTAGGTTGATAACTCTTTATGAGCCAGTTTTACTAATGCTTTCAAGTTTCTGGTTTATGATGTCATCAAAGTCATCTTTTGTCGTATTAGAAAGGGAGGTATTCTCAAAATAAACCAAGCAGCAATTTAGTGTAACTTTTAACGTCAGCAGAAATTCCTGTATTACAAAACTTACTCAAAATAATAACAGATTTCTTTGCATTCCCAAATATATATTTCATCTTAATAAGCATGGCATATCCCTTAGGCTAGCAAACATGCCCGTTGTCTGAAAGTCAGAGGAAATTCAGTTGTACTTTAGAAATATGATGGTGGGGCACAATTCACTGAACAGGAAAATTATGAATTTGATAATAGTGGTGTAGATAAAGTAGATACCTATATGAAAAGCTCAGATTTTCAAAACACCCAGCACCTAACAGTTCTCTTGAGGATATTCAAATCAGGTCATGCAGTCTAAACTTGAAACCAAACATGCATTGTCATGATACTCTGATCCTGGTTTATAATTAATTCTGAGAAAAATAAAAGGCCTTATAGCACAGAATTAAAAATTATTCCATGTTGGTTTATTCTGATAAGCGTATGGAAAATTCTATTAGTGGACCAGATGTTAATATTTTTATTTTTTTCAAGAAACTTGGGGGATCCAAGATTTTTTTTAATGAATATTATGTAAAATATAAATATTCTGTCTTCTTTGTTGGACTAATATCAGGAGGCTGATGAAGTGTCATGCATAACAAGATGATCTCAGGCTTATAGAAGAAATAGATGTTAAACAACAGTACCTTTTATTGCCTAAGTTGTTTGCTATACTGGTTTCATGAAAAAATAAATCCTTAAAAGCAGGCTGAATGATCTGTCCTGATCTGGGGGAGGAAACATACAAGCTCCAGACCTGTGGAAATCAGCAGCTGCAGCTGTACAAGGCCCTATACTCACTAAATATCAAGAGGCCAGCATGAAATAAATTGTGCTCTTAGTCTGCTCTGCTGCAAGTGATGGGAATTCTGGCCTTAGTCCAACAGATCACTGAACCACATGAATAATTCTGAGATTGTGAGTAACCCACTGATTGCAGTGACCTTCTATACAAGACTCTCAGTGCATACTAAAAAAAATAAAAACCAGTAACATGGTAATCGCCACTAGATAAAAACTCCCTGTAAAATATCTGCCATATTGTCAATCAAAATGGTTTTTAAAACCTTCAGTTGAGAAACAAGAACTTGCACAAATTAGTTGTACTTTAGCCAATAGAAAACACTATTTTAAATCAGTGGAGCTTTCGTAGTGTTGTTTATGAAAGGAATTACTCTAGAAAACAAAAATAAGGGGTTTCCCCAGAAGAAAAATGATGCTCTCCCTTTTCATTTCAGACTCAGCACATTGTGTTCTGGTTGAAGCTGAAAATTTAAACAACATGTTCTACAGAGCAGATATTATTAGGTCTTAAATTACCTTTTGATTATAATGGAAATATGGTGGGGAAAATCTACTCTAAAACTATAACGTTAGTGAATATTTATGAGGAAAAACCTAAATTGTATGCTTCTCCAGAATGTGATTCCAGTCCTGAAAAGATATGGATTCAATATGTCTTAGTGCCATCTGTACTATAACTAGGTTAAGAAGTTTGCTGTGTATTGGACGAAAGAAGTGTAAATAACCAGAGAGGGCCACATCCTATACCTTGTCATTCTCCTTTATATTTTGTGGCGTAGTTCAGTATTTCATGTTAGCTTTTTATTAACATTTTTATTAACAGTTAAAACATGCTTGAATTCTCACTGTTAGAACAGTTAGGTTATTCCCAAGTTTTATTGTGTTTTGATGTTTTTAAAAAAGCACTGGCAAATATGTTTTATCCTCATTTCAAGTTTAAAAAGTTTCAGTGAATAGATGATTGTACTAAAATCCAGCAAAACCTCTCAGCTATTGATATTCCACAGTATTTGTACTATTTGCTTTTTACAGAACCATCTTCATCAAAGGAAATCTTTACATAAACTGATCTCTAAGGTAATTCATGACTTAGAAAATACTATTCATCTGTTTTAAGCATCATTTATGTCTTTGTATTACATTGCACAAAGACTCCACAGGACATCATAATATAAACTACAAAATTCACATGTACTCTGTGTTGTTAATTCTTCATAATTCTTCTTGGTACTCGTACCACTGAGACATGTTCCATATTCTTTTCTCTGAGCTTGACAAATAGTACTTTATGTTAAAGACTCTTCAGCTAATTTCTGTCATGGCAGGAATGTAGAAAGGCTTGGAGGAAAAAAATTGTATTCATATTTCCAGACTTGTAATGTGTGAAGTAGAACTTATGGTGTCAGACTACTTATAATGAAAAACTATCCTCTTCAGAAAAGATATGTTGTCCAATTTTACCTTATTGATTTTTCACAAAATTATAGGTGACGAAACTGCAATAATGTCCAATCTGCAATCTGTGCATTGGTAAAAACACTGTGGCATGAAAAGGGCAATGATTATCTAGGTTAGACATAAGGGATCAAAATTTGAACCAGGAGTAAAAGTTTTCTGCAGAATAAGCAATAATTTTTCAAGAGGCTCTCTTTCAGTTCAGATTGTAAAATCTGAATAGAGTGCATCAAAAACAAATTTTGGAAATTATCTTGCTGGATTTTTAAATAAAATTACAAGGTAGATGTACCTGGGTACATAGAAAGAACTGAATGATCTTGAGGGACATTATACATATACATATACATATACATATACATATACATATACATAAACATATACATACACATATACATACACATATACATACACATTACACATATACACATATACACATATACATATATATATATTTATGTGTCTGTATATATATATATGTATATATATATGTATATATATATATATGTATGTATATAGGTAGGTTTGTATGTATGTATGTGTGTATATATGTATGCATATATGTATACTCTTGAGACCCACTATTACAAATTGTTTGCACACCATTTTGACAAAGTAAGAGAAAGAGAAAAGTATACGAGCATGAACAAGATTTTACAGTAATTCACTCAGGTAATGAAGCTGTGGAAGGTGAATGTGCTCAGGAAAGATGCATAGTTCAGTATATTCCCACCAGATTTGCTTTGTTTAATGCTTCAGAGACTGTGGTAGGCATCTTCAGAATACCTACTGTACAACTGGAGAAAGATCCAGATATCAACAAAGACCAAAAGATGATTGAAAGTCCAACAAAGAGGACTTAAAGAATCAGGTTATATTATGCTAGAAATTGTAGACTAGTTATGAAATATACTGCCACAGTGTTAATAGATGTCTTACAAAAATAACATGAAGGGAAAACGAATAATTTAGACTATATATATATAAATTTCATAACAAAAAAAAAATTTTCCTCCTGAGGTCACAGAAGTGAGGAATCAGTAAGATTCCTCTCCTACCTGAGGAGCTCTGACAGAGTTTACCATTACAAATTTCAGGATTAAAAAAATGTAAAACTATATGTGTATAGATAGATAGATGATATAGATTAGATATAGATGATAGATAGATAGATAGATAGATAGATAGATAGATAGATAGATAGAT
>JAODKT010001744.1:49675828-49686189 GCA_027576195.1 Cossypha heuglini
TTGCTAACAGCTTGAACACAGTATCCTCATTGTTATTTTTTACTTCTAACTCTTGATGCTTTAAGTTATTTGCCACAAGCAGCTGGCTCTGTCTTACTCCCCCACATTGTTCTCAGATGTCCTTCAAGTCAAAAACCAAGTGAGAACATGTAGAGAAGGGACTCATGGATTAAAAAAAAAATCATCTTTAAAATATGGACAGCACTGAGACAAAGATTTCACACTTGTGTAACTTGTTTGTGAATTTTGTTTTTATCTTCTTACAGCCATTGGGTAATACTAGTTTAACAAACAGAATCCAATAAACCCCTCATAATTCTCCTAAACCAAAACCAAAAATGACCCCAAATTGTTCTGACTGTGCTGCTTGCTAAAATCTAATGCATGCTGGGATTAGGCATTTGCCAGTTACCTTATTGATCACGTCTGATAGTGCAGACGTGATCAATAATGCCAAAAGTCATGTATTTCCTTACCAATTGCCATTGCATCATCTGTGAAGCTCTAGAGATGAAAGCATAGCACAAAAGCAGCATCTTATGCTCCCTCTCATGTTTGGCTTTCAGGTTAAAATGAAAAGCTTTTAAAACCATAGTAAAGTCAGCATTCCTGTATTTGCTATCTGATTTTGGAGCCATTGGCCTCTACCTGCTCTGCATTTTCAAGCTTTGCTCTGAAACTTCAGCAACTAAAATTGTCTTTTCTTTCTTTATGGAGTGGTACAACTCTTCTGTATTCATTGCTTGAATAAGCAATGAAAGACATAAGAAGTAGGTCTACCAATCTGGTGTCCACCTTGGAGGCATCCCAGGAGAGAGGAGGAACCCATTGTTCACCTGAACTCATCTGCTACATTATGAAGTAACATAATTAATTTCTTATTTGGCTATTTTAGGAAATGAAATTCAGAGAGTAGCAAAGACTTCTGCTGGGCAGTTTAGTTGCTCTGCACCTCCAGCTACTCCTCAGCACTCCTCCAGCTACTGTCACTGTTAACCAGCCTTGGTACTGGCTGCGACTAGCAGGAAAGGCAAACTGTATGTGAGAGAGAAGGAGGTAAAGCTCAACATAATTTTAGAGGCTTTGATAATATCCTACCCATATTTCATCAGTTTAGTCCATTTTCTTGTACATCTCAGTGAAATCCAGTTCCATTTTTCTCAAGGATAGTAAAGCACTCACAACCAAATAACTCGGTACATCCCTGTTGATGAATTTGGCAGATAATGGTAACGGGATTTTTACTTTTGTTCTTCAAATGGGATGCCTCCAGACAAAAAGCACATTTTTTTCCCCAGTGGTAATGGCAGCAAGTTTACAGAAAATGTTATACAAAGTCTCATACTGACCAATGACTTTGGGTTCAAAGGTTCAAAAGTTCTAGGTGACCATAATGATGGCTGTCACTTTATTGAAGAGTTTGGAAAAGGGGATTATTTGCATCATAGCCACATATATGCAATGCCTGCATGGCACATTTCCACACTGGATAGGCTTAGACTAAACAGACAAAAGAAGACCTAGGTTAGAAGGTTGCAAGCTCAGTAAATCATAAACTGCAGCCTTCTGAAGTTATCCAAAAGGGTCTTCCACTCTGGTCAATGCAGTTGAGCTGCAATTATAAAATATCCCTTTTTTGTGGTAAGTAGGCAAATACCTCATATACATGCTCACACTTGGACCCACACACACAAATAGCATTATCAGAGATAGGCATTCATCCTGCATGCATCATCTGGTGAAATGGAATGGAAATCAATCAGTACTTTCACATGACACTGAACTTGTGGTGGAGACTATCAAACCAAGAGGCTGTGCTAAAAATTTGGCTGAAAGTCTTGGAAGTCCGGACAGGAAGGCCAGCAAATAAATTATTGGACATTTTTGTCCTTTGTTAAAGTCAGTAGCAGAGATGGGGGTGAAAAAAAAAAAATGTTGTTGCCTTAGGCATGCTTTCAGTGTACATTTATTTTGTTGTTGCTGCCTGGTTCATTGAGCTGGTTTGTCTTTAATGGTTCACTAAGCTTTGACTATTGTAGAGATTATGGTAATTCATGTAGTAGCATCCTGGACTGGGGCATATATTGGTGCTTTCAAAGTACCAAATTACGTAAATATCAATGATATAAAGTTTTCTTAGCTGAGATTAACTCCTGGACTCCAAAATCACGACATTGTTAGATGGAAGATGCCAGTCTAGGATGACAAGGGATACAGTGTATTGATTTGTTTTGAATATTTAGTGCTTCAGGTACCCTGACTTGAGATTTAAGTAATATAAAATGCAGGGGTTTTTCTGAATTAGAATTAAAATATAGAAAAAATGTTATTTGCAGCCACCAAATTCTCAAGCTTTTAAAGCCAAATTATGTTCACAGACATTTCTCTTAGGAGTAGGCAGACCAAGTGTGTTAAGTGTCTCTCCTGTTTCAGAAAATGTTTTTATGATGAAATTATTACAGTTCTTAGAGAGATGCTTCTGTACAAATTAAGGTAAAAATGAGACATGTCAAAGTCAATAGTGTGGACTTTATTTAACAGTAAATCTGAGATAGAGAGATAGCAAGAAACAGGAAAAATAGAGATACAGGGAGGGAGAGAGAGAGAGAGTGACAGAAACCGATTAAGTAGAAAGATATCACCACCCCTGTGGGTCCAGTGGTGTTCCATTAGCCCACTTCTTCTGGTCTTTGGTGGTGGGGGTCCCACAAAACACAGAGTTCAGCAGGTTAATACATGTTCATGTAAAACGGGAATGCCCAAGCATCTCCTCAGGGAGGGGGACGTTTTACACTGTCTTTTGTAACACACTGTGGATCTGTTGCCACACTCGGATCATGCAATCCCTCTGGTGGAAGGCCTCAGGAATGAGTCCGGGGGCACTTTGGGCTTCTCCGGTGGGTTATGACACCTCCTCCGATTATGATACCTTCTAAGATGTGCTGACTGCCTCCTGTGTGAATGTTCTGTGTGAATGTGACCTTCCCAGGGTGGCTGTGAGTTTTACAACTGAGACAGTTTTCTGTAAGGAAGGACATCTGGCATCTGAAAAAGTACCATTCCATCTCCACAGTGTCTGCCTATAGCATCCAGGGGTGGGTGTTCATCCCCTCTGTCTTATGCAGACCCAAAAACTTTCCTTCCCCAACTCAGCTGTGAGGGAGTGTGTGTGAAAACCTCTGCAAATGAGTCTGTGGGCTATGGCCTCTCCTACCCTAATCCAACCAGAGCTGATTTTCAACACAGCTGCAATGTTTGGCTCTTCTTGTGGATAAATTCTTCTTCCCCAAGGAGTTACATCACCTTAGATACAAGATAATTGGACAACAGTCCCACCTGTATCACATCTCAGATTTTCACATGATTTAACTGCCAGTCCAATTTCCTGAAACACAGAAGACATTTTGGGAGATGTGGAGTTCAGTGGTGCAGATGTGCACTTGCTTCTTAGCAGATTTTGCTGCAATGTGCCAGTGAGGGTGAACCAGAGGTTGGCCAGAGTTGTTGCAGAGTCTCCATCCCTGGAGACAGTAAAAATCACCTGGACATGGACCAGGACAAACAGCTCTAATTTACCTCTCTTGAACAGGTGGGTTGGACCAGGTGACTTGAAGGGATCCCTTCAAACCTCAACAACCCTGTAATCCTTCTCTCTGTGGTCAGATGGAATGGTTGGCTGAGAGATTTGGAACACCATAGAAGCAAATCCCTGGGGTGGCCCTGTGCATTGCCACCATGAGGCAATGACTTTTTCAAACACAGTCTGACTTGAAGGGCCGTAACAGACAAGCCAATACTTTGAGACACTGTCGAGTTCTGTAATCTGTGGTTTCAGCTCAGGTAAGCCTAGAGGAATTCTTTCACGCTTCAAAATTGCAAAAATGTTACTGCCCCAAAAATGGTGGTTTGGTGGGATAATTTTCCATTGACATCATTAAAGATCCCATACAGTGAGTAATTTAAATAAAATACCTTCTGGTGATGCTGAAATCATGGAGTAAGTGACACACAGGATTCCAGTATTCTTGAAGGTCCATCACATTTCTCATTCTACTTTAGCCAGTTAACATATATGTAGTCTTAGTTCCATCTGATTAATTAATTACTATTGTTTTTTTCTCATCATGATCCTTATTATTTCACTTTCTTACAATGAGTAGAAGTAGGATAAGTTTTGTTTAATAATGTATATTGTAAGGACGTTTTTTTTGGGCCCCACAGCTCTCCAGTAGGCCCATTGACTGTTTGTAGCCTCCAATTTTTACAAACCATAATTTTTTGTGCAGGAATTAGCAAAAGAAATAAGATTTATCACCTGAAAAAAGCTAACTTTAGTGTCATCCCTGCAAAGACATTAGCAAATTTTTAATTTCCAAAAGCATTGAAGTAAATTTCCTCTAAAATTAGTATGGTAGATAATACTGTTCATTCTGTTCAATGTGCTTCAAAGTATTTATAAGCAACTTGTACTGATTAAACAAAAAGGTCACCTAGAAAAAGCAACTTCTAATAAAATCAACTTCAAAATTCTAGCTCTTTCAAGACCTGTACCAAAAATATGACTACGAATATGTGGCATGTGGCATACAGTAACTATTACTGTACTGTTATTGTCCCAAAATTTCCTACCTTGACTATAATTGTCCCAAGGGAAATGTAATAGCAAGACAGCTTTCTAAATCCCAAGATCCCCCAAAATCCCATGGAGGAATAAAGAAATAAATGGAATAAAATTTATGCTAACTTTGATGTCTCTTGACTTTTTCCAACCTGCTTCACCCTACTCATAGAGGTCTGTCACCATGGGTTTGGATGGCATAATTTCTGCCCTTGTGCCATTTAAGCCTTTGGTTCAATAAAAGAGAAGCTACAACGGGGATGTTCCATCTTGTTTTGAATTTAGAAGTGCAGTTTTAGAACAGTAGGCAGAATAAATGAGTTCTGAAGTTGTAACAGTGTTGATATTAGAGCATCAGAGATGATCTTGAAAGATCTCCAAAATTAAATGCATTTAAGAGTTAAATCTGTCTTTCCTTCTATTAAGCATTCTCTTTTATTTTAAAGTCCAGCTTTTGTAGGAAAGATTTAGTGTTCATTAATTAAATGATTTGTAAACTGATTCATCTTTTCTGCTCAAACAGGATTGAATCTCAATACACCACATTCCTGCACACTTACTGCTCTTCATATTCTTCAAGACCACACTTAATATTCCAACTTAAGAATCTCACCAAAACACCTCAAGGGTGTATAACTGAAAAAGAAGGCAGTCAGCAAATACTTTACAGGAGGTTTTTCTGCTTAAGAAACTCATGGAAAAGTTTTGAAAATTTTAGGAGTACAAATTATTTCTGACAAGGGCAGAAACAAAGTTTGTAATCCTTTTAAACATTAACATGATTCTTAGTGCTTCTTTTCTTCTGGTAGAGAAGTGAGATAACTGCTTGGCTCATGCTTTGAAATGGTTGCCAGCACTATACACGAAGCTGTGTGTTCTGTTCTTTCTCTTCACTGCTCTTTCTTTATATCATTTCTGATTCATGCTAAGTCAAATTTTGGTCCTAGTGAGTTTTCACAGTGATTTAAATGGAATTGGAAATTTTCTCATAGTTTTTTGATATATGATTTGGTGAAAGAGAACAACAACTAATTGTGTGGTTAGTAAATGCCTCTGTACCCTATCCCAAGCCCTCTGGAGCCAATTTTCTCATTGACTTTTGCAGGAACGGAACAAGGCCATAGATTTGACTGCATCAAACTCACAGACTATAAAAATAGAGATTAGATACCTAAAGGCTAAAAGTACTTGCACACAAAATAGTGCTAAGTGAAAGGCTTTAAGGTTGGGAGGAAAAAAGTAAACAAACTATATCCAACAAAAAGTTTTTATTTTTCTGAAAAACAGCCTTTCATTCGCAATATTAATTAACAAACCTCATAGTTCCTAGACTGAGTTGTGGCATTTATCCACATGCAAATCAAGTTCTCCACGACTTCTAAAGAAGGCCACAACTAAACACAAAGCTCTAAGAAGACTACAGGACTAAATTTGTGTTTTCCAGTCATTACAAGTCGTGAAGTCAACACATGACCCCAAATAAATAAATCATCTCCTCTTACAAGGACATCCTCCTTCACAGTTTGCATTTTCCTGGACTAGATGAGATAATATTCGATGAGTGGTTTTCCATGGAAGATTCTGTCATGTTTATCATAAGCTTGGCAGCCTTCAAATGGAAAGCTAGGTGTTATACAGGTCCAACTGTATTTCTACTTCTTTTTTTCATCAGTTTTGTCTCTTCCAAACTTGTGAGATGTAAGACAGGACACACGGAAGGAGAGTCATTCCCTAGAACAGAAAAATAGTATAATTATACTCACTGTTGTTTTTCCTATGTATTATTCCAGTGGTGATAGTTCCTGTACTCACCCTTGGCACAAATGCCAAAGCAGTCTATAAGTTTTGTGCACATGTACTTTAGCAAAGCACAGCCTTTTTGCTGTAATCGAATGCAGTTACAAAACACTGTCAAAGACATAAAAGGGACTTCCCATGAGACAAACTACCAGACAAAGAATTCCCACTGTGAGAACCTGAGGCAAGTACAGATGGCTAAAACAGGAAGATGCTAGTTTCTGGCCTGGTGAGGCAGATCTGGGTAACCTTCCTGACAAAAAAATTGCACAGTGGCAAACTGTGGGGAAGGAAGCAAGTCCTTATACACATGTCAGCCCAAGTTGTAGGAACAGCATCTATGCCCCATGGGTACCTAGGATTTGTAGTGTCTAAACATGGTGCCTTCAAAAGAACAGCTCTGGAAACCCCATCTCCAAGAAGAACTGGGTGAAGAAGGATCAGCTTGACACCATGGGATTCATGTGGTAGTGAGTATCTTTCTCCCTAATCTCCCTCACACTCTCTTTCCCAGCCCCCTGCACCTGTCTTCCTATTTCTTTCTATCTCTCTCTACCTCTTTCACCTTTTGTATCCTTCTGGATTAGAAAAATTAATAGAGCTAATTAGTCTTCTGAACTGGTATGGTAATCAGGAACACTGCTAGCTAGAATTTGTCCATTTTACTCTACAAAACTGTTTCAATTCATTGGGGGCAATATGGGAAAGGTGAAACAATAAACAATATTAAACCCATTAAACAGTAGGTCTTGTCAGTCTCTTTGTTTGTACCTTAGCAGTGAGACCTCTTTTTTGGTTCTGGCCAGAACAGCGCTAATTTTTGCAGTAGCCAAAGGCAGGAGAGGGCACAGAAGTTACTCTATTCCACCTCACAGCATTGCCAGAGGCAGAAGAAGGGATTCTCCTGCTTATTCCAGTCAAGCAAGAATGGTGGACAGAGCAGTCAGGGTAGCACAGCACTGGTCCCGAGCCAGAGGGAATAATGGGCTGGCATGGCTATGGCTGGGTCGAGATCTGCAAGCATTTTTGTGGGAATCACTCTTTTTTTTTGTACACTTTTAACATTTTTGTTGGCACTGTTTTCTTATCTCATTGCTCTCTCCAGTAAATTATTCTTATCTTAACATGTGAACTTTGCTGTTTGGAGGAAAAAATGGGGAGGAAAAAAATGGGGAGAACTTTTCTTAAACCAAGACAATCTCCCAATGTAACAACAATAAAACTCTCTTCTTCTACGTACACACAGAGGCATACAGATACATGTATTTTTAGCAAGAAGCTGTTAGAGCTCTAATTTTTAGAAAAATTCCGTTTGCATTTCAGCAAAACAGAACAATCTTTCAAAAGGCATCTAGATTTTACTTTTTTTTTATCAGAGTTACCAAGGAATAAATTTCTTGGAGATCAAATGCATTCTACTACATAAAAAGATTGTGATGTAAACTTATTTAGGGCACTACATGAAAGAGGTAGAGAAGTATTTAAATTCCAAAAGAGACCAGACACCATAGAAAATTATCTCCTTGTTTCCAGGTAGAGTGGAAGATGTAAATGTCAAGATGAATGTGACAAAATGTATACTTCTCCAACAAAATTAGTAGGGTGCAGAAAAATCTGGTCTTTTTGTCTCCTTTTGCATGGGATAAGCAAAAATTGTTGCAAAAAATTGTTAATGAATGCCAATATTTTTACCACACAGTCGCATGACCTGCACAGACCATTTTCTTTCTCTCTCATTATTTGTTCTGATACCAGATACCATAAACTCTGTACAAGCACATCCATGGCCTGGCAATGAATGTCATATTTACTCCGACAGATACTAAGCTTGTTCTCATCATGGTCCTGCCTTCTGTGACAGTCAGTGTCCTCTACCCCACTTCACTGGCATGCCCTCACATTGGAAAACATTAGTCCTCTACCCATGTTAATCACTTTGAGGCTGAATCACTTGATGTTTTTAGCAAAACCAGGTTGTTACTATTACTTCCCATTTAAAATACCCTCCATTAATTGCTGTAAATACTATCCTTATTATATCATTACTAAAATAATTTGCACTTCACATTTATATGTGACCTGATTTTAGCAATATTAGCAACATGGACACAAAGGTGAACTTGATACTAAACCTGCTGCTTTAATTATTATTTGGTGTTAAATTTAATCTAACAAAAAATATTCATGGAATCAGGTTGGAAATTACCTCCAAGATCATCAAGCCCAATATTGCAGACTATAATTTGTTTGCATTTGTTTTCTCATTAACATTTATCATTCTTTTAAGATAGCAGCCTGATCTAGCTGGGATGAGTAATCTAGAGGATTCCAGATAAATCAGTTTAAATACTCCACTGTTTTATTGCTTCACAAGTAAAGAGGAAAGAAAAGGATGACACTTCTTAAAATCCTATAGTCCTTCTCTAATGTCTTGGTTGTGGAGCTCCACAGATTTCAGGTTAATCACTTTTAGAGTTATCCATTTGAATTTGTAAAACTAGGATAACACACAGACTGCATGGTCCAATGTTCCAAAAAGTTAAATCAACAGACATGAGAGAAAACAGCCTATTTAAACAAAAACCTTACACTGAATTCAGTGGGAATATGTGGTCATACTTGAGAAATGGCTCCAATCTTTCTCTGTACCTATTTTTCATCTCCAAAATGGCTATTAGTTGCCTGTCCCAAACTCACTACAGGTCTCCTATGGAGTAAATAATTTGAATGTGGTAACACACAATCACATTCTGCTGTATTCTCATCTCAGTGTCCCCAGAGAGTCCCAGTGTGAAGTTAGCTCTAAAGTGACTCAAAGTAAAGGGGAACGTTGCAGCAATGGTGTGCATGCAGCCAAGTGAACCTGCCCTTGGGTGCTAGAGTGAAGATGCTCTTATCTGGGATGGAGCAGTGTAGGTTCTTACAATAGACTCCCTTAATAAAAAAGTAGGGAATGGAAAATTACTAGAGAGTGGGAAGTGTGTGATGGTCAATGACTGTTACGGTAAGTAACTTGAACTCTGTGATTACCAGAGTTCATAAAAAGCCAGATTAGATATATGTTGTGCATATATCTAGAATTAAATAGTTGTATAAAGGCATTTAACACTGTTTGGTTAAGCTATCAAACATCAGCCAAAAAGAATTTTTTGTCATCTTGCTTGCGTTTCATACTCTGCATTAAAGGGTTCTGCAGTTGCTCTTTTTGTGTGATGTCACTGGTTACATTATTCCGTAGCGCACTCTTAACACTTCCTTCAAAAGTAGGAGCATAAGATTCATTCTTAACTTACCTGTATCAGATCATGCATTTCCTGTGCATTATCAGGTTATTCAATCAGCTCAGCAAATAAGTAGTGTTTAGCAGAGTGTTTTACCTCCTTGATTCCACAGTCAGCTTGCAACTACTGGACCTTGCTAGCCAGAGGAAACGACAATTAAAAATACGTCACACCCCTAAACCCACAGCTTCCCATACAGTACAAGTACACTCCGTGAAGTATAGCAAACACGGCTACAGACAACTCCATCATCTGAAAGTGCTTACATCTAAACGAATTTTAGATAAATATTTTCCATTTTAAAATTGCTTTTTTTAATGTGAACTTTTGTACTATTAACTTGCTTTCCAGTCACACAGATCTTTCACTAGAAGTTGCCAAAATGTAGTAACATTAAGAATCAAAAATCAAGGTCAAAGAGAGAACATACTCTGAAAATAAAACCAGGAGTTGTAAGGATATTTCTGGTTTGAATCTCATACCTAACAAAGTGCTGTACTGCAGCTAGGCTAAAGTTTTCATCATCTCTATTCACAAACTCCAGCCTCATAGAGTGCAAATTAATTGAGATTTAAGGTTTGGAACCAGTTATCTGTACTACAGAATTAATCTCTTACAAATTTCACATGATTCTTACGACTAAACCTAGCCCAAAATATCATAAT
>JAODKT010001744.1:49686199-49735851 GCA_027576195.1 Cossypha heuglini
AACACCATGAATTCCATGTGTTGGTTTAAGTTATGGCAGAGGGAGAGAGTATGCTTTTTACAGCAGTCCTTATAAAAAGCTAGACAGTTTTGCACACAATTGATGGTCCCACATGGATTCAGTCCAGTCTTAATATATGCTATGTTCAGGGAACTGAAAAAGTTGCACAGATGATATGGAGAGGTCTTTTCTTAAAGTTGACTGCTTGTATCCTGAAAGAGGCAGAGCTCATGGCATTTGAAATCAAAACCAAATAGTTAATGAGGAAAGCATTAATCTTCTTGTAGAAATTTACAACTTCCTTTTAAATTAAGTAATGAATTCACTTTAAATAATTTCCTCAGGGTCCTTTTCTGGTGCTTGAAATTTCCAGTTTGCATTCTAACTGTGACAAGGATTTCCAAATGAGAGAGATATGATCAGACTTTGTCCTGATAAGCAGATTTCTGTTTTTTCTGGTTGGATGAAAAGACTAGAAAAATGTTAATTAATAAAGTCAAGGTATTTGTTTGAGCGGTTACAGACATGATACCAATGCCTTTAATTCCTTCTAATGGAGCAAAAGGAATTCCACACAGCATGTTTTCAAGGACTTATGGTGTTCCTTGGGTAGTTTCTACCCAGAAAAACTAAATAATTTAGCCATCCTCTGTAACATCAGGAAGCTTCTGACTGTCTTATTCTATGGTTTTTAAGGAAAGAAATAGTGATATTCATTCTTCTTTTAGTTATTTCAGGTTGGCTGAAGGACGTACCCATTGAATGCTGTAAATAAAAACACTGAAATAAGGAAGAAACAAGATGCATATTTTTCTCTGTCCAAATTGTGTGTAGATACATACATACTTGTATATTGAAGTCTGATATTTATGGGTTCAGCTCTAGCAGTTTCACTTTTCTGTACTAATGATCAATACAATTTATTAGGGGTTTTCTCTGGCTTTTCTTTAAGAATAATTTTAATGGTTTTAATCATTTAAGTGGCTTGAGAAAATGAAAATATTGATAATATGGGAGATGGAATACACAAGTGACTAAGTAGCACAAAAAGAGAGCTAATTTCATCCCTGACTATCACACTGATGTAGTGAGTGCATTTGGCACCACACAGCTAAGGATCAAGGAGATGTGATGAAAAATATCTGCTACTAACTAGATTCATATTTTTAACAATAGAGCTGAGTGTCAGTGCTTTTGTGAATGCCACAATTTCAATATTGCATTCCCAAGAATAAAGCTGAGGTGTTTAAAGAAAACCCTACAATATTTTCTCAAATTTCTTGCCAATGTATAGCACTGAAAGCAAATTAGACTCTCATCTCATTTCTTTGATATTAGCTTCTGTGTCGTAAAGGCAAAAAAATCTCTTAATGGCATTGTCTGCTATTTGCTACAAATTTTCTCATTTCCATGTATTTCAAGGTTCTCTCTACATGTAAATATTTTTCAATATTTGTCAATATTTTTCAATTGATTTCTTATAATAATAACCGTGAGACTGCTATACTATACCTGAAATAAATGTTGTCAGTTATTGGCTTTATCTTTAGTATTGGACAGTATTTCTTCTCCAAAATCATGCAGTTTCACACTGATGATAAGAAACAGTTTTTCTTTCTGAGGAAAGAAACTGAGCTGACCAAGAAACTTCACAAATGTTATAACAATGCTACTGTATTGTAAATTTTCTGAAGTGTAGCATTGTACAAATTTGATTGCAGCACTACATTGCTGGCTGAGTCTAGATAGGTAGTCTGACTTTAAATTCATAGATGTTGTGCCTTATCTTGGTCCATTGACCAAGGAATAGTATGAATGAGAAAATGCCTGATATTAAAATGAAATATCACAGAAATAATTCTGAATGCACTTGAGATACTTAAATGAAGTGGTGAATACAACATGGAAGTGCACCCAGCAAAAACACCTTTCCAGTATTGTCTTTTAAGCTGTAGAAGCAGCTTCTCTAGAAATGTGTTCAGATTTCAATGAAGCTATTGAACTAAAGGACTCTGTCTGCAAAAGTTATTCACGTTGGATAGCACAGAAGTGTGCAAACTATGAAATTATTCAAATACTCTTATTCTCTCCACTTTTGGAGGTGTTTTCCAGTGTTTCTTTGAGACAAACTAAGAGCAATCTTCAAGAATATTATGTTCTGCTATAGTTCTCCTGCACTACTGTAGAAACTGCACCAAAGGCTGGAGATATCACAAGTAAAAGCAACCTCTAGTTGTGTAAAGTTTTACCACTGAAGTACCATAACTGCTTTGTATAGGAAATAATGACAGGTGACAAATAGAAAATCAGGGAAGGATGTCTTCTCACAACCGCTGCGGGAAGGATGCAAGCCTTGGACTCATATTGATACTTATTAATTACAACACAACTGCATTACAGGACAATTAAAGTAAAGCAATAGAAAATGCAGGAGAAAAGTGGCATGTGCAGTACTATTTATTCGTTCATATTGGGTTTACATGGCATGATTTTGGTTCTGGGGGACTGAAAATGGTGGCTTCTTTGAATAGATCCCAGAAGCTTTCCCCATATCATGTAGAGCCAGTGCCAGATCCAAGGTGAATCACTGCTGTACTAGTTGTACTAGTTGTGCCCATCATCACCAGAAGCATTGACTCTGGGGCAATGTATTTATGGGAAAAAAAACTGGAGCAGAGGAGAGGAGAGTGAGAAACAGCCCTGGATATGCTAAAGTCAGTGGAGAAGGACAGGAGGTGCTTCAGGTGTCAGGGCAGAGATTCCTCTGCAGCCCTTGGTGAGGACAGGGTGAGGTAGTCTGGATCTCTGCAGACAGGATGAGTTAGTTTGGATCCCTGCAGCCCATGAAAGCCCAAGGGGGAGCAGCCCCTGGAGGACCCCAGAGCAGGTGGCTGCATGAAGGAGGCTGTGATGCTATGGAAGATCCATGATGTAGTAAGTTCCTGGCAAGACCTGTGGACTCATGGAAATAGGAGCCATGCTGGAGCAGAAAAGCCATGCTGGGACAGTTTGTGAAGAACTGTAGCTATTGGGGTGGACTCATATTGGGTAAGTCCATGGAGGACTATCTCCCACACTGGAGCAGGAAAGGAGTGTGAGGAGTCTTCCACATGAGGTTGAAGCAGCAGCGGACACAAAGAGACGGCATGGTTTTATTTCTTATTACTCTTCTCTGATTTGATAATAAATTGGTAATTAATTTCCTCAAGTCATGTCTGTTTGTCCCATGGTAGCAACCAGCGAGTGCTCTTTTCCTGTCCTTATCTCAGCCCTCTTTTTACCTTTTTTGATTTGAGGAGAGGAATGATAGAGGGGCATTGGTGGGCACCTGGCATTCAGACAGGGTCAATCCACTAGATCATCCCTCATGTGTACCTTAATTGCACAGTCAGATGCTATCTATTTTCCTTCCAGACCCCAGCTTCATTCATCACTTACAGCTTAGCTGCAAACTCTCTACAGGCACTCTTCAATAATTCAAAGAATTTTTTAAAATTATGTTCCCCTTTCACTGTATGTGAAAATACGTCTTCCCCATGTCCTGAAAAATGTGAGACTCTGGCACAAAGTGTAGACTTCCCTATCTGCCATCTTTCTTGGCCCAGTATTAAAGATGGAATTCCTATATTGTTTATTGTTTTCAACAGCTAACAGTCTGTTTCTTGAGTCAAGATGTATACTTGTCCTTTGATAAATCTTGCTGAAGGAAGCCTGACTTGTTCTTGAATATAATTTAAAAAAAAAAGAAACTAAACACTTCAGCCTGAATTGCTAACATGTGAATTCAGAAGCGTTTATAAGACAATCATGAAACAGCAGTAGTAAACTTTATTGCTGTCATCAAGTTCAGCTGTATGATGATCTACATGTAAAACATGTAGAATTGAGCATAAGCCTTTTTAGGTTGGGCAGTGAAACAGTATTGTGAATACAAGAAGTATACATGGGTTTCACAGAGAGTGGACAAATACTTGGAAAATGTACCCTTTGAGATCTGATAAACATGTAAAATGTCAAGAAAATATCTAGATTAAAATTATCTAACTCCTTTTCTGGTCTCTACTTCAGGCACATGCACTTTTGCCTTGTATGTTCTTCAGACTAGACTTGCTCACGTTTTGCTTTGTGGCTCTGTGTTTCCCTGTTTTTTTACAGCATTACCTGTATATTGGGCAAAGAACACACCAGAGGTGCTGTCTTTCACCAAGAGATGGTTCAGGCCATTACTAGGAATGGCACACTGCAGATGCCAAGTTGCAGCTCTGGTGCCCACCCTTCCCCAGACATGTTCCACCAGCTGGAGATCATCCCTCTTCAGGTACTTACTCATGGTAAATGCTTACAGCTGGGCACTGTACCAGTACATTTCCTAGTGTGATCAGGATCTCAGTCCCTGCAGAGCAAGTGCTGTGTATAAAGTCACGAGAAGGGGAACATAGCTAGGAAAGCATGAAATTTAAACCTCACCTCCTCATCATGGCACATAGCTTCACCTCTGTCTCAACCCCTTTTTAGTAACAGCTGTGGTGCTGGTCTGTATGGAGTATTTATCTGAACTAGGAGAGTTATGTTTCAGAGCCTGAATAGACTCCTCTTCCAGGGAACTGGCCAGTACAGTACAGCCCAGCAGGAACCGTGCAAGGAAGAAAAGGCAAGACAAGTAATATTCACGTGTGGACAGAAAATCTTGGGTGTTGCAGAGCTTCCTTTCAGATTTCTACCATCAGATGGAAAACAAAAGATTTTCCCAAGATCTGAGGGAGGAGTACAGCCACCTGGGTGGTCTGCTGTTTTTCAGATTTCACTGCTAAGGCAGGGCACACCCTTTGCCCCGCGCTTGCCAGCTAGCACACCTTTCCTGGACCTCCTTCTTCCTGCCCTCAGTTGGTCATCTATTGTCACTGAATCTGTAGGGTAGAGAATGTTCCAGTACATTGTCCAGAACAGGTATTATTTAAGGGCCTCTGAACTTTTGAAGCTGCTTTTTCTGTGAAAAGCTAGTGTGAGCTTTAGACCTTGGAAGGTAAATACTGCAAGCTTTCTAAGACAGACTTTTCATGTTAAATCAACATCTTTTTTTCAATAAATTTTCTTTTAAGATGTTTTCTCAAGGCAGGGAGTTTTAGGCTTTCTAGTTTAAGAATTTCTGAGAAAAAGTCTTCAACACATTGAAGCAGAAATTACATAACATTTGACTGAATTCTCTTAAAATTTGTATCCAGCATCCAGATGAAGGGATGGTCTTTAGTGAGACAGATGTTCTTGCTAGGACACTCAAAGCATAGAATCCCTACCTGTGCTCAACAGTCCCAAGATCTCTGGATAAAACTAGTCTAGCCTTCCAGATGTGGACTTTTGCCAGTGGTTTTGCGGGGGGGTGTTTAACATTTGAAATTGCTGAACATTTCATGTCTAGCCAACCTCAAAGAGAATCTGTCTTCCTGTGATGAGTCATAGACAAGGAAAATAGACAATACCATTTTAATTATTGGGGACAATAAGTGATATTTGACTGAAAAAGCCAAAATCCTGTATCAGTACATTATGTGTAAAAGCTTCAGGTTTGCACAGGAATCTAACTGAAATTGTGAAAGTTGCTATCCAGGAATATCATTTACTTTAGCATCAGCATTCTCATGGTGCTTGGTACCAGCACATCTGAACAGCTTTACAGTGATGTAGATAGACCCTTTCATAGACTGTGATGTTTCTTCTTTTTCCCACACAGATGTGCATAGTGTATGGCTGCTTTTCTCTCTTTGAGAGAATACTTTCATGTTGAAGTTGTCTTCAAAAAAGGGAATATATTGAAGAGTGTGTCAAAGGTACAAAACCTAAATGGGTCGATATCTAATGTCCCAGATGAAGCAACTCCATTATGGGGTCAGTGAGATCAGCACATTGATTTTGAAGCTTGCAGCCCCTGCAAAAGTGGTCAACACCAGTTGGTGTGACAGTGTTAGGATTCTACATCTCAATTCTTTTGATTTTATTACATACATTTCAAATTAATTAGCTAACACTTTTGCTGCTTATAATGAATGAGACTTGGACTGTGAAGTGCTCCTTACAAGCTGAAACTTGTGAATAATGACCTGTCTCAAGGTTACTTTTGTTCTGCCCTTTGTTCTTCATCTACTGTTTTGCTGGGATACTGTCACGCAGACAGAGGAAAGGGAGTTATTTGTGAGAAAGTCCCTGAGTATGGCTATATTGCACTTGTAGAGCATGCAGAACTGTAAATGCTGCATAGCCATGCACAATTTGCTGTAAACAAAGCATTTTAGTTAAGAGTGCCTGTGGACATTTCTCCCTGCAACAACAGAGTGTATCATGGACAACTCCAGATATATTCAGCTTATGTGATCAGTAAATCTCCATCTTTATCAAAGCTATGCCAATTTAGTTGACACTGAGAAAAGAGTTTGGAGAGTTTGCCCTACTAATTTTGTGGTCAAAACACTCATTGATTCTACCCTGTAGCTAAAGAAAGAGAAACTGCTTTTAAGCACACACCACATCTTGCGTTAGCCACCATTGCCTTTGCATGAATACGGTTTGGAGAAGGTCAAAGCTATTCCAGAGTGTGTATGCTTCCTGGGAAAGGGCATTCCAGCAATGCATTAATACATAGTCTGATTCATGCTGAATCAATGAAGTAATTTCACTATTGTAAGCCTGCACAATAGTGAAATTAGTGGGCCAATGATACATAAATCAACAGATGGGGCCTCAAAACATTCATGCTCATACTCTGTCAACATGATCTCTACTGAATTTCCCTTACTTATTGTCATCTTTTTCAGGACTGTTTGATGGTTTGTCTAGTGTAACTAACCAGAAAGCATTTTGCCTAAAGATAGTCCTCTCCAGACAACAACACAACACATTATCAGTTTCTGACTGAGAAAATATGGGCATTCATAAGTTACAGTTTGTTGATTTTAGCCACACAGTGGAAGTTTGGCAATTGGTTGTCAGCACTGAAAGGTCTGAGGTACAGAGTGCTGTGCAACTTTTTTCAAGCTGTGTCTTGATGAGATGAATTCTAATGAATCCCTCCTCTACACGCTGAAGCTTAATCCCTATTCAGAAGGGATTAGTATTCAAATTTATCATAGAATCAAGACTGATTAGCGGTCTAACACAAACAGTATGTCACGGAACATTCACTGGAAAACTTGTGACATTTCTTGTTTATTTCTCAAATTTTATGATATTCCTACAGTTAGCAGGGTGGCCTTTCTCACTGTTGTCATTTGCCATTAGAAATTATTAATTAAAATGCTGCAAGGAGTGGACTGGGGAAACTTCAAGACTGCACTGAGCGACACTTTGCAGCTGTATGCAAATTACAAGGAAAGTTCTCCGTTTCCTGGGGGAAGGTCAGTATGAAATCTGGGTGGGTGCATTGGCTCAGGAGATGTAGTTTTGATCCTGCCTGCCTAAAGAAGTTTTGACTGGGACATTTGATCACAGTCATGAACTACAGCTAGTGGCAGGCTTGTAATGGAGTATTTGACTGAAGAAGTCTTGCAGATGGAGGGCACGGATAGTTAATCAAAGTACTTTTTTAAAGTTCCTTTCTTAATAAAAAAGATCTAGGTTACTTCCAAAACTTAGATAAACCTGAATCATCTGAGGAATTAGATCGAAATAGCTGGAAGAAAACAGGAATAGTAATCCAACTAGGAATGTGCACCAGGAATCAGTTCAAATTGGCAGTGGTTGCTGCTGTGAGTCAAATCACTCCTTAGTTCAGATTAACAATTTTTAAGAAAAATTTCATCACAGGGGCCTAATGTGTTCAGTGTTCACTAATGACTTGATAATGGGTTCCAAGATTTCAAATGTGAATTTCAAAAGAATCTTTCTGTCTCTTCCTTCTCCTCCAAAGACCTCATAAAAGAAAGAGTAGGGAAAACATTTTTTATTATCTCAGGGAAATAGGGGTTATGGAACATAAATAAGAGCAGTATTTCTTCCCATCTCTATTAAAATATAAATGTATACTGTTTTCTTACATACTTGTGATATTTTTTTTCTTTTCATTCTATTGAAAATCTTCTGAAATTGATGGAAATCTTCCTTTGATCTCAGTGTTGTGTGGGTCTTTGTGCTTAGGAATGTTGAATGAGAAGCAGAAGAGTGGGAAAAATTTTCAGGTCAGAAAAAAATGGCAAAGCACCTGATTAATGTATATGTTGCTGGATTAATTTTTAAAAAAATAGCAATTGTATTGTTGATATATGAAACAACAGCCCAATATTTATCACTTTCATATTGATAATAGCAAGTAATTCCAACTCCATTCATTGTCCTGCTGTACCATCATGTAGATAACCAGTTTGATCATGGAGTCCAGTACTTTACAGTTGCATGAAATATTTGATATAAATAAAAAGTTTTGCAAAGGACAGTATGAAAGAGCATAGAAGCATAAATGGTTGTGCCCACTTAAGCGGGAAGTTTTGATCTGCCAGTAATGTGATACTACTTTAAAATTTTTTATACATAGCTTTTTGTGTTGTAATCTTTCTTAATCTCAGATGCTATGTGAATATGAATTCTTTGCCACTCATCACCACATTTTTAAGGGGTTCTGTCATATTGGCACTGTGCTTATAGGAGCAATAAGAAATTAACTCAAAGCTTAAACTGTCCAATGAGTCACATAAGTACCTTAAAAATTTGATTTGCAATATATACTTAATTCTTACTGACTCTTAAATTAGATGTCATGGTCAAAGTGAACTACAAGTTTATGTACAGAGAAGGAAATCATGTTCTTAGGAAGTTACTAGTTTGGTGCAATGAGTTTCAGGTCATTTTGTCATTTTGTGTTTAATATCAGTGCTCTGAGGGCAACAGAGTACTAATAATCAGACTAATGTTTTAAACTGATTTACATCAGCCAAGTGTCTGTATTGTTGGCTGGCAATACCACCTCTGCAAATAGCTAATTATACTGAAGGAAGCAGGGCAGCCAGGCAAATTGGAAAGCCATAAAAATGATGAGAAAAGTTCTGGAAGCTGTGACATTCCTATTATAACAAACCATTCTGTATCAACTCCCTAGTCACACCAAGTCCAAGGTAAATGAGTGAGGACTAGGCATGTCCTCTCCCCCTGTACAGTCTCCTGTTGCAGTCTCACTCAAAAGTTATGTTCAGTTAAATAAGAAATATTGTACAGTGTAAGTTGGAGATAGGGAGCTATTCCATACTACCAGCAAAAAGTCATTTCATACCTCAGAGCATGGAATCAGATTATATTATTTCCTTTGAATGCTGCATTCAGGTTGTGAAAAGCCTCCTAAAAAAAATCAGCCGAGAGAAGGGTATTTCAAATTAAGGTTTCACTTACGGTGATGCCTTATTCTCTGTTCCTAAAATTATGAGCCAGACATAGTTAAGGGATTAAAAGGGGTTTTACCTCATTTGATAAGGACTCTTACGGTACACAACCCGACAAGGTGAAAAATGCCAAAAATTCAGCATGTGAAACATATACAATTTTTATAGACTTTGCAAATTAGCATATCTGACAAAGATCCCCCAATGAGAAGTTTAATAGATAAAGCAATGTGCCCCTGTTCTGTGAACTTCTAGCATCTTCCCCCCTCAGAAGAGACTTGTATCCTGTTTATAAAAATATGTCCCAGGGAGCTGGTTCCAGTATTGGTTCCTATGGAGAACCAAGATAGCATAAGGCTTCAGGCCTCCAACGAGGAGACTTTTAGAAGATTTTCTCCTCCTGCCTTGGGAAATACCAGAACTAAGTTACAGTGTCAGGGTACAAATATGTAAGAAAATATATAAAAGGTATATAAAATAAAAGGCAAAATCACCACATCGTCAATGCAAGATTGCTGCTAAAACAATATGAGGAAACAAGGAATGCAAGGGTCTGCAAGAGAGAGGACAAGGAGAAAGAACTACAAATGGCTTGGAGAACATTCTGAAGAGAGATGAAAAAAAGCATTTTAGTTGGAAGCACTGACCTTCAAGAGTAAAGACAGTTTCAATAAGCCTCAGGAAAAAAACAAAGGCCTGAATCAGTTACTGATCTTACTATGGACAATGACATAGCTCAGCTACCCAGGGAAGGTGAACTTCATCTTTGTTGTAAGGAAATACAGTTCAAAAAAGTCAGTGTGTTCCATGCTTGTTAATTCCACAAACCCTAGCAGGAGTAGATATGTTGACCCATCCCATCATGTGCATCACTTAAAAGAATGTTTGTTTCAAGGGAATGGACTTGAAGCCCTAACAAGTAGGAAGAATGAGAACAGGCATACAATGATAGCAAGACATGGGTAGGGAACTGGTAACTATGAGGTAGTGTATGGTGAAAAAAAAAAAAAGATCTCTGGAGCTCCTTTTTGAAAACTGCTTTTTGATTACAGTGTATGAACTTGGCTAAAACTACATCACTCCAGACTAGTTAGATCATTTAGCAGCTTCATCTCTCTCAGTGGAAGTTCATACAAGGCAAAATATCTTCTAAATGCCTGCTGTCCTGACATTTAGTAAAAAAGAACAGCAAAAACAATATGCTGTCCTGTATGCCCTCAGTGTATTCTTTAGCAGGAAGAATGTGTCAGCAATCACAAAACAGCAGAATACTCTGAGTTGGAAGGAACCCATCAGGACCATCAAGTCCAACTCCTGGCCCTGTGCAGGACACCACAAGAATCACAGCATTTGACTGAGAGTGTTGTCCAAACACTTCTTGAATTCAGACAGGCTTGGTGCTGTGACCAATTCCCTGGGGAGCCTGTTCCCAGGGAGGCTGCTCAACAGCCCTCTGAGGGAAAAGCTTTTTCCTGATATCCAACTTAATCCTCCCCAGACTCAGCTTCATGCAAGTGATGCTGCTCCCTCACAGACGCCTCTCAATATTCGGAGTGCGTTACCAAGGTCTTTGTTCCGTAGCAGACTCATGGTGCTACCGCTGGCTTGCTGCGGATTATACTGTCTCTGTCTCCTGAACAGGTATTTATAACTTCCTCAGTAACCCACACCTGATTAATGAGATGAGAATATAAAATACTCCACCTGCCACAGCAGCCACAAAAACTGAATTAATGTGTAAGGAAAAAAGGGAAAACTAGTCTCAAGGCTTCAGTGTACAGAACAAACAAGATCAGCTGCTTATTTGCCTCAGCTCCTAATGATGCTGCTTGTGAATGAGTTAGTTGCTTACTCATTTAGCCCACTAGCAGACAGTCATGCCAGGGAAAGTTATGCATTTCTATAATAAATATTGTATGACATAAAAAACATCCTATCTGTCTTTAAGACTGTGATCTTCAGGAAAGTTCCTCACAGTCATTATTCCCCATGTAAACTGCCTGTTAAGATACGGAGTGGAATAAATGCATGGAGGAGAGTTTTTGTAGGCTGTAGAGAATGTGCACTGGATATAATTGACATGTGTTTCTGGTCTTTTTTGTAATATGAAGGAAAATATTTATTCATTTATTTTACATTAAATAATTTACTTTAACGACTGTAAACTTGGGTCCAAACTGTGTGACTCTTGCAAGACATTGAGAAAGTTTCTCAATCTTTATTTCAAATATGTTAGTAACCTTTACTTGAAATATATTATATGCAAACATTCACATCTTTATTTAAAACTGGATCCATTTATTTCCCTGTTATGTTTAAATTAATGTAAATCTTAGCAATCCATATCTAAACAGAATCCATGAGTGCTTTACTAAACCAATAAGAAACCATGTGCCTCCTTTATGTGGGGAAGGCTTTCAGCACACTCAGCAAAGTAATCAACTCAAACTGTTGAGCCAAAGGGAAATCCAGAAGATAGCAACTGAAAATGTAGTCACCGCTTTTTTCACTTATAAAAGGATTGTGTCTCAGCATCCAGGTGGATGAAAATGTAAAGACTTTTACATTTTAAATGTTCCCATCTTAAAACTAGTTTATCAACTTTTTTTGTTTAAAATCCACAGAGTTTTGAAGACATCATTTGCAGCTGATTTTTTCAACCAACACTTGCAATTTTCAGCGAAGAGTGAGGAACTGACATCTGCAAGCGAGAGTTCTCACACTCAGCTAAAGACTGCCAGCAGTCTTTCCACTTTCATTTCCATGGAAACTGGGCAAGAAAAGGTTGTATTTCTTATCTTTTTTTCTTTTTTAATTCTTATTTGTATTCACCCGACCACTTAACTTGCAAGGATGGGAATTAGCTCAGAGCATCTAGGAGAGTTTATATGTAGCTGGTGCTTTCAGCGATGTAGTCTAAAGTGGCCACCAGACCTAAAGTTCATTGACTGGAGCTGCTTGTGATATTTTTTACCTTTTTTGTTTTACTTGCTGGTAAGTCGCAAAAGCTCTGATGTTTCAGTATCAATTTTGCTCCTCAGGTGCATACAAAGTAGTGGGCTGATAGAAAGATGTAGATCTCTTCTGTAGTGCTTTACACGCAATTTCTAGACTCTAACCACTGTATAGCCCTGAATCGTTACTTGTTCCCCTATTTATAGCTGAACCCCACTGAAGATGGGTTCTGATTCTGAATTAATTTATTTCTTACTCTGCTTGTGCAGTCATATGTCTTCACTGAGTTTAATTAACTAATCCCATGCTTACCTGAAAACTAGATTTAGATCAATTCCATTTAAGAAATGGTAATGCCAGCCAGAACTTGGGAAACCATTTCAACTGGTAATTTTCTCAGTAACAATACTGAAAAATAATATGAGTAGAAGTTTTAGAAACGTATCTATTATAACCAAATTTACCTCTGTGAATCTAGTCTTGTACAAGACTGTTTACAAAAAGAGATATTTCTAAGAAAGAAATGTTATGCACTTTCCTCTAACAGCCTTTATAGCAGTGCTGGATCTCATTAATTTACTGGTTTTGTGGCCTAAGATATCAAAAATTACAGAAGTGGCTGGATTTATCAGGCATCATTGAATAAGATGAGTAATGAAAAAAGAAACCAAGAACCTATGAAAGTGTTCTGACGATTGGTAATGAAAAGTTCAGGAATTATTTGGTGATGTTGTGAATAATTAAAAAAAATGGAAATTTATTCCAGAAAAATGTCAAAAATTGTGTTATGAATAATTCATAATGAATAATTCATCCATCTCTACACTATATAGAAATGTTCTTGGCATTCTGCACATACATTTGTACCATTGCTTTAAAAATTCACTTCCAGTGGCTTCAAGCAGTTTTCAGCAGCTGAATAAATTCAGGATGCCAGCAACTTTACCATGCAAAACAGAAGACCAAATAAACAATGCTTGCTCATGACAGCCCAACTGACACTTTGACCATCCAAGTCCAGACTGCTCACGGGTGCACAGGAGCTGGTGAATGTACTCCCTTTTCAGTGCTGGTAGTTGCACTCTCCAGGGAGAGCTTCAGGCACAACTAATCACTAGATTTGTGAGGTTGCATCCTCTGCTCACACACAGAAACATTTCTAGGACACCCTTCTCTCCAGCTTTGACCTGCAGGGTTGTTATTCCCTCCCTGGGAGACATCTCACTCTCTGTATCACAGTGAATTCAAAAGGTTGTTGTTATACACACTGCTGTGTCTATCTCTTTGAGCTGCTCCTGAGAGCTCACAGGCCAGGAGTCCACATGCAATTCAGGAACATGCTGGATGTAATGTTTTCAAATATGGGTCTCCCACTAGCTACTGAAGCCCAGCATACCTTTCTTTGCTACCACAGACTGGGCTGCCATATTAGGTATATTTTCTTGAAAATAAAAGTATTTCAGAGTTGCTTTACAATTGCTGCTACAGCTCCCACATCTCCCAGTCTAGGGAACCAGTAGCTTGAATGTCTCTTCTGACAACAGCTGTGACCTCAAAGTACGGTAAAAACTATTTTTACTTTGCCCACTTTTTTTCATTACTATTACTAACCTACGCATGAAGTTGCCTACATACAGTACTGCAGAATATAATGAAAGTTTTCTTTACAAGGAAACGTCTCACTTAATGCATGTAATGCATGCAGAGATTCTTTCCTAGATGCAGAAGAACAGATAACTGAAGCCCACATATAATTCCCTCCTGCACCAATTTTGATGTCTCAATGATTGGTGATTTGAGTAATTATATTTTTGCAAGAAGGAAGTCTGATCATTTTTATTTCCCTTTTCAAAAATGTAAACTGCAATAGTGTTGTTCTCTATCAGATTTCCCTTTTATGTAATTTTTCAAGTTTATTGTGATAGCAATCAAAAGGCTGTGCCTGAAAAGTTCTATAACATATGGCATATATTTAACATTGCTTGTGAATTAAAAATAACAGCCTGCCATCTGCCTTTCTGAGCAGATTTTATCAAAGTCTAAATGAAAAGCTCAACTATGTGAATGTTGTCAATTAAAATATGAAACACTTAGGTTCATGACAGGGTAAAAGTGTTTAGACTTACCTTACTTGAACCTGAGTCACTAACAGCTTAGCCTCCATATTTGAGTAGTTACTTTATAGAGAAATAAAACATAATGAGCATCAAGAGCAAATCTTGTTTTAAGAAAATATAAGCTTCAGAAGTCAGCCTATTGTCTGTTGGTTCATCACGTATGAACTGTTTGAAAAAGTGTGATTTTGGTAATTTTCACTTACGCTATTTAAATTAGCATTTTTATAAAATCTCATTAAATCTGTTCAGCAGCAATTAACTGATGGGTTTGTGGATTTTGCTGTACTAGAGCAATACAGTATCAGCAGCACTTATCCCCAGTTTGCTCCACTTATTGAAGTTAGAATTATTAATTATTGATGATTGGCTGATGTTTAGCTTCAGGGTTATTTGTTGGGGTTTTTTTCCCAAGCATGTAGGTACTTTTTTTCCTTTTTTTTTTGAATGAAGTAAATGAAAATCCATTTTAAAATAGAAAGTAAAACCATTTCATTTTTAAAACGTCAACAAGAGACACAGAGACTTTCAAAATAAATCTCCCCCTCCCTCAGTCTCACTAAATTTTTAAGCTAAAATTTTTTACTAACTTGTCAAAAGATATAACAGTAGCCTGGCTAACTCTGTCTGCCCATAATATTCTGTATTTTTGTGACCTTCTGACTTATTATAACAACTTTTTACCCAGCCTACTTTCAAGTGGTGTACGACCACCTGACAAGAGTTACAGAATTTTGTCTTCATCACCACCTGTTAAAACCTAGAATGTAACTCATAATGCAGACTGTAATAGAGCAACATAAATAGAACTAAAATTTTGTAGGCCCTGCCAACTCAACTCTGAGTATGTTTTCTGTTGTATGTAAATACTTCTCCATTTTCGCACTCACTTTTTAAATTCTTTACTCAAAACTGATTAGGTCTTTTAATAAATTGAGAACACAGGAAGGAAGCAGCAACTTTTGTTTCTACTTTCAATACAGAACAGGACTTCAGATGTCATAGTAAAGCTGTACACTATCTAAAAGAGTTTGTAACATCCATATGATGTGTAACTGGAAAGAGAGAAGCTGGTCAATTTTTCAGCCAGTTGCTCCATCCTTTGCTCATGTATGATACCACATCACACAGACTTCAATTGGAATAAACTAAATTGCATATGTGTGTGTTGTGGAACCAATTTTTGTCACCTTTAGTTGACCTGAACTGCTGTATTCTCTCTAAAAGAGGGATTCAAGAACAATGTCTGGAATATGACTGCTGCACAAAAGTGTGTATTGTTGGAGAATCCAGCATTTCCCTTGAGAGATCATTCTAAATGGCTGATTGTTCTCATTGTGAAATAATTTTTCCTTTTTTGTCCAATCAGAATCTCCGCAGGAGTAATTTGTATCCACCACCTCTCATCTTTTCTATGCGACTCCTTTTTGAAAGGGATTCAAGATGAGTAATTGAATAAGTAATTTGAATTTAGCGCTCAGTTTGCTTTCAGCAGTTTTAGTAAAACTTCAGTGACTTCAAAGAATGTAATAAAACTAGGTTAATATAAAACAAGTGTAAGCAAATTCCATTTTTTCACACAGGAAAGCTAATTTATCTTTTGAGCAGCAGCACACCAAGTAAGTAAGAAGTAAGGGAATACTGAGTTGCAAGCAACATACGACCTAGTCAACCTAGATACCTTAAAAGAGTGAAAATAGATTTAATTTAGATTTCACTAGGAAATTCTTGGAGCAATTGTTATGATTTGTTTAGCTTAGAGAAAAGACAAGTCTCATAATCATATTCTCTGCAATATTTAGAGTCGAGAGTACAACTCCAAAAATGTTAGGGAAAAATACAACTTCTTCATAAAAATAAGCTTTCTCTTTGTGAAGGTGGATTGGCATCAGAAAGTGTCTGGTGATGAACATCTTTGAATCCACAACACAGGCAAAAAAAAGCTTCTTCAAAAATGGAGAAATAACTCAATGAAGAGATGAATAAATAAAATCTTACACTGGGCACTCCAGAAAGCTCATAAAGCTGTAGGAGTTGTGGTTCCTCACTTACGTATTGTTTTCAAGTGCATTTTGATAAATACACTGGATCAATTCCATTGAAATGTCACAGCCCGCCGAGTTCATTGTATCAGTGTTCTCTCAGAAACAATTAATTTGTCTAGCTGCAAACATTCGACAGCTTCTCTGTAGAACAACCTGGACTTTTGGAGTGTTGCCATTTCTCTCTCTTAGTCTCGTTTGATCATTTATCATCATCTTGTTCCATTTCACCAGCTAAGTAAATAAACAAAAGCAGAAGGAAAGCAGAACTGTGTAATTTTTTTACATGAACCCAGTGAAGTTTTTGTGTGACTTCCTGTTCAAGTGAGGGAACAGCAATTTGAGGCAAAGAGGAGGTTTGTAGTTAAAGCACAGGAGTAGTAGTCAGGAAATGGTCTTCCTTTTTCAGTTGCCATGGATGTTTCATGCAATCACAAGCTTGGTTTCTGCATATTGATACTTAGCATTGATTTGGATAAAAATAGAAGCAGATTTGTAATCTTATTTATCGTCTGAAAAACGGGCATCCTCTTTGATCCCATAGAAAAGTCTGTGATCCTCATCCCTAAACTTGAAGGGCTCCTGGGAAGAAAAAAACAATTTGTGATGACAAGCAGTTAGTTGATATTAATAAGATTGTATAAATGTTGCACCTACACATATATAATCTTTAATTCATTCTGTACAGACCTAAGTAGATAACAAACCTTTGGGAGAAAAATGCACTATATTTACCTTCTAATCATCCTTTCTAGTCATCTCTTCCACATTTGCCTCCAAGTAACATGCTTGGTTTGTTTCTCTATGTTTTTTTAATTTGACTATATTGAGAACATATGCTAGACTGTAAGAAGCAATTTTGATATATATTTCCAAGCCACTTTTGCCAGAAAAAAAAACCAAACAAACCAAAATAAACAAAACCAAAACCAGCTGTAAACCAGGTAGTATTTTACTTGGAAGTTCTCTCCTTCCTTTTCATATTTCTAATTGTTTGCTGGGGAGCTGGAAAAATAATTTCATTGCATGTCTCCTTCACCCACACATTTCACAGAATCACAGAACCACAGAATAGTTAGAGCTGCAAGGGACCTCTAGAGTTCATCTACTCCAACCCCCAGCAGAGACAGAGTCACATAGAGCAGGGCACACAGGAGCCCATCCAGGTGGGTTTTGAATGTCTCGAGAGATGGAGACTCCACGACCTCTCTCGGCAGCCTGTTCCAGTGCTCTGCCACCCTCAACATAAAGTAGTTCTTCCTCATGTTGAGGAAGAACTTCCTCATCTGTTCTTAGTTCATGTTCTTCCTCATGTGCTTTCAGTTTGTGGGCTTTGCTCTTTATCCTGTCACTGGGCCCCACTGAAAAGAGTCCAGGCACTTACCTTGGAGATATTTATATACATTAATGTGGTCCTCTTTCAGTTTTCTCCAAATTAACAGCCCAGCTCCCACCATCTCTTCTCACAAGAGAGATGCTCCAGACCCTTCACCATCTTCATGGCCTCACTGGACTCTCTTCAGTAGTTGTTTTCCTTGTCTTCCTTGTACTGAGGGGCCCAGGACTGAACACGATACTCCAGATATGACCTCACTAGGGCCAAGTAGAAGGAGTAGATCTCCTCCCCTGGCCTGCTGGACACTCTCTTCCCAAGGTCCCCCAGGATACCATTGGCCATCCTGGCCATAAGGGCACACTGCTGGTTCATATCAACTGCTGATTCACGTCAACTTGTCATCCATGAAGACTCCCTGGTCTTCTCCACAGAGCTGCTCTCCAGCTGGTCAGCCCCTGACCTGTGCTGGTACTTGGGGTTATTCCTCCCCAGGTGCAGCCCCCTACACTTGCCCCTGTTTAACCTCACTGGGATTCTTTCCACCCAAATCTGCAGCCTATGAAGGTCCTGCTGAATGTCAGCACAGCCTGCAGGTGGATCCACCACTCCCCCAGTTTGGTATCATCAGCAAACTTGCTGAGGACACATTCTATCCCTGCGTCCAGGGATTAACATGACAACACTTGACACTTAGCAAAATCTGCTGGTCTCTTCATTTCAAGATATGTTTTTGATCAGGTAATTTGAAAGAACAATCTTTCCCACACTAGGCTCCATGGAGAAAGTTTCAGTGGAAAAGGTTCTGGAGTAACACTATGAACCTGTATAAATCAGTGGCACCAGCTGTGTGCTGTAATAGGCCTGAACACTGGGAGCTAAGAGTGGTCCATTTTCTTAGCTACTTCCCAAAGTAAAGATAAACATCCCATCTCTAAGGTATTGTTTAAAAGGGGGGAGTGTCAGTTTTTTTGGTTTATGTATTTTGTCTTAGTTCTTTATTCAGCATGTTGCCATATTTCAGAAAGTCCTCTGCCATATGATTGTAAAGGAATCATCCACCATCATGTTTTTTGAATCACACCAAAATTGAAATATTCTTAATAATTATTTCTGGTTACTTTTTACTTAGGATTTAGAGAAAGAAGAAAAAAATTCTCAGAGGGAATCCTAAATGGCAATGCAGCTATGGGCAAAAGAATGGAAGTAGCTATTTTTAAAAAGCAGAATATAGAAACACAAGAAAACAAACAAACAAGCAAAAGCCTCCAACCAAATAACTCAACTCTGGCAATCAGAAACAAAAGGTTTAATTTTCACCCAAGTAGTTTCTAGGAATATATCTCTCAAAAAAAAAAAAAAAAAGAAAAAAAAATGGAATGATCAAATTCTGGTGGTCTTGAATCAGCAGTAAGAACTTGTTTCAGGTTCCAACAGTTCTCAAACCCTCTGCTAACAGCTCTTTCCGTTTCTCATTTCAAGTGTGTCAACTTTAGAATGCCATGGAGAAGTGGCTCTCAGGGGGGTCCATGCTGAAAATTCCAGCCTAGTATCTCTGGTGGCAACAATAAGTGGTTAAACCAGAAAATACTTTCCACATCTATGCTGAATTAAACTCTGTTGCCTATTAACAGAAACAACAAGTTGAGGTAGCTATATTCCTCATAATTCTAGAAGTGAAAAATATGGAGAAAAGAAAGAACTCAGAGAATGACTCATCAATATCCAGTGTGTGTCCTTAGCTTGTCCAGAGGCTAATAACTAATAAAATTGTATATGAATACTGAAATCTAAATGCTGGATCCTAAAACAACTCCAGAACCTAAAACCAAGGGATTGAACAAATTACATATAAATTCATGTATAATGAAAAATCTAGCTAGTGCTTCTCACCTTCCTTCTATAAATATCTGTTCTTCTTTAGAGGAATACTTAGAATTTTTTAGGAAAAGGATTTATGCATTTCTCTGAAATGAATATATTGACATCCACTGGCCATGCCTCTTTCTTTAGCTAGCCACTGAAAAAGAGAAATGACAATATATCATTTAATCAGTTCAAGGGCATAAAATCTGTTCCCCGAAGCTGCAGGTGGTGGCCATGGGGAGTACAATGAGTGTGGCGTCCTGCTTGCTTTGGCTCTCCCAAGCACAAGAAGTCAGTTCGACTGCTGCTGCTACTGGGAGAGCAGCTGCAGATGCCATGACCCTCAAGTCAACCCCACTCCCACCCATTCTGTTTCCCTGGTGATGCCCTTTCTCTCTTCGGCAGCAAGAGTAGCTCCAACCACGTACCAGTTCCTTTGTCTGAGTTGGCAGAATTCATCTCTCCAGAACTGAAAAACCCGGAGCTTACCATGAGTCTCAATGATCAAACACATCGCATTTCAGGTATTTAAATGTGGTAGGTAAGGCCAGCTAATTAGTATGCTATTAAATCAAAGTGATTACTTTTGAAATGTTATGATTTTTACTTTTTTTACTCTCACAGTCTCATTTTTGTAGCAACAAGTATGTAATCAGAAAAATGCTTCATTTTTATTATTTAACTAAATGACATTTTGGAGGAAGATATGCTGACAAAAGGAAAACTTCACCAAATCCTAGTAGCACACAACAAAAGACTTTGGGTCCAATGACAACCTAGCAAAGCCTAACTTCCTGTGTAAGTAAAAGCAGCAAGCTTCAGAAGCGGAAGATTTCTATTTAAGGCAAGACATTGTTACTACTGTAATTTTGTCAAGACAAGCCTGTGTTGCCAGTGCTAATGACTGCCAGCCGTAACAATGTGGCTTCTTTACTGCACTCATTTTACATTATTTGGGAGAATGACAGCAATTCCTTTCATTCCAATTTTCTTCGCCCTTATAGGCAATAGTATTAATAAGAATACTGATGTATTCTGTTGGAGAATGAATTCTTGCTTTTCTACAGTTCCCGCTTTCCAATGCAACTAACTTCTGATGGTTCTGGTAACCTGAACAGGAGGCAGAGGCCTCCTGGACACGTGTTCCCATCATTGTGTCTTATTAGAAGCACAGCATAGTGCCAGTCAGTAGCTCAGTAGCTTTACAGTGTCCATGGCCCTGTAATACTTTGCAGTGTCAGGTGTGCTGTGCCTGAGAACCTCTGTAACTGCACAGAAAATGCAGGGCTAGTGGGACACGACAGCTGTGTGCCTCTAAAATGAGAAAGGGAAAGGCTTCAGTTAGGGATAGCTGGGTAGTCAGCACTCTAGTCTCCACTGGAAGAATGAAGAAGCAAAGCAGTGTGACCTGGGATGCAATCAGGATTTGGCAATTAGGACAACTTCTAAATTCCTTCCTTTTATCTTTAAAGATGCCTGTGGGGTCCTAGCACATTACTGAAGCCAGAAAGGGCTGCCAAGCATTACTGGCTAACAGCTTCCAAAAGTGCAGATCCTCATGCAGCAGCACACATCCCACATGCCTACAGCCACCCCTGCCAAGCAAATGATAATCCAGCCTCCAAACAGGGAACCAGGAAGCCAGAAACACACAGATTTACGACTGTGGGCAGAAAGTAAGTGCCAGTAATCTGAGATGAAAATAATAAAACATCTGGAGTTCAAGCCTTGAGTCAAACTGCAAAAAAAAAAAAAAAAAAAAAAAAAAAAAAAAAGGAAGGAAAGAAAAAATAATTCAAATGACACAGTAAATCCTACTGGAAGACAAAGATATGAAACGATCTCAGAACTCCTTCAGAGAAAGAGTAGCAGAAAACACTGTGTCACCATCTACTCTTGGTGTCCTGTGCTATTGGCTGTATGGCACACCCTAATTATACTGTGTCTGTGCTCTATAATTTACCTGGACAAAAAAAGGGATTTTTTTTGATGTGCATAAAGTTGCATTATAAAGAGAATTCTGAGAATATTTGCATTGGTTTAAACCCTGTAGCCATTCTGAAACAAATAGTTTGCAATTAAGAGATTAGTCACTAGCAATAGTGACAGACATTGGGGTTTGACTGGATAAAGTGTTCTCTCTTTTTGAAGTAAAATTTACACTAAAAGATACATCTAAGTGTATCTTCCCCCAAGCCTTACAGTGGTAATAAGTAATTAGGTGCTAGGTAGAATTTTTATCTGTATTTATTTTCCACAAAGATTTGCCCAACAAA
The DNA here is from genome assembly GCA_027576195.1 of Cossypha heuglini. Lineage (NCBI taxonomy): Eukaryota > Metazoa > Chordata > Aves > Passeriformes > Muscicapidae > Cossypha > Cossypha heuglini. The sequence goes on from JAODKT010001744.1 coordinate 49,708,142, forward strand.
TTATTTTTCCTTTCCCCTGGCTGAAAATGCTATGCTGATCAGGAACACATGTTTTTGAAGGAAAAAAACCTTGCCTCTGAGTAGTTTTAAATATCTTTCAGTTTTCTCTACTGTTTAACAGTGATGAACTTACCACAAGTTGCACTACTGAAAATGCAAACCAAGGGTTTTGAACAAGTTTAGGAAGAATTATTGATTTCCCTTTTGAGCAACTACTGCAAAACCTAAAGGACTGGCATAGGTAATTGCTGTTTTATGCAGTATGTTCAAAGTTTGAAGACACAAAAATCTATGGCAGGCTTTAGCAGAAGCTGTGTAAGTCCTTTGCTACAATTCAGTATAGGTTTTGTGTGTTGCAAGACGAGGGACATATTAGGATTTGCCTTGGGGACTGAAAATAACTGGGCTTGTTATCCATCTAAACCAGTCTGCCAAATAAAGTGACAGAAATAACTCTTGCCAGCCAAATGTAAGATACATGCAAATTCCTTTTTTAAAAAGCACTTGTTAAGGCTTTGTAGAGTAACGTTTCAAGGAGTGCAACATAAGTGCAACTTATATTGATGGTGCTGGAAGAGAGGAAACTAGATCCCAAGTGCCTTTAACTGCTCCTTAACTGTTAATTTCAATTTGAGTTTATAGCATTTCTCCTCCTAGAAGTACTAGAGAAGTTGCATTTTTATTATTGTTTAGTTCCTACAGAAAACTTTCTGAAAATATCAATTGAAAGAATTAACAGTCAGCAGAGGTTTAAATCAATTAGTAAATGTTTTTCCTAGAAATAGTATTTACCTATTTGGTGCTGCTGATGACCAAAGATAGGCAGAATCCCACAAAATCCCACAAAGATGATGCTGAGGCGTCCTAAAGTATGAAATTGTACAGTAATTCCATGGTGAGTGTGTTAATTCCAGATTCTGTTGCTAGTTTGTTGTACAGGTGATGTACACTGCATTTCTCTTTCCTTCCTGACATAATCTTCATAATTCTATAGGGCTCAATTATTTTATGTGCCCCAGCAAGGGATAACAGGAGAACTTATAGTGTTATCACTCCCATTAAAAATATAAGGAAAAAAATCACCTGCAAAATATGCCTTCTTTACAAGAAGACAGATGGAAACACAAACATAATACATTTGAAGAATAAAAGTTATTGCATTTGCTTGGGAAATTAACAGTATGAAACTGTTACACAACCACTGTGTTGGTATCCATTTAAAACTCAGCAATATTTCCCTGCTGATGGACACAGACCAACAGAAAGTTTTAACAGGAATATCCACCACAGGCTTTACTAATGTGATTTAAGGGTGGCAGTACAATAACCCTATGATCTGTGATTGGTATCTGACTTCAAGTTATATATATAATATGTAGTGGACATGACAGAAAAATACAGGGCATTTCAGTCTAGTCACAATGTAGTATTGATTTATTACAGAAAATAGAAGCAAGGCCGCTGGTAAAAGGTCAGATAAGATTCATACTGGACAATTGAGGCTTTGAATCTGTTTATTTTTTTGTGCCAAATAGCTCCTGTGAGGAGAAGGAAGTATGTCTGACCCAAAAGGGAAAATGAAAGTGATCTGTTTTGATCTTTATCTGTCACTGTAAGACAGTGGCAATTTGGTATTTTAAAATAAATAAATTAATTAATTAATTAAAGTCAAAGAATGACAGAATCTTAGTATCATAGAACATCCAGATTTGAAAAGGACCCACCAGGGTCATCAAAGTCCACATCCTGGCCCAGAACAAGACAGCCCCAAAAATCACACCACGTGCCTGAGAGTGTTGCCCAAATGTTTCTGAACTCCGGTGGTGCTGTGACCACTTCTCTGGGGAGTCTGTTCAGTGCTCAATGATGCTCTGGGTGAAGAATCTTTTCCTAATATCCAACCAGATGCCCTCAACACAGCTTCATGCTGTTCTCTCAAGGTCTATCACTGGTCACCTGAGAGAAGGGATTGATCCCTGCCACTCCACTTCTCCTCATGAGAAAGTTGAAGAGTCTGCTGAAGTCTCCCCTCAGTTCCCTCTTCTCCAGGTTGGATAAACCAAGGGATCTCAGCTGCTCCTCATATGACTTCCCCTTCAGCATCCTTCTTTAGATGTTAATAGCTTAATGTCTGTTTTGTGCTGTGGCACCCAAAACTGTCCCCAGCACTCAAGGTGAGGCTGCCCCAGCTCAGAGCAGAGCAGGGCAATCCCCTCCCTTGCCCAGCTGGCCATGCTCTCCCAGATGCCCCCCAGGACAGGGTTGGCCCTCCTGGCTGCCAGGGCACTGCTGGCTCATGTTCAACTTGCAATGGACAAGGACCCCCAGGTCCCTTTCCACAGTCCTTCTCTCCAGCCTCTCATTCCCCAGTCTGCACACACGTCCAAGGCTGCACATCCAATCCAGAACTTGTCTTCATTAAACTTTATATGGCTGGTGATTGTCCAGGTCTGTAATTTGTTGAGGTCTCTCTGCAGAGCCTCTCTGCCTTTGAGGGAGTGGACAACTCCCAATTTATTTTCCTCAGCAAATTTACTCTGTATACTTTGGAGTCCTGTGTCCAAGTTGTTCATGAAGATGTGGAAAGAACTTGTACTAGGATGGAGCCCTGAAGAGTCCCGAGTGCCCAGTCAACAACCATCCAGAATGGCAAACCCCGTGCAAATTCAGGAGTAACTGGGAGTTTATCATTCTCACAGCCTCAGCTCAGGATATATCCCTCATACCCTCACATCCTCCAGCTCAGTACATTGGGACTTCCACAGCCCATCTTTAGTTTTGAAGACTGAAACAAAGAAAGCAATAAATATCTCTGCTTTGTCCATGTTTGTGAGATCACCATCCTCATCCTCCTCAAATGGTCAAAGCCATCTCTATATTCCTTCCATGTCACCTGACCTTGCTTCCATTGGCCATACATTCTGTTTTCTTGCCTTGGCTCCAGAATAAGATGTCTGCTCATCCAAGCCTGCTTTCTGCCTTGTCTGCTTGACTTCTGCCATTTTGATATTTCCTTCTCCTGTGCTCTTAGGATGCAGGGCTTAAAAAGTGTGCTGGGATCCAACACTGATGGATCCCAGCACCTTCAAAAGCATTTTCTCAGAGGACATCATTAAGGAGCTCCCTGAGTAACCTCAAACCTGCTTTCTTCATAACCAGAGCAGAAGTTTTTCTGGCACTTTTCCTGCTGCCACCAGATGTAAACCTGATGTGGCCAGGACACCCACCAATAACCACGTCAGCCACAAGATCCTCTGTTAACAAATTAAATCAAAGCAACAAATCAAGGATGACACCTTCTCTAATTGGTTCCTTTTGTACTATGCCGTGAGTATACCTATACCAGGTGTCTAGGAATCTTTAGGGATCTTCTGGGCCTGTTCACGGTCCTAGAGACATCACACAGGCAAACCACAATCTTCCATTCTATCCATCTCCCTTGTTAGTATGCCAGTCTTTGTCAGAGAAACCCCAAGACAGAAAATAATGAAGCACACAATACTCAGCTGAAACTACGAAGGAAATTTACATATAAAAATATCTGAATAGGCATTTTGCCATAGCAAGTAATATGATGTCTCAGTGTAATAAATAATGAATAAGATTTGTATGCTATGAATGTTTGGAATGACTTGTACACTGAGAACTATACAGTTGGTATCCACTGATGTAAATACAGGGTATCTTCATCTTATATCTTTTTTTCAAGAGGATAAAACAGTAACATTTTTCATAGCAACTCTATAAATATTTTTAATACAGAAAAACTTTTAAAAAACAAACTTTTACTCTTGCTTTGCTAAAGATTTTGGCCATGTTCAGAAAAATTAATTCCCTCCCTGAAGGTAATGTGCTGCTATTTGGCAGCTATATGGAAAAGACCGAGTATGTTCAACAGGAAGGACAGACTGACCAGGAAATAAAGAGCATCTAACAAGGTTAGAGGAACATCGCTGATAATCATTTTAATTTGGACATTCTCCCAGACGAAAGAAGTCATCAAATTCTCATGTAAAAATGTATAATCCAAGCTCACGAAAAGTATCTCTTGTCTTCAAGAGCCCATGACTTCATACAGAAATGAGATAAACATCCTGTCCTTTAAACAGATATTTCCCACCACACACCTTCTAGTCTTAGGAAGGTGGATTGCAGACTTCCTGGAATGCTGATGGCTAAAAGAATCAGGAGTCAAGCTGCTGATATGCAAAGTAACCACCCGGGTGCAGAAGGCAGAGCATGCCCACCACCTCAGGTTACAAGCTGAATGTTGAGCAAGATGAGGAAAGAATTTTGGAAGTGGGGTACTGTCTCTTTGTCCTTATGGAAGTGAACTCATCTGTGATAACTCCCCTGCCAGAAAAGTACAGGGACTCATAGCCCGAAGGTCTTCAACTCTGCTGATGGGCTGTGATGGACTCAACTGCTCTGATGTAAGCAGCTGGCCTTAGAAGGTGACAAAGACTCCTGAAGAGTCCTGTGATACACAGCATTACCTCATTCAGTGTGGAACTCCTCTCCCCTCAGGGGAGGCACCTGGATATTTCCACCTGGACCTGAACCCTCTGTTCAGTGGATTCCCTCCACCACTTTGACAGGGCTTCCCCCACCCCTGACAGAACAAGACAGCAACCACCAGACACTGAAATTGCAACACCAAGCCTTGCTGCAGGATCCAATGAATGGCAACTATATACCTTTCTACTTCAATTCTTTCTCTTGCTTTTCCCTATTTCTTCCTCTCTCCCTCTACCTCTCGTTTACTGTTAAATAAAAATCCATGCTATTGGCTTCAGCATGTGGTCTTGCATGCACCTCATTTTGGGTCGACACATCTCTTTAATAATTTTAATATTTGGATCATGGTATTATTAAAGTTATTTTAGTAGAGATAATCTGGACTTTTTACTATAATTTCACAAAATTCCTTTGATAAGAAGAGTAAGCAAGCAATGAACCATCATTTTCTAACAATTTTCAACAATTAAGGAGTAAAAGGATACAACTGCCCAAGCTGATCAGTGTATCCTACTCTGTACACTGAAAAAAACCTCAAAAGTCTTCTGTAAAGCTCCAGAGTGCATTTAATGGCAATGGAAAGTTTACCAATGAGAGCAAAAGACACTGATTTAAGATCACCACTTTACATTCAGTCTCAGTTGTGGTCCCTCCCTGGCTCTTAGGCTGCACTCCAAAGTTTAGGTACAATAAATCATGATCTCACTGCAAATCTAGGAATGGCAATTTGTAGTCATACAATCAATCTCATTTCCCTTTTTATTTTTTATGTTTTTAACTGATTTTTTTCCTGTGACATGAAAGAAAAAGCCTCCTTTAGGGCTTTTTGTGTTTCCTCTGGCAAATGCAAAAATCAGATTTTCAGACAAAATTAGTTGTGTCACTCATGGACTTGTTTCATGCCATTTTCAAGAGCATTTTTCTCTGATCCCTTGTTTGCCTAGTGCAGATACCTTGACAATGTCAGCAGTGACAGTGTAGATAACCATAAGCAATTTCTAAATTTTGCAACAATAATTTGTTCCTGTTGTGACAATGTACAGCAAGTAGAGAATGGAGAAGCATAGTGAATTTATAATGGTATCAAGCAATTTATAGGGGTATATATTTGATCTCTAGTAAACTGTGACAAGCCTTTGATTGAAAAGACTGGTCTTTTTCCTGTCATGTGCTAATATGTAGCTCTAGATATGTAGCTTGCTAAATCAGACGTTTACTGTGGTGGGTTTTTTTCCTTTTACCAAGATTTTTACCATTGTGGGGGACTCTTCTTTTTATCAAAGCAATTTTGTATTGAAGCATACCTCTTCAAGTACTTGTGTGTTAGTAACAAGAAAACACAACATCAGGTGAAAAACTGATGTGGCAAAGTGTTGAATACACAGCTCTGTTCTTTAAAGCATAATTTACTGTTTTTAATTGGACATGAATTCTTGTGTTCTTGTGGTGGTTTGTCATGGTCTTGTCATGGTTTCATACCTCTTGGCATAAGTGTTTTGCCTTTTTACTGACACCGTAGGAGGTTTTACCTGCTCACCCTTTTGTGCCTGAGCCCCTGAATGCCCCACTGACTTTATCTGGGAAGGTTCTTACGAGAAGCTGTGTGCAAAGGTTCATAATGAGACCTCCAACAAATATCAGTAAAATTATAAGTGACAGAATTGTGACTGAAATGGGCATAGTGTATGTTCAAAATTGTAGCAGAATGCTGACATTTTTTGAAGGGAAATACAAGGAAATCAAAGCTACTTTCTCTCCTTCTAGGCCACTAGATTATATTTGCCATTTTATTCAGATAAGCAAGTTCACACAACTGGGCTGATAGTCACACTTCAGTTATGCTTGTTTTTCTGCTAGCTCTGATGACTTATGTTACCAGTACAGTAAAAAGAGGTCTTCACTGAAGACAAGAGCCAGAGCACGTAATGTTTACAGGAATTGGTGATAGCAATTCAACCACATGTACATTCTTAATAAAGTCAACCTTTTTGGAAACAGACAGAGGTCTGTAAGTAAGAGTCAGAGATGTGCTTCAGGTTTGTATATTGCAGTACTTGACACTTCCTTTAGAACGAGATGGCATGGCAAAATGAATTAACACAATGAATGAACCTTTAAACTTAATCTCCTGTGGTGATCAGAGCTCTTTGTCCTGTACATAGTTGTGTTTTGGCCAAGCATGTGAGAGGACTGATCCTTCAGCCTTATAGACATGTCTAGGCTCTTTTTCTGTATCACCCACATCATTACTGGGGGGCAGAAGGGATGCTTTCATTTGAGAAGAAAGGGGTATGACTTCGGGTGGAGAAAAAAGGGGACTCAAGAGGGATCTGTGGGCATTTTTCCCTTTTCTGAGGGACAGAACGGCAAATGGAGCAGTTTGTCCAATCTTGTTTTTTGATGTCTGAGATTGGGAGGGAACAAACATGCACAGGGAAGGGCAAGGGGCCATTTTGTTCTTTGGAAAACATGGCACCAGACCAGGTCAGATGGTTGGTGAGCATTTTTTCTATGCAAATCACCCTCTTTTTTACTTTTGTTATTAATACCAATGCTGTTACTGTGGTTTCTAATCTAATTGCTGTATGCAGCAAATGGCTCTTATCTCAACTCTGGATCTCTGCCTTTTGTGTCTTCCACTGGACTGGGTGGGGGTAGCTAAGCAGCTCCATGGGGCTTAATTTCCACCTGGGCTTATATAACAACACTAGACTTGATCGAAGGAAGGTGTAACTGATTCTCTGCCTGGTTTTTGGCTATGTAAGAAATGCTGCATAGAAATGAGCATTGGTATATCTGGCTTTCAGACCAAAAAAAAGTAGCTTATTGTCTAAAGTGAAGCTGTATGTTTGATTAGTTTGCATGTCAGACACTTGTTTAATTGCTGACAATGTATCAGTTAATACCAATCTTTTAGACATACCACAGTCAGTGTTCTGTAGCTGGATGTCACCTGCAAAGCACAAAATACAAAGCTTTGGCTAAAATGCTCTCTATATTTGTTGTAAAGCAGAAAAACTTACTCAACAAGTATGATAACAGAAAGCAAATTGAATTTATTGCTTTACATGTTGAATATATTTGAGAACCAATATTAAAAAATATCGGAAGTATTAAATAGTTTAAAAATCATACCCAGACTTACAGAGTTCCGCTACTTTATGAGAATTTAAACCTCAATAAATATAAATGTGTTTACTTTTTTACAGTGTTTTGTCCAGCCACATCCACATACTCCTGGAGAGTCTAGCACATAAAAACATTTTACATTTCCTAAGGGCATTTTCAACAAATGTAGAGAAGACAATGGTGATATCTTATCCTGCAAATACACTGCCTATTCAACATATCATCAGTAAAAGGGTGTTTTTGGGAAAGCACTGTAGCAAATACACAGACCACCAACAAAAGACTCATGCTAAACCATTAATTGAATACAAAGTCTATTTTTCTGGAGACATTAATGTCTTTAAACAAAACTAAACCCTCTTACAGGGTACGCCTATTTTCAGGGACACTTCAAATAGGGGACTAACCTGGGCACTCCAGGTAGTTTATCTGAAGGAAGTCTTTTATCTCTCTGACAGAGTGGAAGAGAAAGAGGAGGGAAATTGCCACTTGTGGGTCCATGTCGGTCTTAACTGTTCTTCAAGCTTCAAAAGATTTGCCTCTAAGACAAGACTAAGTAAGGTAGTTTTATACGAAATAAATGGTGAGTAAATAAACAGGGAAAATATCTACTGTTATAAATGTGATCCAGCAGACCACAAGCAGGTTGATCAGATCAACCTGAAGGCTGAGATGAAAGCTGAAATAAAAACTGTTACTTCTCTAGAGAAAAGATCCCTTCAGAGAAAAGAGCTTCTGAATACAAGAAGCATTTAATTTCATAGATGTTTTCAAGCAGTATTGTTACCTACCTGCTGAGCAATTGATTTTATCCTAAAATATTCCTGACACCTAGAAGACACTAAGAAAGCCATGTCAACAGCTCCATCTCCTCCTGAGATGTTTCTCCTCCGAGAATTCAGGGATTTTTGATTTATGGTTTTAAGTCATTTTAGAAATACTTTCCCAGATGGTCTAGTTTCAATTTTCTAATTGAGCTTTTCATGTATAGACTGGGCTTTTTCATTTTAGTGGATCTGAGCTGTAAATACAAAAAACGAGGCAAATACTAGGATAAATATTTTCAAATGGCTTCGGGGATTTCTTTTTCCTCATTTAACCTCTTTTTCTTATGCAAAGATTTAAGTCAATATTTAGCCATAAATCGAATGCTTGATGGATCTATCAACACATATTTTACTGAGTCTATTGGGAACTGATGAGATTTACTGAAAGTGTTACAGCATACGTTCAGAGTTATTTGCTGAGTTTTGGTGCCTAAACACGTGATTATTTTCTGATCTCAGATCTCCAGCAAAAATAAATGCCTCTCCTAAGCTAAACTGGCAAAAAATGCAGGCTCCTAACAGTTTGAAGACTTTGTTGCTTCAATATGAACACCAAAAAAATCCTGTCTGGATTAAAACAATATTAAATACTGGTATTTGATTTGATGACATATAATTTACCTACAATAAATGTGTATATATATACACAAGTATTTTTGTCATTAGGCAATAGAGTGCATCAGATTTGCCTTTTCAGCATTGTAATTTAACGCTGTCAAATAATCAAAAATACTTACAACAGTATGTTATGTAAAAATTAGTGTTTTAAAGACTGGGTAAATAGCATAATTGGGTAAGAAGATGGTTATGTGCATGCCTCCTGCTATTTCTTTATACAATCATTATAACATGTCAGTTAATTCATCAGCTAGGATATAAAATAGGCTTGAAATTAATTTGAATAGTAACGTTTGTATTTTTTTTTTCTAAAACCATTGACTTACTGACTTCAGCTATGTGACAAAACAGATTTGAGGGAGCCATGCATAGGAAGGATATACCTCCTTTGCTATACATCAGAAGAAAAGATGTGATGACCATTTCTTAAGAACTGAAGCATGTAAATGTCAAACAGGGAATTTTAGACAGACAATGAAGTAATTAGGTTAAAAAGCCAATTGTTTTTTCATTGACATTTGGAACTGTATCAGATCAAACGCAATTTTAGAACGGTTCCTAATTTATGTTATGAAAGTGGGCAATAAAATAGGTGTTTCTGTGCCTTTTCTTAACCTGGGTAAGACATGAGATGTTCAGTGCTTATCAGGTTTCTCACATCCATCAGTTCTCCTGCCCCCATGCCTTTTTTGCTCTACTGTGTAATTTCAGTCAAACTTGACAGGTCTCGAAGACAATTAATTTTCTCCGAATACAGAAAAAATCATGGATTGGTTAGACAGTAACACCCCTAGCTGAGGATAATTTGGGTGAAAATCAGATGTTGCATTCTCAATTTTCACCTTACTTCCTGGCTAGCCAGGCAAAACAAATATAGCACTGGCAATTCACCCAGCATGGCAAGTCACCTTGGTCATTGGCACTATCAGAAAAGATAGGAGGCAAAGGACTAAAAAACTGTGATAGAAACAGGGATACAAGGGTAGAAGGGCACAAAATATGTGAAAATTAAATTCACTAATGTTCTTTACTATGTGTCTTGGGTACAGAGATGAGGATGCTGAGGGTTTCAGTGCTGTCTATTCAGGTACCACTCACATCAGAGCTGTTGGTGTAGTTTTGGCAGGGAAAAAGCCATGGCCACAACCAGAAAAGGGTCATTTTGCCTGGCGCACCAAAGCAAAGGGCACATCCTAGCACCACACAGCCAGCAGGTCTTTTCACATTTCCAAGCCTTTCCAGGACACTTCTGCAGGACAAGGGGGTGAGGAGAGGCATGAGGCTACTCCCAAGCCAAACAGTGCTGAAGTAACAGCTCCAGAACTGCTGTTGCGACCTTGCAGTGGGGCAAGGGACTCTGTTCTTCGATGACCAGCGAGTCAAATTTCTTCCCACCCTCCACCCCTCGCCATCGGGCAGTGGCCCAAGACTGCACTGACACAAGCTGAGTCTGGGGGTGGCAGGAGGAGGCAGCAAGTGGCAGCACAGAGCACACGTACACACAGTCATACACACATGCCACCACATTTGCTGGAAGAAAGCAGGGCTGACACCAATAATGACTGTAGAACTAGAACAGAACACCACAGCCTTGGAAGAATAGATGAAAGATGTAACTCCAGCAAATATGAGTCAGGCAAAATGCAAAAAGGATGCCAGCTCAGCTCCACAAGGCTGACAAAGCAGAAGTTATGCAAAACAATGGTATTGCACTTACTCAAAAGAAGGGGTCCAGGAACAGCCACCTAAAAAGACACCAAACACTGAAGACAGACCCCAAAGAACTACATAAGGACTTTGATAAGGGGTGTGACTCTGTAAAATAAAGTAATACATGTACATCAAATAAGTGGGGATAGCTGATGTGTGTAAAGGCTGTTTATGATAAAAGCTCTCTTTACGTTATGCTAGGGCCAGCCAGTTAGAGGAAGGATGAGTGATGAGCATGCTTCAATAAAGAATGCCTGATTTCTAATATTCAAAACTGTGTTAGAAACTTTCTATCTGGCAGATTTTGGTACCAATACCATGGGAATGAACCTTCCCAGGCAGTGACAGCAATTCCCATCAGCTCCCAAAACTTCTTTGTAAGTCCCTGCCCACTGGACTTTTTGTTCCAGGAGAAGGTTTAGCCAAGAGGTGCTTCTCCACCATATTGTCCACAAGGTCTGCCAAGGTGGTCGCCATCTTGGGAGGAGGGTCATCTTATCCACCTAGTTTTCTTAGTTCCCAGGGGACCAGGTCACTGAGTACCTTCGTATTTGGTGGTTAAAATTAAAGGGGATATGTGAGAGGTCTTTGTCTCTTATAACTGTCTTAGACTAAAACACCATGTAACAGGTTATTAAACTACTGCAGTAAGGAACAAGATTTTATCTGATAACTAAAATGCGATATCTTCATTTTACCTTTCTTGGATTGAGAGGAAGGAGAAAAGAAGGAAGATAAAACTAAGAAGTTGAGACACTTATACACATTGGCCAGTATTTTTAGCTGATTAGGATTTAATAGTTTCAGGGAGACTTCTGATGTTACTATACTCCTGACTAATATAGCTATGCTTTAAAGTTTATACTCTCAGTAAGTGCCTGTGTGTTTAAGAAGCATAAATATCAGAGACCATATATGAATTAAATCTATGGTAACCTTGCTGGGATGAAGGTAATAAGATTGGCCATTTTTTCTGCAAAGGATGTCTTCACTTCCTCTATCTTCAAAGAAATAAACTAAAAACATATTTACAATATTATCAGGAAACACAATGCTTAAAAGCAAGAGGATTTTGAATATCTGTGAATCTCCAATTTATAGTTATGTAATAATTACACCTATATGAAAAGACATACTGTGGACATAATAAAAAGGGGTTGCTCATACCAAAGAAATGTGTATCTCAGCCAAAAAAGTTAATACTCCAACCTATGTTTTCTTGATTGTAAAGTTCAGTTTTAGTTATAGAGAAGAAAAATATCTGTCATTACTTAACAAAAACTGTAGTATGAATATTATAACGTTTAACATCTTTATCAAGAAAGGGAGTACTGCTTGTACTGCAGCCATCATTTCTTTTTGGAGAGTATTCGTATTAAAATTATGTCTGTGTCACTGCATTTAAGATAGATCAATATATGCCGTTGAAGTGATTTTCTCTATCTTCATAGTCTCTTTGTAGAAGCAATTAGTTTTAAGTTCCTAGTTCATTAGACTTGTCCTGGGGTGACTTTATGATGCTGAATTGTATCCCCATTTGTCTGTTTAGCTCAGAAATACATTTTGCACCTTTGAAACTATATTTGAGAGTGAAGCAGGGGAGAAGGAGAAGTGATGGAATGTGTGAGGCTTGTATTCAAAACATAGAGACAGGAGCTTCAGCTTTTCTTCTCCCAGACTGTGTTGTCTGCAGCATGGACAGACAGCGGGAGAGAGTTTCCCATGCTTCTAGTTAGCTTTTAGCTAGCTGAGGCAGAGAAGTTCCCCAGACTAGAGATTTTTTTTCTTTTTCTTGGAACTGCTCAAACCTGTTCTTGGCTGAAAACCCATAAAAAAACTGGGAGCTCACACTTGTGGGCCAGGACGCAGCATTTTCCAGCACAGGAGCGACTGATCAGTCTGTAGACTGAACAAGCCAAGCTATGCCAAAAAAAAAGGACTTTCTGAATTTGCCACCTCTTCAGAACAGCAAGAGGCTTCATTGTTTAATATTATTCATTTTTTATGCTTGTGAATACTTCACTTGTTAAATAAACAGCTTTTTCCACTTTTCTCCAAGGAAACATTTTCCTGAACTAATTGGGGCAGTGGCCACTTGAATCAGCTTTTCTAGAGGGACCCCTTTGGGACTTTCCTCCCAAGTTTGCCCTAAACCAGGACAGACTGCTGCTGGATGACCAGATTATACGTAAAATTTGTTTTTATGATGATACATGGTAATGTGCAGACAGAAGATGTAATTAGCTTGGTTTCAGATTTGGTTTCAGGAATTCAAAGTGGAAAGTTATGTCGTGAAGACTGTGATGCCCCACTGCGGAGTTGCACCCTGCGTGACACAGCACTTGGATTACGTTTAGCTCTGTCTCTGGAGAACGAGGGGGGACCTTGTAGGTTAGGATAAAAGGGAGGACTAGTTAGGGTGAGAGTGTTGTGGGAGTGTGCTACAGGCTCCCTGATTAAGAGAAGGAAGTGGATGAGACTTTCTACAGATGGCTCAAAGTCGGAGACACTGGTTCTTAACCACCCTTACATCTGGTGGATACGAGGGTACACAGCAAACACAAGCCATCCAGGAGGCTTCTGGAAAGCATTAATGACAACTTCCTGTTTCAGGTAGGGGAGAATCCCACCAGGAGTTATCAACCTCATCCTAACAAAGAGGGAAGGCCTTGTTGGAGAATCAGAGATTATTCTGAGTTGAGGGGACTGACAAAGATCATCAAGTCCTAGTCCTATGTAGATGGTCCATACAGGGGTTGAACCCACAGCTTGGGTGTTATTAGGACTGTACTAATAACCACGAACTCATCCCAGTTTGGTGAAGGCTAGGGGCAGACATGGCTGAGGGGACTGTGAGAATGTGGAGCTAAGCATCAGAGGAGAAGGAAGCAGGGCAGCAAGTAAGACTGTAACCGTGGACTTCAGGAGGGCTAATCTCTTCAGGAATCTTCTTGGAAGATTCTATGGGATAGAGCAATCTGCAGCTGGGTCCAAAATAGTTGGTTGCTATTCAAGGATCACTTCCCACAGGCTCAAGAGAAATGCATCCTGATCGAACAAAGGGAGCAAGAGGCACGCATGATTGAACACAGAACTCCTGTCATTGCTCAAGCATAAACAGAAAACACAGAGAAGATGGAAGCAGGGTCAGACAACTTGGAATGGATATAGAGAGGCTGTCTGAGTAAGAAGAAACACAACAAGGATGGCCAAAGCCCACCTGAAATTAAATCTAGCTAAGGATATCCAGGAAAACAAGAAGTGCTTTTCCAAGTACATCCATAATAAAGTGAAAATAAAGGATAATGTTGGCCTGTTAGTAGTGAAGGAAGCCTGGTAAGAAAGGATGCAGAGAAGGCAGACTTACTGAATGCTTTCTTTGCATCAATCTTCACTCACAAGATCATCCCTCAGAAAACTCTAACCTAGGAGACCAGGGTAAAGGAAACTTGGAAGACAGACAGACTCTTAACCCAATTCTCCTTGACTCCTAGTCAAGAAGACTCGGGTTAGAATCATCTAGGCAAACTTGACATCCACAAGTCCATGGGCCCTGACAGGATGTGTCCTTAAGTGCTGAGAGAGATGGTGGATATCACAGTAAGGCTGCTTGTCATCATTTTTTGAAAGGTCATGGGGTTGGGGAGTGCTGCTTGAGGACTGGAAGGAAGCAAATGCCACTGGTCTTCAAAAAGGGCAAGAAGGACTGCACGGAGAGCTACCAATCATCTCAATTCCTGGAAAGGCAGTAGAGGCCATCTCTATCCATAAGGACAGAAGCAGATCAGGAGCAGTCAGAATGCATTCACTAAAGGTAAATCATGCTTGACCAACCTGCTAGCTTTCTATGATGAAATAACTACCTGGATGATGAGGAGAAAGAAATGGATATTGTCTACCTTCAGAAAGGCTTTCATCACAGTCTCTCACAAAATCCTCATAGACAAATTCAGGGAGTGTGAAATGGATGACTGGGCAGTGGATAGAGAACTGGCTGGACATCAAATTCTATAGTGCCCAAATCATTGCCACAGGGTCTATTTGGGAGCCTGTCACTAGAGGTGCCCCTCAAAGTTCAATACTGGGCCCAGTATTGTTTAATTTATTTGTTATTCACTTTGATGAAGGGGAAGTTGCCTTCTCAGCAATAATGGTACAAAGCTGGGAGGAGTGGCTGATACCAAAGAGTGTTGTACAGCGCTTCAGAAGGACCTTGACAGGTTGGAGAAAGGCAGAGAAGAATTCCCTGAAGTTCTACAAAGGCAAGTTCAGAGTCCTACAACCAGGAAAGGATAACCACTAGTATCACCTGGGGGCTGACCTGCTGGAGAGCAGCTCTGCAGAGAAAGACCTGTAGGTCCTGGTAGACAACAAACTGTCCATGACAACTGCCCATGCCCAGCAGTGAGCCCCTGTGGCCAAGAAGGCCAATGACATCCTGGGGTTCACTAAGAAGAGTACGGCCAGCAGTCTGAGGGAGGCCCCTCCAGTCAGCCTAGTAGAAGGGCTGCTCCAGAGGCCACCTTTGGAGTGCTGTGCCCAATTCTGGGCTCCTCAGTACGAGGGAGACACAGAGCTCCTGGAGGGAAACAAAGATGATTAAGGGACTGGATCATCTCTCTTATGAAGAAAAGTTGAGAAAGCTGGGCCTGTTCAGCCTTAAGGAGAGACCACTGAGAGCGGATCTCATCAGAGTATGCATCTGAAGGGAGGATGCCAAGAGGGTAGAGCCAGGCTCTGCTCGGTGGTGCCAAGCAATAGGACAAGAGGCAATGGGCAGAAAATGATGAACAGGAAGTCCCACCTAAATATGAGGACAAACTTTTTCACCATGCAGGTAACTGTGTACAGATTGTCCAGAGAGAGTGTGGAGTCTTCCTCACTGGTGATATTCAAGAGCCTGCTGTACACACAATTCCATTCAATGTCCTCTAGGATTGTCTTGCTTGAACAGGGAGGCTGGAGAAGATCAACCACTCTGGTCCCTACCAAACTTACTCATTCTATGATACTATGATTCTGTGAAATGCTTTGCAGGATAAATATATTGTAAACAGCTGGAATTAACAAGGATAACTCTTGAAAAATTTTAGTAAAGGAACATAAATCCTCCTCTGTGATTCTCCTTTATTTACAATGTTCTTCTCCAATTAACCATGGGATTCTTCTTCAAGATTAACATTCTTCAAATTCTTTGAAATTAAACATTTTACTTTGTTTTAAATCACCTAAACAGTGATGATGAAAGATAGTGAAGTTTAGTAGAATAATGTGTGTTGAATGGGAAGGTCTAGAACTGTAGAAAGAGCGCAGTTAACTAGAAGTCTAAAATAAAAAGATGACTAGTAGACCTGTAATTCAACTAAGGAAAATAAAAGTGCCAAACAAATAAGAACAAATACTGCTAATGAAGATTAGAAAGTGCATAATAGAAAAATCATAAAAATTATATAAAAGATTCATACAGCAACATTCACATGAAACAGTAGCAAACACTTATTTGAAGGAGCACTTACATTTAAGAAAACTTTTTGATATAAAGTAGATAGCATGTACAGGTCCCTGAGAAGTCTGCACTGTTCAGCTTAGACATAAGCTTTTTTTAAGTCAGAAGAGCAAATGTAAGCAATTACATTAAAACTTTGGTAGAAAAGAAGCAGGCAGGAAACAAGGTATGAATTTTTTAAAGCACTTTAGTAAAGGCTGAATTTCAAGCTTGCTTATAATGCCCTGATTTGAACTTCCTTGAAAAAAATGTGTTTCCTCCATTTCAAAACCATAAACCTTCAATCACAAGTCATCCTTTATGCAATGGTTGTTCAGATACTTCAGATGCAAGCATAAAATATTTCTGTGAATATTCAGAATGCTTTTACAGTCTTCAGAATACAAAAAAACTAGTGCAAAAATGTATTCCCAAAAGGTAAGCACTTGGAATATTACAACTATAATTGCTGGGTTTTTTTATTCAGAGGAAGAATGTTGTTGAAAATAAAGTTATTTTATGGCTGGGAATAAACAAACAAATAAAATATACCAAAATGTTTCCCAAATCATAACAGAGTGTGCTGGTTTTAAATCCTATTTAGAACATTAAAACCCACTCAAGCTACTCCCTTCTCACCCCTGCACCTTCTGAAAATGGAGGAACACTGGGAGAGACTATGAATTGGAGCGACAATTTACTGAAAATAGCAATAATCATAATATTCATGATAAAGAGTGCACAAAAGAGACAAGGCGTTTTAATCACTAAAAAGTATCTCCACCAGACCAGACAAACAGAAAGGCTTCCCAAAGACAGCACCCCAAATGGTTTCCCAGACAAAGGCAAGATGGGGACTGGCCCTGCACTGGGGCCAGCAGTACTTGGAAAAAACAAAAGCAATGTGAATGCCAATGGCAGCTTCCACAGTACCCCCAGTCCAAAAAGAAGAAAGGCAAGCTAAGGCAAACAAAAACTCTTGGAAGGCAGATCATCTGTGCTGCCCCCTGCACTTCCCTGGTTCAACCCTGCGCAGATCCCCATGGCAGTAGCGCCACTCTGCTCAGCTCTCCTGAGACCTGGGCCCCACACAGCTCTGCCACACTGCTGCTGCCACTCTTGCTCCCTTTTCTTTTCCTCAGAGTGGTATCTTGGGCTCACCATCACTGTCTTTCAGCACCAAACCACAAAAGCTGCAACTCAGAGGAACAG
The DNA here is from genome assembly GCA_027576195.1 of Cossypha heuglini. Taxonomy (NCBI): domain Eukaryota; kingdom Metazoa; phylum Chordata; class Aves; order Passeriformes; family Muscicapidae; genus Cossypha; species Cossypha heuglini. The sequence goes on from JAODKT010001744.1 coordinate 49,725,641, forward strand.
GAAAAGGAACAGCTGGTGGTGGCAGTGGGACAAGATCCATCAGGCTGACCTGGGATCTTCTTCCTGAAGAGAGCCAGGCAAAAATGGCAAACTTTTTGTTTCTAGACCCTACTTTTTTCCTGCTGAAACCACACACTCCCCCTCCCCACTGTGATATGGGCAGTATTGAAAAAACAGCACAAAAAGCTTCACCACCTTGTCTCTGTACCTAGGATACAGGAGTACAAAGTCAGGTAGGAGATAGATAAAATAATAAAAGACAGTAATTGAAATTTTAAAAATATAGGCTGCAGGGTATTGTAAATGGCTTTGTGAACTACTGTGGCTATGGCTTTTAGTGGCAAAATTCAGAGTTTGAATTCCTCCAGGTTTCTAGTTTGGTCAGAAATACTTCTTCATTTAGATCTGAAGCACAGCTTTTTCTCTCTAAATATTAAGCAGCTAGGCTTGTGGTGTAGCTTAAGAGATGCAACAAGCAGGACTGATATTCCTGAAATCTCCATTTATGAGCCAAACTGCTTCCAGAGCCCTGATGCTAAATCACTTAAGAAACAATTAATGTGGTGGATCTTGTGGTCTGAGTGTATAGAGGTAGATGCTGCAATTCTGATGAGGTCACATGCACATTGGCTGCATGGGCTGTATGTCTCCATTGATAAACATTGAGATGGTTTGCTTAAATCAAACCTGAAACTGGATTATTTTGTCTTGGGGTGAGCTAGGACAGAGAAATGGAAGATGCTTACTGTCTTATTACAGCTGAACACAAAATATTTCTGCTACAATTACTCTATGTATTTTCATTGTCCTCTGTCAGGAAAGCAATGAATCTCATATCTGTCCTCCAGAGGGTGGCAAGGTTTTTTAACTTTCTTCTCTTCCATCGTCTGTATTTCTGTGTTCCAAGCACTGTTCAAATCAAATGAGAATGAGCAACATTTAAATATTATCTCTAAATAACTGCTTGTCTTCATCTTCTTTTAGGAAGACAGGACAAATTTAGAAAAATTTTCATGCTTCTATTGTAGTGTAAAATAAAGCACACAGAGAACTAAGATCAAAGAAGACAAAATAAATTTAGATTACATGAAATTGAATACCTTTTTAGAAATCAATGTTTATCATCTTTAGTTTTGACATGTAATACATACCAACAGCATCAGAGGAATTAAGCTGGCATCAATGAGAGGTAGGGAACTGTATTTCACTTCAAACTTATGCTGTTGCAAGCTGGTTTAGGGAATAAGGATCATAAGCAACAGATCATGTTGATGGCTGGTGTAAATCAGCTCTTTTGAAGACTATTGAGTATGCTGATTTCAAATTTTGGTGATTCTGCCACAATATTCCTAAACCACAGTTTATATGTAGCTTCAGGTGGGAATATATTTGTTCAATGTGGTAAAAAATTTGTTGTTCTTCCTCTCTTATTTGTGGTTTTGGGTTTTTATTTTTGTTTTGTTTTTTTTTTTAAATTTAATATGTCTTCTTTTTTTTCATAAAGTGAAACAAATAACAATTACTTGCATTGCATGATTGTTCATATGTGAACTATACCTGTTCTTTTGTATGCCATGTATAGTCTGTTCCCTGATGGATTTTGTCCTGATTCTAACCAGGACAGGATTAATTCTCTCAGTAGCCAGGAGGGCCATAGCTAGAATCCAGAAATTATTCTATACCACCTCATGTCATTGCTGGGAGTTTTGGGAAGGGACTCTCTTCCGAGGAGAAAGGATTCCAGTCTGCTCAAGTAAACGCAGCAGAGGAAGTTGTCTGGTATAGGCTGTCAGCAGGTTTCATGCATGTCATTTCTTTCTTGTACCCTCTGCCATTAGTACTGTTGCTGTAACTGTTTGTTTTCTTACCTCGCTGCTGTTTCCAGTAAGAGGGAAGAGGGACAGGAAAACAGGAGAGGAAGAGGGAGAGAGAGAGAGCTGCACATGGTTTGAGAAGTCTCAGTGGGGGCACTGAACTGGGGAGAATCATTCCTAAATCATGACCGGTTTCCTCTGTGATACAAAGATATTTCTTAGTTAAGATGTTTGGTGAAAGAATTGAATACAGTCCCAGCTCTGCAAGGAGGGTGATTTAGCTGCAAAATTTTGTACTCCTATCTAGGCACAGTGAACTCAGTTGAACTTCTAATTGGTGGAATTTTACATGCAGAGGTGTCAGTAACCTGGGGGCTTTGACAAGTCTCTGATTCTCTCAATGTATAGCGTATTAATCATGTCATTTCTATTGTAATGGAAAGCAAAGTCCTATGGATCTCAGAGAGATGTGTTCCTAGAATGGCTACCTCCTAATATTTGCAGACAGACTCCAGAAATTTTCTAAAAGAGTGTAAAATTCTAGACATAGTATCTCGGGTTCTCAGGCTTACTGACAGCTCAGACTCAGATCACAAGACTGCCAAGAAGACATATTGTGTCACCAAAATTTATTATAACCAGAGAAGTTTAAAGAATGACATTTTTATTGTAAGGATTCTATTTATTTTGACCATGTCAAGAAGTGCCAAAGTAGCTTCAGTCTTCTCAACCAGAGAATGAATTCTCTGTGTTGTCTTCTATCACAGTCAGCTGTGAGAGAAGAAAACACCCAGAGTCTGAACACAGGAATAAGAAACATTTTATTAAAAAAAAATGTGTAAATAATAATGTTGCATTTACACCCAGGTGCACATGCACATAAACACACAGAAGCACACACAAAAAAAATAGTATATTCTTTTTTGAATATTTGGTTCGTGTGGGACAAATTGGTTATTTTTCCAAAGCTTGTCTCTCCAACTCTCAAAAGAGAAACCCTACAAGAAACGAAAAAATGTTATAACCAGAGATACATAGACAAATAAGAATGCAATTAATATTTTCAGTAGGTTCAATCCTACAGGACCCCAAGGACAATAAAATACTGAATAAAATGCTACCAGAGTTATTCATTGCACTGTGTCCTAACTTAAATGCAAAGATCGTTTTCTGTTGAATATATCAAGATTGGAAGGTGATAATTTTCATTTTTAAAGCTTCCTAGCCTGCATGCATTTAGAACCTCCATTAGAGTTTTATCTCTACTATAATACTATTTATTTCTTAGTAAAGGGTGCATAATAGAGAAGACAGTGCACATGTTTTTTCTTTTGCAAAAAATATTAAAAATAATATGTTACTATTACTAGGAGATAAATCAATCCTGTTTCTTGCATTTAGGACTACTATTCACTCACATTTGGTTTTTCACATTAAATTATATATTTCTCAATCCATTAGTTAATAGCTAATTATGTTGAAACATAAGGCTCAAACAAGAAGATTCCAGGAGGAAATCTTGCCTGTCTTATAATCAATCAATCTAATAAACTAAAAAATCTTGGAGCCAGGACTTCAAGATGAGGTAGGTAAAATGCCACATATATATTTAGGACAATATGCTGTGTGGCTGCAAATTTTAGGACTTTGTGAGTCTTGGTTTTTCTAAAGAAACTCACTTCACTGTACCTATTATTAATAATGGTTAATCATAATAATTTGAAGTTACAGGAGGAAATGGAGACATGCATTTATAGCATATGAGACAGGCTGAACCCATGCTCTCCCACAGAGTCATAACGATTTAGGCTTAGTTTCTTTGTGGGTGTAGAACTCGAGTTTAGAAATGTTTTGAGGATTGGCCTCACTGTCAGCTGATAATAATGATATCAAGTTTGCAATCCAGATGCAAGTAAGGGGTTTTCATAGGTCTTCATGTGTTAGATTGCTATTGTTTCTTGTATTTCTCTTGTGTTTTTTAATTGTCCAGTAAGTACATACTCAGAAATTATAAGAGAAAAATGAAGTGTCTGTCATTGCATGTTTGTGTTCCTCTGCCCATGATCACATATTATGATTAATGATTTCTGTTTTAATCTATTTCTCTAGCATCCTAACTGGGTTAGATGTCATATGAAACAGGAGAAAGGCACTGTTTCAACCCTGCCTACTTCTAAAAAGAAGTAAAATTATCAAGTGATTCATGATAGAATCATCACTAAATATCAACAGAGCAAGCAAAAGTTTGGGTCATAGAACAAGAAATTTTAAAATGTCTCTTTGGATATTTTGGATATTTTGCTAGGAAATTTGCTCCTGTAATGTATACATGCTGATAAAGTTAGTGTTTGTGAAGTTATCAAAGGAAATTGAAAAGACCGTTTCAATGGTTCTTTTAAACTATATAAACTGCTCACTTTTTTGGAGAAAAGTGTATGCTCCCTGAGGCAACATGGAATGAGTAGTCACGAAGAAAATACACATTTTTTTTCATTAAAGGAAAAAAATCATTCATGAGCATCTATAAAAGACAATACAGATCTCTGAATTCAGAATAGCCACTTTATATTATAGCCAAGAAAAAAAAAAAAAAAGAGACAAAAACATCAAAGCCATCCTTCTTTAAAAAGTTTTTTTTCCTTTTACCAGTAAGTATTCATTTTTCTTCCCACTTTATACGAATTCTGCTTTTATACCTGCCTAACTTAAGACATGATATTAGTGATTAATGCTAGATCTTGTACTTGCAATCAAATTGAAGTGCTCAGTCTCATGTTACAGAATAAGTTTAACATAGTTACATTTTTCCTTTCACGTTCTTCTCTGAGTAATATCTACCAAATATCTAATGCTTAATCTTTTATTTGAATACAGTTTGCTATTTTAAATAGCTGCATTTTCATCTGGCAGATGCATCAGCAGATGTAAAGCTGAACCAAATTTTAAATTATATGAAATATTCTGCTGTCTTAATTTGATTTTATTTCATTTAGATGTCTTTCAAAAGTTACCAAGAGGTGCTTGAATTAAAAACAAGAGCAAAAATCAGCCAACACTTTTCACAGCTTTTAGGATGGCTTGGGTTGGAAGGGGCCTTAAAGATCATCTGGTATCAACCACCCACTGTACAGGCTGGGACACCTTTCACTTGACAAGGTTTCCCAAAGCCTGTCCAAACTGGCCTTGAATACTTTCAGGGATGGGGCATCCAAAACATCTTGGAGCAACCTGTTTTGGTATGTCACCATTTTCTCAGTTAATATACAAATAAAGGAAAATAATGTAAAGAAGATAAAGACTAGCAAACCTAGTGTTGCCATTGACTTTTTTTTTAAAAGTTAACTTAGCCTGTAGTTTGAATATTTTCCCTAAATTGATAGTTCCCATGGAAAAGGTTTTACTGTTTATCTTTTCCCTCACATGAATAGCTGGGTATGAGAAATACATGTCAGCCCATCTTAATCTATTATTGTACTGGGTTTGGCTGGGATAGAGTTAATTTTCATTATTGTTAAGCACTCTGTATAGTGCTATGTTTAAGACTGGTGATCAAAACACTGGTGATAAGACATCAAAGCTTTATTCAATGGATCCATGATGCACCAGGACACCAAGAAGGGGATGCAGTGTTGTGTTCGTAGGGTGAATATGACCAATTGAGATTGTTGCACAGATTATCCTGGGAATGCAAAATATGCCATAATCAAAAGACCCCAAAAGATAAAGCTTGGCCTTCTGGCACAGAGTATGGTGGCTGAGATACTAGTATGGGGAGGCCTGCGTTACCAGGAACATGCCAAGATTCTTGCCACTCGCTTACAACAGTGGAAAGTATTAACAGATGGCCAAAAACATGACACATGGCCAACACCACTGCTTGAGACACCATCCTGAGCCTTGGGAAAAAAACCTCAAGGTGAGAAAGCACCCCAGTATAAATGAAACCAGACTATTGTACTCATAGACACTTGACAGATCATGCACCAACTTTTAATTGAACAATTAAAAACTGTACTTAGAGTGATGGGTGCTGGGACCTTCAATCATTTTGGATACAAATCCAGCAGAGGTCACTTGGATGATTAACACTACAGGGTCTGCTAAACAACCTGGTTCTTCCCAAACAAAATCCAGCCATACTGTAGAAGGACACACAATTACTATAGTGCTCATTAGTGACTCTGAGAAAGTATGCATTAGGAAAAGGCAAACCCATTCAAAAGATTCATTTTGCTCAAGGACCTTGGCGGATAACACAAAACAATGGGGAAATCCAGTGTGCACCTTGAGGAGGTTTTACTTGAGTGAAAATCATCTGTGGTCTCAGTTGTATGTTGTTATTGCTGTGTGATGTCATAGTTCTATGTCAGAAGTACCAAAGAGTCATGCAACAAATGGAGAAAGAATCTAATAAGGAATTGGGCAAATGGAGCAAGGACCTAACACACCATCTTTCCTGTCCTGAATGACCACCAAAACTTGAGGATTCCAGTCTAGACTAAATTACTGAACAGACATTTGAATGGATGTTAGAATGGGGGTGGTCCATGAAGGGAATGAAGGGAATTATATCTGTAAATGTGTCAAAAGGTAGGACAGAGCATGGTAGTGCCTTAGGAAAATAGATTCAATAATGTAGTACCTGAGCACAATACAAATGGTATGGAATGAGGTATAAATTTTTTATAACATGAAGTTTATTTTCTTCATACCACCCGATGTGCTGCTGTGGCTTATGTGACAGAAACTGTGTTGATACCCATGGATGTTTTAGTTATTGCTAAACAGTACCTGCACAGTGTCATGACCATCTCTATTTACCTCTTTGTCTTCTCAGGGAGAAGGCTGGCTAGAAAAGGACATAGCCAAGACAGCTGAACTGCCTTAATCAGAGAGCTACCCCATACCCTAGAATGTCCTGTTCAGCAATAAAGAATAGAGAGGTGTGGAAATTCTTCCAAAGTATTTTCTGTTTAGGTACTGGCTGGGCATTGATATTCTGCTGGTGAGAGACTGGGTTTTTGCAAAATTTGGAGGGGTTTTCCCCTTTTTTTCTTTGTCTGAGTGGCTTTACCCCAACCTACAAGCATTCCCATTTTTGTCCTTTGGACTCTGTCCCACATTCCACTAGTGGTACAGTTAGTGAGTGTACAGCTGTGTGGTCCTTAAGCATTTTGTGGCTGAAGGCATGCATCTGAAGGAAGACATGGACTCTAACTCCTTATTGACTTATTTTATAAGAAGATTTATGTTGAAAACATATCCTATGGAGAAAGATTGCATGCTCTGTGTAGCCATCTATGCACCTAATAGGTGTTCATTGGAGAAGATACAGAATAGTGTGTTCCATCACCCAATGAGAGGAATTTTTCAGCAATAAGGTTTTTTAATTGCTCATTTTCCTTCTAGTCCAACAAAAACCTAAACTTCTTACAAAACGTAGAAGTTTTAGGAAGTTATTTATTTTTAGAATTATAACAAATCAGGCTCAAGTCTTTGGCTTGACAGAAGGACTAAAATTTGTGTTCTGGACGTATTTTTTGTTAGGGCTGCAGAGTTAACGTGTTGGGAGTTAGGTAACAATAATAATGGTGGAAACATGTTCTCTTTACTTATGAAATGCCTTTTCCTTTACACTCATGTCAGATTTAGCTTGAAAAATATTTTAATTGCGAAAATAACAACAACCATAACAATAACAGCAACAAAAACAACAGAGCAGCAACAAGAGAAGATGTTGGTTAGGCACTAAACCAAAAAAGGCCATTATTTATAAAGCTTTCTTTTTGAGAGGAAAGGACTCAAAAGAAGAACTGTATAATGAAGAAATTGTCTTTACTAGATAAAATAATGCCAAAATTATGGGAAAATAATAATTCATGGTTTGAGAACTTAAAATTACATAGGAAACAGTTAAATAAAGAAATTAATAAAATCATTTCATATCAGTCTCTAAAAACAAATTAACACACACAGACACACACATATATGTTCATTTACACAAATTCAATTAAGACTGAAAATTCTCATGAAGATATGTTGAGCTTGCAGTACCAGGGGTCACTTTTCTACCAAACACAGATAGAGATCAGCCTGCTGGGATAAATAGATTAGCTAAATTAAAATCAATAGCTTAATGACTAGCTGGCTCATTCTCTACATACACTGAAGCTAATAGACAGCTCCTGAGCACCCAATAAAGTTGTTTGGGCTAACTGACAGCTATCTCAAATAAACAGATTACCTCCATTTGTTGTATGCAGCAACCAGAGAAAAGTTCAGTGTCTGTGGGGTTTTTATCTTAAGATCTTAGGATAAGGTGGACAGACACTTAAGAATGACTTCTGTAAATGTTCTTTCAGGCTCTTACAGCCCTTTTCCAGAGCTGGAATCAAAAACCTACTCTCTTGTCTAAAAAAGATAAGCTGCTTATTCTTTTATGACACTCCCATTTGAAGCAGTTTCAACTTGAATTTGCAGCATAAATAAGTGTAGAAACAGTAAAGTTCTTTACCTTTAAATTTGAAACTGGAAAATCAGAGAGATTATTTCTCAGACACTTCACTTGTGAGTTTTAAATACAGCACATCAAAATTTGATTTTTAAAGTTTAACTAGTTCAGCGATTCTATTTGAATATGATAATTATGAGAAACCTGTGAGATTAAAATATTCAATTTTATCATGAAGAAGATGCACAGTTTAATCTCACTGACATACTGAAATTATGATCTTCATAATTTAATTATCTAATATTTGTATTATTTTTAAATATAACACTGTCACTTATACTACACAGAGGAAGTGGGCTGGATCTCTCTGAAGTGGATAAAAGAGTCCTAGTAACAGTCTAGAAACAGAAGACCAGAGATCTGAAATAGCTATAATATGTAAAAACAGAATAAAGAACCTGTATTACTTCATTTAGCAGCTTTAGAAAGAGTTTAATGAAAAATAAGATGGTAGAGCAAGTAAGAGCCAGAGGCCTGACTGTTTTCAAATCTCCAGAGCCATGGAGGGAGGACTGTTCCTATATCCATGAGACGCTAGATAAAGGAATGTCACCTTGAAAACAAAGCCATTTGAAATATCTTCCAAATTTCAAATATAACAAAGTATAGTGTTTTTCATGGAAAATGACTTCATAAACACAGAGATTTTTGCAGGCAAACTGGAATGAAAATTTTTTCTGGGAAAGTCAATCTTGAATTTGAGTTGACATGAATCTGTCAGAGAAGCTAGTGCTGACCAAATAACTGAACTCTGTCTCATCCTTTGCACAAGCAGCTGTTGAGACCAGTGGAGATGAAAAAGACACTCAAATTCATTCATTTTTTTCCCATCTCCAGCTAGCACGGCTGCAGGCTATTAGTGTGTTCCAAGTAACAGGGGAAGGTGCAGCAAGGAAGAGCCTTTGCTCTCCATAGTGACTTTTTTCGTGGAGGGAAGGTATCTCTATTTTATGAGACCTCCATATCTATGAATGTCATCCTTCTGGAAGACAATATAGATGCAGGAGCATCTCCTGAGATATTGAAGGTGAATTATTTCAGTGCAACAGTAGAATGCAAGAAAAGGTGTGGTGGTCTGACACTCAATCTGGTCTCTAGTAATAATATGACTAGCAAGACTTACCCAAACACTCTAACGTTTACATATAAGTGTTCACTATTTTAATGTTTTTTCTCCCATTACCCTAAAACTCGAACACTTTCACTCACAGCATATGGAAGATAGATTAAGAAGAGGTCTGTGTGTTTTTGACCAAGGAAATTTAGATATAAGATATCCTATCCTCACATTAGCCAAAATAATCAATCCCATCTCTAACTGTGAGTTTAAATCATATTCCATCATAGATTCACATAGTCGAGGGGAGTATAGTCCTTTGAAACTGAAAAATAAAAATCTCTGATTAACTAACTCTTCCAAAACCCAAACAATCTAGAAAATTTGCTGTAGTCAGTCAAATATGTGAATCTCTCTGCTTATTTAATTTTGATTAATAATGAGAGGGAGGTTGTCTGGGTTTTCTTTCTGTTCTACCTTTAGCAGAACATATTTTCTTTTTCACTGAGAGCCTTTGAAGGAGCTTAAGCTTTATAACATCGTTTTTCTCTGATGAAAAGGCTGGATGCCTTCCTCACTGACCCCTGTACTCCCTACACAATACTTGCGTAGAAGCTTTGATTCAGGTTTAACAAAGTAACGGGACATCTTACTCTTAACTGACCTAGGTGTGATATTTCCAGCCCATTCATCTATAAAAAGTGAAGAAAAAGGCATTGCTTAGAATGAAAGATACATACTATCACCTCTTACTTAAGTATGGCTCCCTTACTTAGCTCTCTTCTCTTCTCTTCTCTTCTCTTCTCTTCTCTTCTCTTCTCTTCTCTTC
>JAODKT010001744.1:49751990-49765494 GCA_027576195.1 Cossypha heuglini
AATATAGTGTTTAGTGCTAATACTCCATTTCAAAATAGAAATTGGTCCTTCTAGGGGGTAGAATTCAGTCTACAATATGATTTTGATGCTGTTTGACTCTTTGGTATTACCAAAGTCATAGCATGGCTTACATAACTTCAGTGTACCAGAACAAGATTTTTAAAAGGTAATTATTGGATTCTGTGAATTACTTCAGACCAAATTAGTGTATTTGCTACAGTAACAAATGAAAAACTTAAAAGACTACCATTCTTCAATGTACATAGTTTTCATTTAATTTCACACATTTTAGAATAAGGGGCTTTCTTTGAGCTTAGCTGGCATTTGGAATGTGTGTGTCTTCCCAACCAAAATAATTTGAAAAACTACTGCTGGTATCAATCCCACTTGACAGATAGTACTTGAAAGCAATGATGAATTAAAGTTGGTAGATGAATGGGCAAAGCAGAGTATGAGGCATAACTGAGGAAGAGGTCTACACAGCAAGTAGGCCATAAAGGAGAAAAGAGTTTTGACAAGTACGTTAGATTTATAGAAGTCACACCTTACAAACCAGATCAACTCACCACAGGAAACATGTTGGTAAAATACAATCTCTAGGTCTCAGAGAACTGCTTCCCACTTTTCATTTGGTTTGCAAATTAATGGAAGACAGGGAGATGCAGCAAAAAGAGAAAAGAACCTTCAGGCTTAGTAAAATTGTGTTCTCTGTTATACAACAGGTGTCTTCAGAGAGAAGGAGAAAAAGCAAAGCATTACTTGAAAACATTTTCTATTTCCATTTCACAAACAATTGAGAGCTTTTTACCAAACTTGGCACAATAATTAAAGTGTTTAGTCCTTGAAAGTACATGCTGATAACATGATTCCTTAATTAAGGCATTATGAAATCAACTCTCTAATATTACACAATATAGTTACTGGAGCATTAACTTAGATGCCTTATTCAAGGCGGTAGAACAGTTTCAACGGATCCATGTTTCATAAAATGGACTAACAGCTGTGAAAAATCCATCACTTGGGCAAAAATGTTTTGTGCTGAGTCACTAGGTAAAAACCATAATTGTTATTTTTTAAGTTGGAGAAAAGTCACATACATTGCAGTTAGATACTGTGGTGTTGAAAATGATCCACAGAATATAACAAAAAGAACGGACTTCTAAAATTAATAATAATAGGACTATTAGACTGCCTAATTACATCAGCCTTTCATCGTCTAAGGAGGCTATATGATATCAGGAGAATCATCAAATAAGGCTGTATTTAGTGTTCTTTTTTAACCACTCTTCTTTAAACCTGAGGTACATACGAACAAACAAATGATGCAAGTGCTTCTATACTCCAGTTGTGACTTATATAACATAAATAAATAAAAGTTGTCATACAAATTGGAAAACTGAGTTGTTTCTAAATGCTTAGGAATCTTGTCCAAACAGATCTTCAATGTGATCAAGAAATAAAATTATTGCACTGGAATTCAGGAATGATGAGATAGAAGTTTTTCTCTGTCTCACAGGTCTCCTTGGTTAATCATGCATATGCCACTTGGATCAGTATTTTTAAGCACACAAAGAAACCTTCATCTGCTATGAGGAAGAAATGTATTTCCTTCAAGCTTCTGGTTTATATTTCTGGACTATAAGCTGTTTTGGTGTGAGTTTTCTTTGCTTATAACCCCTTATATAGTCTTTGTAGGTTTCTTAGATTTTTAGTTGTTTGACATCTGTTATGTTTTCTTAAGTATTTCTTTTGCATTTACCTCTCAAAAAAGAAAGTCAAAGAACATTTTGATTAGTGGAAATCCTGAGTTTAGTGTTTTCATTAATTTTGCAGTGTTGGATCATGTAAACAGGTCTCACTTTCATATGTTGTTTGCCTTTAGCACAGCTTTCTTCTCCTCAGCAGCATTCCCCAGACAGACATGCTGGCATGTTGCTTCAGTGAGGGAGCCGGATGTGCCCAGAAGCTCACCATGTACCACATCTGCTAAGAAGGTGAAAGGGTCATTATTGTATTGATTTTTAGAGAGTGAAATGCATGAAACAGGGTCCCCAAAATTACTTATTTGTACCAGTAAGTGCTACAATTTTAAAATTAATTTAATTTAAAGATTTTTGTCTCAATCAGGAATTAGAGTTTTAAATAAGAAGTCAGCTGCCTGACAAGGCAGACTTCTATAAAGCTTGTAATATGACTCTAGATCCTAAAATCAGTGTGGATTAGCATAGGTCTCCCTAATTAAAAAGGGAGATCAATGGAATACCTTTCTTGGAGGTAGCAGACGCTAAGTGTAGCAAAGAAGGATCAAGCCACATCCTAAATGAGGCATGTTTTGGAGATTCAATTTACTAAACTCTTGCAAATATTTATTAAGCCAGGTAATAACTTTGGTTTCAGAAAGATTCATAACTTCATCAACTAAGATGATTTTTTATGAAGATAACAAGTGTTAACCCTTGGGATTAAAGGGCTCAATCCATAAAATTCTGACTTTTTCTAACTCTGAGGTTACTCCGTACCCGAAAAAAAGAAAAGATTGGCCTCTGTATAAAATTTGTTCTAGGACAACTGAAGAATACAAAAACTCCAAACATTTGGCTAATAAGAGACAAGATAATAAATTTCATGCCATATTTGCTCTTTTTAAAACAAAATTAAAGTGCCTTGTCACTCACAGTCTCAGTGCAGTCCAAAACTGGAAAAATGTCATTTGATGGTTTGCAGCTATAAATTTCTCTCCCAAGTGAAATTTATCTTTTCTTCTGGTAAACTTGTGAATTACTTAAAAAATCACAGTTGTGAATACTGAAGCCATTTAAGAGAGATGCTTCAAGCTAACCTGAAAGGCAGTGACAAATAAAAGGTAGTAACTCAAAGCTTTGTAATTTTCAGATCCTTCCCAATTTACTCGATTATGAGATTATGACACCTTCCGGATTTCGTCATCTGTTTTGGCACCAGGAATGATTGTAAAATTCTTCACATGTGATGATTTAAATTAAACCAATGTCATACAGCTTTAGAGATGCACTCACAATGAACAATGAACTTTTTAGGATTATTTAAGGTGCCTATCCATTTTGGTATTTGCTTTTTTTGGCATATTTTTTCTACTTCTCATTGACATCTCAGCCTAAAGCAAATATTCTTTAGCTAAAACTGGGACAAAATGTGGGGAATAATCTAATCTTTTTGAGATGATAACAACAGCCTATTCACCAAAAAATAATTTCCGAAAGACTACAAATCACAAATTGATTGAAATAAATTCTGGTACCCCATGAAAACAAAAGTACCTTATTTTTAAGAAGGCAAGGAATTTTTGTATTTTTTCTATTGACACCTCTAACTTTATTAACAAGATCAAAAATTTAAATTTCTCTCTCCTACTGCACTTCAATACATTTTCCCAGCATTTTATATACAGATTAGCATATGGGAAGCTATTAGAAGTTTTCTACACTACTCTTCTGAATTCACATGTAAATAATCTGACCCATTTCTAATGTATAGTTGGCAACATCACTCTGCATAACTTCATCTCTTTATTTTTCCATAATGCCAGTGTATAGGCATTATCTGAAAAAATATGAAACATGATTTAGGGTGTCCTCTTAGACTAGACCATATTTTGTCATTCTTCTTTGGTTCAACAGCTAAATGGAAGTGATCTGTTTAGATTTATTCTTTCCTAGTGATTTTCACTTCTCCCCCACTGACCCCCACAAATATAACTGAAAATCCTTAAAATGAAACAAAAAGATAGGAATTTTTAAATTCAGCTATTTAATTTCTAGTATGTCGGAGAGAAATGAAGCTGATGCAGAGCTACATTTTAGTAGTTATGCCATCCCAAGCTAGAACCTTCAGTTGCTGTTCCACCAGCTTGCTCATGTGCCAGCACAGTGGATCAGGGAACGAATAGGGCTGGAAAATAACCATTTAAATAATTACTCCACATCATTCTGTTTTCCTGAGAGGGAGGGGATTCAGAGTTTTCCAACTTTCAGAAGGGTGTTCTAGCCTATGAAGTTCTACTGTCTGTGCTGATTTAATCCCAGCATGGCAAGTAAATAAATTCCAAATAAGTCACTCCCTTCCCCAGTCTCTTTCAGTAAGGAAGCAACACTAAATGAAAAAATCACTAGTTGAAATAAAAATTTACTAAAAACCACAATAACAGCAGCATTTTTAATAACAAGAGTACAAAAAAGAAAAGGTGATTTACCCACAAAACAGTATTCATCACTGGAAATAAAGGAAAAAAAGTTGCTTCCCATAGATGGTGCTCTAGGTATTTGGGAAACAAAGGTAATGTGGTGAGGAGATCTCCCACAGCTTAACATTCCCCCTCTAGCTCCCAGCCCAAAAACCATGGAAAGCAGGGACAAAAACACCCTGGAAATTGGTTCATGCAGAAAGGGATCGTGCAGTGGCTGAGTTCAGCTCTCTGCAGCTGCTGGCACTGCCACCTCCAAATCTCTTAAACACAGTGTCCGTGTGTCTGTGTGTCCATGTGTCTGTCTGTCTGTCTGTGTATGTATGTGTGAAACACCTCTGCCAGGGTGCTGACCCTGTATTTGTGCACCATAAAGTGGATCTGGAACAACTAAGAGAGTCTTAAACTATATGTGAGCACTCATTATCTGTTAAATCTGCATTGGTCACGTTTTCTGGGGCACCTGGTAAAGCGAGAGAGAGAGAGCAACTCTAAGTTTTCTTACTGGGAAAAAAAAAAATCATATTATTAATTCTTCTTGTGTGGATCCAGAACAGTTTTTATATACCGAACCCAGAGCCTTGATTATAAATAGATTAAGGTTCTGTGAAGTAAAATGGTCTGTGAATAAATACTCTTCACTGCTTTTACATCCTCCCTCTAAAAGTGAGAGATACCTGTTTCTGCCACCTTGATTTAGGTGTGATAGAGCTTTGGAGCTTTTGTCCTTTGTAATATAAGGATTCTTCGATCTTTCATTGCATTTACCAGAACAGTGAAGACAGAAACTGAAATTTTACTGAAAAGATCACATAAATGTGATAAATGCTCATAGTCTGTATGGTGTTTTAACAAAAACATATCCCAAATAATTTTTCTAGATCTTTTAATTCAGGCAGTTCAGATGCTAAAAATACCTTTTCATGAAGATATATAATAACAGCCAGTTTAATGAAAACCTCTGAATTTGTTTGAAACAACCTTGAGATCCATTGCCAGTTAGTTTGGGCATTTTTTTTTTTCTTTTTCTAAGAACAACAAGACATGTGATAAAGGACCAAGACTTTATTTCAAATAAAAATGGGTGAATGAACATATATTACACACCGTAAGTCACAAAAACTGTTGTGCTCCAGTCAAATTTTGCCATCACGTCCACATGAATGTCAAGCCCCTTAATCACTTTGACTTTTAGTGCTTTTACATAAAGCAATTTTTTCTTCCATAACAAGACTAATTTCTCATTTCTCTTTCAAGGGGTGACTTGTGGGAGAGCACTTAGTTGGAGAGTACAAAACTGAAAAGGATCTGTGCGTACGGATTGCAGCTCCTGGCTCTCAGACTTACTGCGTGTTGATTAATGCTCAAGGAGCACAGCAGCCTCTCCTCGCAGCACAACTTCAGGAGGACCATGGTGATAGGACAGGGCAACAGTAGAGATACTTATTGTATAAAAATTTGACACTGGCTGCTGACAAATAGCAGCTAACCAAGTTTGTTCTAAAGCCACAAAATGGGTGAGACTGGAGGTGGAACAAAACTAACTATACCTCCAATACAAGGAGAAACATGAAGCAAACATTTAAGGCAAGATGCTTACAATTTACCCATTATTGGTTGCCACATTTTATAATACAAATTTAATCATGTCAACTAATTTGGTAAACCAGCAAAATATTCAAAATGCTTTTTCTCACTGAATCAAGAACGAAAGCTTTTTTTTTTTTTTCCCCCTCTTTGAAGCACATCTCATACATTCCATTTTGAACCAGAGATCACAAACAAGAAAATACTTCATATCTTTTTGGGATACTTCAATATTTTTTTGGGAACTTTAATATTTTCATTAAAATGTTGGTTTGGAAAAATATCTTTAGTGTTGTGCCGCTAAACCCAGGAAAATGAAGATGATCTTCACTGAACAGTATTTTCCACTGGGGACTCCACCGGCATTCAGTTGTCTCATTTAATTATCACTTTCCTGATTCAACCATTATTCATGAGCTTCCCTGTGTTCTTAAAAAGCTCTGAGCTGTGCTTGCCAATGTTATGGCACATTATGAAGCACAGTTATGCAGCAAGAGGGAGGGGGTGATAATGCATTGGTCTATACTGCTGGCATATTTTCTGTTTGATCTCCTCAGCTGCCAGTGGAATGCAGAACTCTTTATTCAAAATCTACTGCTGTTTCTTAAGCATTGTGCTGGTAGTACAATCCTTTGCATTGCTTCAGTAAAATAGAGCAATACTGAAACTGTATGAATTGTTTGCATGGAGTTTACACTAGTTTCCATTTGTTTGCATTTCTCTTTTGTAATATTGGTGAAAGAAAAGCATGGAGAGAAAAGTTCCTAACAGATGCAGGGAAAATACTACTGGGTAGGTTGGAGATGAATTTTAATTGCCATGAGTTCTACCCATATTGAAGCTGGAGCATACGTCATTTCAGATCTTCGTGTCTCTCTGTCTAATTTGAATGTTTAGATTTTTAGTTGAAGTATATGCTTCCAATGTACTAGTTTAGGATTTTTGCTGAAAATACATAGTCCAAGGTAGTCAGGCTAAAGATAAAGATTGAAATTCTAAATTAAAAACCGCGGCTCTCCCAAATAGGCCTCAAATCATGCTGCAGCTTATTTAAAGCTGGGCAAAGCAACAGAAATTATGTAATTTCTGTTCTAAACCACTGAATTAAGTTCCTAATAGCAATAATCTTGAGGAAATCAGTCATTAATGAAGTTAACAGCCAGTTTACTAGTGTTGTCTATCCTTGGCTTCACCCTAGGATATTAAGTCAAACCCCATAACTTTTTAATAAAGATGAATTTTTAATTTTTTTTATTACGCCTAAATAATGAATTGGCACATATCTAAATTTCAGAATACAGTTAAGGTGGAATATTTATTTACTGAGAGTACAGAAACACTGCTATCATTTGTTACTTCCAGATATGGAAAGCAAAAACCAGAAAAAAAATCTCATCATGTTTCTTAGCAGTCTTGCATCAAGGATATATGAGAATAAAAGCTGATTCTCCCAAACTCATGCTAGGGTGAAAGGAAATACCTACTAACACTTTTCAGCCTAGCTGAAACATTTATTATTTTAAACTCCTCTCTGAAGCACGCAGAGCTTTAAATAAAATGATGAGGCAGTTTAAAACATAATGCAGTTCCAATAAATTCAGCACAGTTGCTTCTACTCCAGCGTCAAACAATTTTCAATTTGTTAGATAATTATATTCTAACTCAGTATTTAAAAAGTTCTGAAGTCTCCTCTTAGTCAAATCCTTCCATAATTTCAGTAGGGACAGCAATATTGTGTCAGTCGGAAGTTGCTTCAATAAACATTAATTTCATGTCCAAAGACATTAACACCAGTACGAGCCATGAATGAATAAAACGGGCCAGCATGTATTCACAATTGGATCAGTGCAACCAACAACAGAATTTGGCTTTGCAGGCTTGGCTGGGACCACACTTGCTGTGAGTAGTCTGTGAATCGGAAGAGCTGCTGCAACCAAGATGTGCCAACAGAACCAGAGCTGAGGTTGCTGCACCACCTTTGCTCCAAAGACTCCTGGACTCACGGACAAAGCCACTTGCTGAGTGAGGACTTCAGGACTACCTTCCATGCTACAGACTGCTTCCAGCTCTACAACCTTTTTTACCAATCAAGATACTCAGCAAGTCACACTAAGAAAGAAAGGCAGCAATGAAAAGCTAAGTTTTAAATATAAAGCCTCAGTAAGTTCACAAGGTATCAGCTTAGTTTGGAGATATTAGCTTAGATTTCTAACAAGACAATAATAACAAGCTTAGACTTCTAACAAGATAAGAATCACTGCTATATGCAGATATTTCTCAGTGATATCAAAATCTGACTGCAAACAGAGCCTACTAACTCAAAATTACATTTCTACAGCATATATAAAGAAAATTATGCTTCCTGAAATACACAATTTCACAGTATTTACTATGTATTTAGAAAAAGGTGTTTTTCAGGTCCTATAATATGAGATAGCTGGTGGAAATGTTTAACCAAAACAATATACTTTACAGCATAAAGAACTGGGGAAGTGGAAGGGGGAGGAGGAGTGGTGTTAATATAATATATCTACAGGCATAGAAAAATTGAAAATTCAGAAAAAGCAATTTTCACAGAAAACAGATTTTTAATGATCCTCACTGATAGAGAAATTAATTCCAAGCTCAAGACCCGTCCATAGTTTTCATCTTCCACGTATTTATGCTTATCATATAAAGTCCTGCTGTGTAAAAGAACACATGTATCATTCCACAGGTTTAAGCAGTCTCCTCAGTATCTGGGACCACCTAAAAATATAAGGAAAGAGTAATTGAATCAAATTAAAAATTCTACATGAAACCAGTGGAGGATTCCACTGTTTGTGGTATCTGTGCCACTAAGGAAGCACAACAGCTGGCTAAGCTGGAGTTCCCTACTCATCTGTGATTTCACATGCAGTTCTGTTTCAGGTTGTAGTTCAGTCACAGGAAGTCATTCTTCTGGCAGAACTGGAAGGAATTTCCTAGATATAAAGACATTATAGACTACTATTTTAACTGATACTTTTTAGCCTGAGTTTGGCATCAGAAAGAGCCCAGCAACAGCCTTACACTGCACACAAACCAATGTTCACTTTCAAAACACTGTGGCAGGACTGTCCATAAGAAATAATTTTCTCTGTTATTTCCAGATAGGACTGGGTTTTGACTGGTTTTGACCAGCTCATTTCTTCTCAGCCAGGCTGGAGGCCATAATAAGATTTAGGACAGCTAGAGCTAGAGCTGAACATCACATTATCTGCTGCCAGCACTTAGGTACTCCTCTGGTGGTTTACATAAATTATGTAGGGAGCTGAAGGGAAATAAAACTGATCCTTGTGCAGGGTAAGTTTATAAGTAAGGCATCAACTAACAGAGATGCAGTTTCACAGGCAAGACAAAAGCATGAATGAATAGCTTAAACTGGTGCAGAAAGACCTAACAGATTGAGAGGAGATTTAGTGGAGCAAGAGGGTAATGTCCATGGACAAAACAGTACTTATCAATGTTGACTTCTGATCTTGCTCTGAAACAAAATAGTTAAAGCCTGAAACTGAAATCTGGCCCTTGGCTTTCTCTGCACCAGTATATTTGGGAATGAAAGGTTTGACTCAGCATAGAAACTGTTCCAAATGTGACATACAATCCGGCTGGCCAGGGGGATGTGCACAGAGGAGAGGAGTGATTTGATTTGTTTCTTTATTTGGTGTTTGATTCTCTGTATTTGGAAAAGTGGCTGCTTCTTTAAAGAAGATGTCTGTTTCAATAGCATAGTTCATAACACCAAGGAAGCAATGAAAATGGGTTTTTAATTTTAGAATTTTGGTGTGCATTTTTGTTTGCTTGGTTTTGGTTTTGTTGTGGATTTTTTTTATTTGTTTGTTTGCTTGTTTGTTTTGAATGAAAGAAAAAGCCCCATAGACTTACTATGACTTCGAGAGCTCGCTAGGAACAACCTGACAAGATTGTCATTCAAATAATGTTTCCACAGTTGTCATTTGAATATTGTCTTCATCATTCTTCTGACACTTCCTGTAATTCTGAAGAGGCTTAGAAGTGCCTAACACTATTTCTTTTTATTTCTTGTTAGTGGACTCTCTTGTCTTAGTACCTTCCCAATCTAAAAGAAACATTGAATATGACAGTCTAAAAGCGTCTGTAATGTACAACAATTACATAACTGATGCTGACAATACGTTACTAAAGCTTTCTAACATAACACTTTTTCTCCTAAAGCTTTTAAAAATTATTTTGGCATATAGAAAGTCATACATGCATAGTACTTGTGCATTCTATTGAGCCTTTAGAAGTATAGGAATTATCATACTTTATCATACAATGATCTAAGACAACACTTATTCTCCAAAAATGGCAAGCACTGTACTTTTTATTTACAAATAAATAAAAATTTCAACAGCTTACAGACTTCTTTAAGAGCTGCAAGAAAAAGCTTTAAAATGTTTTCCCAAATGTAGCACTTATCAGCCTTCAAAAATCCCTACTTCTGTGGATTCCAAGCATTTTCAGCCTGGTCAGACTACTGTCATTGCACAGAGTAGAAAGAACTTGTGTGATGTGTGCAAGCTCTTCTAAGACCCAAAAGACATACAAGAAGAATTATGTAGCTTCCCATCCCCACAGTATTCCCTCTCTTTAGTCTTATCACAGTAATGTGTGCAGTGTCCTGGACAGAGTTACAAAAAAGATGTTACACAAAATGATGTAATGCAGTACCAAGAAAGGCACCAAGGTATCATGCAGTGCTTTTAAGGATATTTCTTAATTTCATTTGTGCTTAATTTCTGTTCCTGTGTCTGTTAGTACTTATCTTCCTCATTATTCTCTTTTCTTGTTCTTGTAAACAAGTGATTTTACTAAAAATGCTAAAATACCATACATAGCAGACAGAAGTATGATTGTCTACCCCACACAAGATAAATTGCTTACTTTGTTTAGATAAAATGGCTGCGTTTACGAATGAGTAGGCATTTGAAAAAATAACAAGAGAATAAACATTACATTAATTTGAATTTATTGTGGTTAACAAGGCAATTATTTTTGTACTTTTCTGTTTTCTGATGTAATTCGAATCTTTGCTCACAATCCCTAATTTGTGAATATAGGGGTTTTAACCTATCCTTTATTTCTTATTTTTATTGTATTGAAAATTGTACTGTCCTTGCTGTTTTTACATGAACATTTTCCAAATGTTTCTACATCCTGTCTGTTAATTGAACTTACTATCATGCTTTCATACTCCTTAATCACCTAATACCTCTTTGTACAGTTGTTCCTTGCCCACCTGCCAAGAAAGTTAATGTGTTCTGACACATCAGCTATCTCCCTGCAATGCGGTGGCAACCTACCAGGGGCCTGGGGGACCCAGGATCTTGTTGTTGTCATTGGCATTAACAGCATAGAGAGAGAGACATTTGCTGGTTTTTCACTGTGTCCTATTAGCAGCAGCAGCCTTGAAGTATTTCATCTGAGAATCTTGCAATAACTGTAGGTGTTTGGAGATTTGCTCTTCATTTGCACACATCCCACTATAAGTAATGTTTCTTCAGAAATGCCTCATTTCTTTCATGTCATGTGAATGTTTTCTTTCTTGGCAAAGAGAGTGTGCACCTCAAGACCAGCCAAATTTTACACAGACAAGTTCTGAGTAAGGGGGAAGTGGTATAATGAATAGGCAAAAGTTATTAGAATAAACTGTACATATTTTTATAGTTTTATATGTATAATATACCTTATTACATGTTTAATGGGTATTATATATATTCTTGAGCTGTGCAGTTCTAGCCCAGTTAAGTACTTTTTGCCAGGTGCCTCTGCTTTATTGGATACATTTTGCATGGCAGGTATTATGCAAAATATTGCATAGCAGCCACCTCACAATAGCATGAAGTGCAGAACAGGCTGCTAAACATGCCCATGCAGCAGAATAAACTTCTTGCACAGAGTAAGCTTCCTGCTATCACAGCTTGACTGTTGCCAGTACCCAAAATACTTCCTTTAAAACTGGCTTGCATCTTTATGCTACACTGTGTCCTAGTGGGCTTTTACATTTCCCTGTTCCTGGAATTTAAACCAAGAATTTAAACTGAGGACATTTACAGTTTGTCAGATGCAAATAGCCATCCTGGAGAACTGAGATTTAAAGGAATATTAGCTCCTTGGTCTTGCTTATTTGGGTCCAACCTGTGTATTTATCAACCCATGAGCCAGCTATGGCTGGAGTTACCAACATCTTTAAGAGTTGAAACATCTTTAATAGTTGAATTATTTTAGTATTTTCTATTTCTATGCCATAGTGACACACAGTAACAATAGCACGGGGTGGTGCATGCACCAAGAACTCAATTCATACCAGCAAATTTATACCAGTATTTATTAGTTTCAAATATATCTTACGAGAACTCATCCATGTGCATCTGTTCACAAGTACAAGGGGTTCAGAGTTTTTGTATCACTGTATCTAGAAGTTTTTTCTTGGTCTCAGTTATAGTCATATCTTATCACAATAGACATCGCAAAAATAATTTTGGAAATAAGACCGAAAATGTTGATTAGCTAATTTATGCCTCTCAAACAAACATTTATATATTCAATATATCTTACCATAAATGTATGAAACAAAAGGAACATTCAAAACAATGCCACTTTCTGTATTAGGTCAGCCAACACAAGAAGATTTTCTTAATATCAGAATTGCAGCTAAATAAGCATTCTGACACAGATTCTAATTCAAAAAAAGCACATAACCACATGTTTAATCCTAAGCATTTGCATTGTTACTTTCTCAGATCAAGACTTGCTAAATCTGCCTGCCTTATATAAGGGATAGAGCTGAGGCCATTTTTTCCCTCTTGGGATTGCCCTATGAACTGGATGGAAAAATTAACTGCATAAATTAAAGCGGTGTTAATAGCTTTATATGAGAAAGAGCTCTTTTAAATGAAAGGGAAGCATCCACAGTAATTTTTGCTTTTGGAGATTGTTTTTGTTACCTGAGGTAACTATCTTGCTTACTTTGCACTGGCCTGTAAATGCATCATGACAAAAATAGGGGTAAGCAATCTGTAAGCTCTTTTATTCCCTTCAAACTATACTTTAACATTTTTTAAAAATCTGCTTTTTAGTATGTGTATTTTCAAAAACCTGATTTTATTCTCATCAGTTTCAAAAACTAGGCCAGCAACAGGCATTTTGAATATTCTTGGCCTGATTGTTTGTGTTAAAGCATATTTTTTCCAACTATCTAAAAATAAATGTATTATGAGAGATCAATTTTAAAGCTAGCTATGCTGAAAGCAATTTTTTTTTTTTTTTTTTGCTATAAAAATAAGAGGTAACTGATGTATAAAATTCTCAAAATATTTGGAGTATCTACAATGCAAATAGGTAGAAGTTATTCCCTATGGTTTTTATATTGATTTGGTGTAGGTATTCTTTACAAACAAAGCAGGGGGCAAAAAAGAAAAACTGTATATAACTGAGGAATACCGTCATGGAATAGATGCACATTCTGTTATGGAAAAGATTCTTTCTTTGTCAAGAGGAAGGAAGGAAGGATTCCAGGAAGGAAGGATTCCAGGAGGGAGGGAAGGAGGGAAGGATTCTAGGAGAGAGGGAAGGAAGGAGGGAAGGAAGGCGGGAAGGAGGGAAGGAAGGAAGGAAGGATTCCAGGAAGGAAGGATTCCAGGAAGGAAGGAAGGA
>JAODKT010001744.1:49772269-49790218 GCA_027576195.1 Cossypha heuglini
GAGGTATGATTTTCCCGGCGGAGCAGAGCTGCGGCGGCTGCCACCTTCGGGGCTGTTGAGACGGGATTTGTGCGGTGCGGTTCCTGGGCTCCTAGCTTCATGACTGCGCGGAGCGGGGAACCAACACCATGCGAGGTAAGCGGGCCAGGGGGCGGCTCTCTTTTGGGAAAGCTGCTGGGGAACGGGCTGGAGTAGAGGTTTCGTACTAGGGGAGAGGGTCCGGGGGAGAAAGTTGATGGGTCGTGTGCCTGCCCGCCGGCGTGGCTACTGACGGCGTGATTCCTGCACCTGCGGGCGCCGCGACCGAGACCGGGGAGCCTTCCGCGGCTGTGGTGGGTGCGATGGGCTACGGACATCCTCCGTACCTGTCCTGGGAAGCGCAGCCCGCCCTGGCCCGCGGCGGACAGGCAGGAGGGAGGCTCAGGTGCCTGGCGGTGTCCGTGCCGGGCAGTCCCCACCTGCGGGGCGCGGCAGGTGTCCGTACGGCGGAGCCCGCTGCCGCTTGGTCCCGGCTTGCTGCCTGCACGGAGAGGGGCTCCCCTTTTCTCCCCAAAAGTTATCTGGACTTTGTTCCCCAGCCGGCACGTCGCCTGAAGGCCCCCATTCCCCATGGGTTGCTAATTGGGCGGGAAGGGTTGCTCTGCCCGGGAACCCGCTCCCTGTGCCCGCAGGTCTCCTCGGGCCCCTCAGCCTGCGCTGCCTGCGCCGCCCTGCCGTGCAGGGCGGTGAGAGACTCTCCCAGGGCTTGCAGCCGCACCCTGTGAGGGTCCCGCCGGAAAACCGAGTATCGTCTCCTACGGGACACCCTCAGGCACGGAAAATTGCTTGTCCGGTGGAGCTGGAGGGAGGCTGTGTGCTGGCACGCCGGACACCCAAATGGGTGTGGAGGGCTTCGGAGGACATGGGAATGCGTTGTTTCCGTGTCTCCCAGGGCCAGACTCCCCTGGGCCCCATCCCTGGGCCAGGCGAACACCGGCACCGGGGCAAGGACAACCCCTGCCAGCCTCGGACGTCCGCGGAGGTTACACAGCTCCTCCGTCCCACATCTTCCACATTGCCCTTTATCACCCAGTTTGGCAGAGTGGTTGCTTGCCTCACCCATGGCTTGGTGAAAGGGACAAAAAGTCTCCATCAGGATATTGGAACGGAGGAGAAGGGCTTATGGGGAGTGGGACGTGCTCGTTGACAGCGGCACTGCGTGCAGATTTCTTGATCTTCCCTTTAAGGACGGAGGATACACACACACACTAGAAAGAACTTCCAGCTAGAATTTCAGTTTGTTCGATGTCAGCTTCTGTAACAGCGTGGTTAACAGCAAATTACACGGGTGTAATTCACTTTAAAGGAATTGTAACTATGACATTTGCACAGATCAATTTTAAAAGACTTTCTTTTCCCCCAGCGTTCTTTGTTAGGATGTTGGTTGTGGGGCATCTGGCAAGAACTTGTCTTAAGAGCAACAGGAAACAGAGGCAAAACACTCAGTTCTGTAAAGTGACCCCTGTTGCAGCTTGGGTTGGAGGTTTTCTGTTTGTTTGAGTATGGGTTTTTGTGGGTTTTCATTTTTTTGTGTTTTATGTTACGGTTTTTTATTTCTTTCTTTTTTTCTGTGCACCAGAGCGCCTCCAATTTGAGTAAAGCTGGTCATTGTCTCAGGGGTTGTTTTTCAAAATGTGCCCATCCAGTGACCGCTGGTCAGGAGCCCTAACTCCCCTTTTTGTGGGCAGTTCATCCACACAAGCCATGGCCCCCACGCCTGCCCTCCTGGGCCCTGGGGTGGCCTGTGCAAGGGTGAAGAGAAATGTCCTCCTTCTCAGACACTTCCCTTCTAAGCAAGGCCCAGGGTGGTTTAGCAGCGCTGGGCAGGGAGAGGGAGGCAGGTCTTGCCGCACTTCGGGCGGCATATCTTGCAGCATCTGCCCCAGCTCTGTAGCCATCTCTGCCACCCCTTTAGCTGTGCTGTCAGCTACTGTGAAGAGGTGCAGCTCTGCCCCTAGTATGCAAATTAGTATTTGCACTGGATTTATACTTACTCAATAGGGAATTTACAGGTGGGGAAAAAAGGGCTGGAATAGATGGAGGAGAAAAACTAGCAGGCGCCTTTCATCCTTGTTTGAAACTCATGTGCAAGGGGTCAGTAAAGTGAAGTTTTACAACAGGTGTGTGGCAAGGTAAGAGCAGTGCTTCACACTGCCTCAATTAAAAAGGAACATTACACATTAATTGAGCATCTGCCTTTGTGGCTTTCCGAATAACGGAAATGAATGAGTGTCACAGCTCACAGATGTGAGCTCCCATGAATTCGTGCTTTTAGAGAGCTGTAAGCCTTCTTGTAAAGGTGTAGTTGTTTTCAACTGTGTTTGCAGTTGGTTTGAAGGAAGAAGTGCTGAGTCTTGAACTTGTGACTTGTTCCCCCAAACTTTCCCAGCTGAGCTGTGATCCTTCCAAGCTGTAGTTAGCACAACATGCCTAGGATGTGCAGGGGCTGCTGTGTTTCATTACTGCTCCGCATTGGAGATGGAGGTCAAAAAGTGCCTGAAAATACCCAACCAGTGTTACTGCCTGCTGAATCCCAAAGCACTGGACAGTTACACAGACTGTCAGTCGTCCCATCCAGTGGAAGCCAAGCTAATGCTTTCAACTGCTGTAACAGTGTTACAGTCATTGGTCACATTCTATCCAAAACAATAATTTTCTGCACTTCACACCTTGATTTCAATCCCATTAGGCATACATAGCCATACTGACTTAGAGCAGAACAATGTACAGGAGACTGAGCATTTGTTGTTATGGTAGGTCCAGATAGTTCCCTCTGAGTGGGAAATGGAATTTTTTGAAGATTATGACTTTTCTACCGGTATTTTATAGAGGCGAACATAGGTATAAAAGAAATTTGCAGTGAGGATTCATCAGTCTTCCTTCCATCTGTCCCACTCCTGGGAACATCCTGTGAGGGAGTTAAGAATGTAGAATGTGTATACTTCAGTATATTTTTTTAGAGAAAGAGAACAGAAAATGCTCTAAAATTATGGTGCTATTTAACTTAAAAAGAAAACTTACATTTTTCCTTGTAGTTTATATCTTACTAAAATGATTTGTAAAGTTTAAAGCTGTTAAAAGTTAGTCAATTCTGTGTATAATGCAGCTGTTACGCAAACGTGGAAGGTTGACTGTGGCAAAAAAAAAAAAGTGTCAAAATAGCTACTTTTACTCTGGGAACATGCTACTCATACACATACAAAAGTCAGTTTTCCAATCGTAACTATTTGCGTCGTGAAAATGACATTGGTACCCAAGTACTCCACTTATTACAAACGTAATATTTAAACTTTAAGGTGAAAATTTTACTGAAAGCTTTTTCTGTTATGTTTTAAAGAAAAAGCACCACAAACCTCTTGAAGTCAAGTTTGTTGAGTTTTCTGTGTAGCTTTTTCTTTTTGGTGTCAGAACTGAGCAATAACGCATGTTACATGATGTTATGTAGAAATGCTAATCCATTTTCTTAGCATGAGTAAAATATTTCTAAGAAATTAGAGAAATGATCAAACAAATTCTATCTGCAGTATTTCCAAGCAAGCTTAAGTAACGTACAAATAGACTGGCTAACTTAGAAGCTCTCCGTAATTGAGTAGATGAGTACAGGGAATCCTTATAGATTCATTAACTTTAAAGGAAAATTATTTTGCAATTTATTCCAGGCAGAGTGAATGCATCTCTATTTGTAATATGTAACGTTAATAATATAAAATATTTCAATTGCTATGGCAATTTAAAGAAAGGACTTAGGACCTTACCCCACCATTGTAAAACCAATTTGTCCTCACAGTGTAGTGCATCTAGCAACTCCTTAACCAAATAATGTTATTTGGCTTCATTGATACTCCTTGATATATGATAAAGCACAAATTTCTGGTGTTAGGTGTTTGCACATAAAATTTAATAAATGTCACTAAATGCTTTGAAAATCATGAGTCAGTAATAAATTGTTACATAATAAAAAATGCAGATGTGTATAGTCAATAAACAGCGACACCTCTCTAGAATGACCAAAGTAAAAGGGAAAGCATGAGAGCCTAGTTGTACCTCAGCAATACTTTTACTTTTCATTGGATCATACTTACATTCCATACAGTATCTCGTGTTTATCTTTAATTGTAATATGCTACAGTAGAGGGGTCAGAGGAGAGTACATAATGAAAGTTCATCAATAGATAACTATATGATTTAATATCATGTAGATATTATATAAGATTTTTTTCATAATTTAATTTTTTTAAAATTTACATTTGTTTTTCTTAGATGGAAGTCTGGTGACAGTTAATTTAAAAAATATTAAAATACCATGTGCATTTGCTGGGAATCATTTCTCTTTTGTGGTGTGGAAAATACCTGACTTCCACTGTTGGTCTTTTACATGTCCAGTGAAGAGCAAGTTAGTATGATTTTTCTAATTTAACAGTACAGTAGTAGCAGTCATTTAAATTGTGTTTTATGGTAAAAAACTATTTTTGGCATTTGAGGAATAAATCTATCAGGAAAAAAAATGTTCTGAGTCGACAAGAATTCTGGAAGTCATAATTCCTGTTTAAAATGTACTTGTGATTATCTGCAGGAAGTCTTTAGGGCGCTATGGAAGGTATTGCTGTATATCACAGTGACATTTGCATCCTCAGAAACATGTGGGTAAGGTATACCTTCAACAGTACTGAGTTTTATTAAACAGTTCCAGGACCCAGGGTCTGCCATAGTGTGCACACTGGTTACCTGATCCAGGGAAGCAATTCAAAGGGGTGAAAGATTCCCAAGTTACCCCACAAATTCCTGCCTCTCAAGCGCTGCAGTGAATTCCCAGAAATTAAGGTCTGCGCTGTGAAATTGAAGAATGTATGCTTTGTAGCTGAAGATGCACACAGGAGTAAGTATTGATTGAACTAATCACCTCATGAATAGAAATGAGCTTTATCAGTACAGCAGTATAATGGCTTATGTTAACTAACCCTTTTGTAGTCCATATCCTGCCCTTTCCCTCCCTTTTTATACGGGAAATCACAGGTGTTACATTTATGGTGAATTGGGCTAAATATAATAGTTATTATATTATATAGTTATAATATAATAGTTATAATAGTATAATAGTTTATAGGATAAAACGGAAATAATTAAAAATAAAAAGATAAAGTCTGAGCATTGCTGCACAATCGTGAGATAATCGTGTTAGTGGTTGTACATTGTTTTATAGTTTTAAGATGCTGTCTTAGATCGCTTGCTGTTGAGCTTAGTAATAAACCTGTTACATCAACTTAAATCCAAGTGAAAATTTAAAAAAACGAATAATTTGAATTTAAAATCAGTTTCTTTAAACAGTAATTTTAACAGCTTTGTACATTTAGCACAGTTGGGGCTTTCCATAATGACTTTCATAGACTAGCTGTGGATGTCAAAATGTTGTTCTTGTGCTCCGTGTTTAAAAAAGTTCAATGTTGTTTTTTCTTCTGATTCTGTATGCAGTCTGGCAAAGTCTGCAGTGCAGCTTGGAGAATAAGACATCACACAGTGTCACTGGGGGTGGCAGACAGAAGGTGCCTTTTGGATTGTGCCATTTCCCTGTTAGTTTCTAATATTGGTTTCATGAGCATATTAAAAACTCTAATTTATGTACAGAATTGAGAATACAGTACAGCTGTGATGGCCTGGTCCATGTTTGACTGAGCAATGCTTACTCACTTGAGTGGTCCTAATAATGAGACATTTGGCCCTCTGCATTTTTCCAGTCTTGGAACTGTTTTTTATAAAGCAGAAATGTTCGTGCTTAACTTTGCCAGACACATTCTGCTGCAAGTTTATGCATACAGAATAACAGCTGTTTCTGCCTCTGCTACAAGTATATACGCTAATTTAGCTTGACATAAATGTTGTTACTTTGCTGTTAATTGTGAATTATTTTGATGAATTGCCAATTAAAATGCATGTACACAATTTTTATGGAGGATCTACACTTTTACTGCTGCACAAAAATGCAATAATTTTTTTAAATCTTATGTTTATCTGTGTTGTGGCCATTTAAAACCACATACTTATTAAAGAGTAAATATCAGGTAATTATGTCTGCTTGACAGACAAGCTCATTTATAGAGAGTAGTCATTGGCCTTGTATATGTGAGCAATTCAGTTAGATTTTATGGGACTATTCACTATAGAAATAAGGCAAGCTGAATTTAAGACTACTTGTTCTGTGTCACTTGGAAACACAATGATTTGAGATTGTAAGCAGAATGAGTGATAAAGGCCATAGGGAATCAACATCCCAAGAAGCATGCCAAATTTTTAAAAGTCTTCCTGCTCTGAAATTTCAGTAAAATCACCTTCCACTGCTTACTGTCTGCTAGTCTTCAGTGTTTGAATACAGCTATAAAAATATTTGCTGGAAAGAAGTGTTTGTAAATATGCTACATGTTTTCTCTGCTGCTGCTGACCCATAAAAAGTATTCAAAAACATTGTTCTTCTGCCAATTACCAATAAACTACTTTGTTTAATTGTTATGCTTATGCTCGTCACTATGTTGTTGCTAGTAAATAGTGGCCAAATCAATCTTTAGGTAAAGATTAGGAAAATACATAATAATAATTTGTTATGTATTTATGCATGTATTTATGCTACATAGGGTAATAAATATTTTAGTATAGCTAAAAAGCAATATAATTTTAAGGGCAATTTGGATGATTATTACAAAGTCAGTGTATAAAGCAGTCTGTGTACTTAAAGATATTCTTGAGGTGATCTTACATTTAACTGATCTTTTTCGTTACCCATGATCACTTAGGTTTTCTGAATAAGCAAACTCCTCTCATAATAAAATTATTCTTTCTAAGAGTCATATTTCTGCTTCATTAATCTATGGTATTCATAAGTGATGTTATCCTTCAGAGTGACTTTTCTAAACAACATGTGCATTCCTATTACATTTATTTTTTTTCCCTCTCTGAAGCAATCCTTTAGAGGAAAAATGTCTTTATTCTTACAAGCAGTCCATTTGTTACAAGTTTCAGTTGTGGGTGCTTTTTCACTTTTCTTTCTTCTCTTTGTTTTGTGGGGGTTTTTTTTGTTCTTTTTTTTTTTTTTGGTTGGTTGGTTTTTTGGTGTTTTTTTTTTTGTTTGTTTTTTGTTTTTTTTTGTTTTTGAATGAAGGAATTCATGGGGGAAAAATAGTTAGATCAAAAGAAGGCAAAAAAATTAAATTGCAGTTTGGTCTACTGTCGAAATAATGAGCTGTCAAGTGGGTAGCGTATTATATTTTGTTGGTCTCAGGTGAAATTACGGTTCTCCTAAAATAAACTTCAAATGTAAAAGGTAAAGACAAAGCTGCTTATAAATAAGCAAGTCTTAAATTATTATTCCCTCTACAACAGGAGGTAAAGAGTGATAGGCTTTATGCACTTGAATAGTTTGCAGAGGTTAGATTATTTAGTGTGCATTACACATTGAAAGTTTATGCTTGTTTCAGAGATATTTGGAAGCGATAGACTGAGTCCACAAGTTGATGGCATGTATTCTTGTCTAGAAGACTGAGAAGTGTGGAGCAAATAATTTTCCAGATTTATTGGAAATAAGGATCTTTTGGAGAAGGACAGTTCAGTGATTTTACTATATGTAAACTGTGTAAAACTGAATTTAACGAAATTAAGGACCATATTTTCATTAAAAGTGCTATTTAGAGACATTGATGTGTGTTGCCTTTTCTTTTCTTCTTGGAAAATGTGTCTCATTTTAGTAGGTGAGGGTAAATTTCTGTCAGTCAGCTTTTTGATTTCAGAGCCTGCCCTAGAAGTGCATTTTGGAAATCCTAGGACTTCCCTGCTAACACATTTTTCGTTGATCATTTTTGCATGTCAGCAGTGCAGCACTGATTTTGTTTTTCTAAACAAGATGGGACAATGAAAATAAATATTACATTTCAGGTCCTGCCTCAGTAGTGAAACAGGTGCTCTGCTGTTTCGTTTCATATTTGCCTGTCTGAAAGAAGAATGAAGCAGCAGCTGGCTATGCAAAGCATTGCTTACTTTAGTGCACATTGTTTGGGGGATTTTGTACAATATTTGTACCATGAATTGTATTTGGTAACTAATTGGAATGAACTGAAAGGAGAGACCATGTATAAGAATTGAGGCCAGATATTCAAATGCAGTGGCAGCACAAACATAAACAAATGCAGCACAGTCTAGTGGCACAGAGAAGTAATGGCATTAGAGAAACATGTATTAATAAGGCACAACGCCACACATTGATACCCTCTTAGTGAAGAAAAGAATAAAGAGTTCCACTGAGGGCCAAGGAGAAATTAATTTAGTTTGTTTAGGAAGTCATTTAGGAAGACATTTAGGAAGTCATATTGTTTTCTTTCAGTGCGTTATAAAAGCTGTATAAGTACTGGTCATTGGAAGTGTCTGTCAGCAAGCCAGACTTCTCCTTTTAATAGAAAGACATATGGAAATGGAAAGGTGATACAGGAAATACCAACTTAAGTGTTTTTTTCATGTACAGAAACCTAGAATAAATATCATACTCTAGATAGTATGTACCCAGCAGTGCACCAGAAATCTTTTTTTAGATATACCTACTGGAATACTGGGACATTAGCACTTAAAATTAATGTTCCATTGAAAAAAGTAAAGAATTAGAATGATGGAATTTAATGGAATTTTCTCATCAAAAATCTATGTATTTTATTTAGATTACTAGTTTCCTTTAAGCCATTGTCAATGTTTGAAAATTCAGTTAATATTAATCTCTCACATAAGTACTTGGAATAAGGAGGAAGATTAAAACAACTATGTCAGTGGAGGCAAAATATGGTTGATTAAAATCCATTGAGAATAATTTAAACTACAAATTATTCCGTGGCTTGAAGAATGTCAACATCATGTTCCTCTACAATTTGTAGAGCAATTCTACGTGCTTATGAAAATAAATTCCTTATTCAGACCTGGGTGAGAAAAAAGGCATTACCAGTGATGTAGCAGCTGTTACACTGTTAAAGATAAAACTTCAAAACTATATAGTTATCTCTATAATTTAGGCATAATTTAATTAATAATTAATATATTATTGAAAGAAAGGGTTTGCATGCAGTATCTGCTCTAACATTTAGAGAAGCAATGACAATCACGCAAAGATTTTTTTTTTGAGAAATTGTTTATACGTTATAGTGTTTCAAGCAAATGTATACCACAGTAAATTACATCAACTGGGTGGAATCTTTCTGCAGAGCTGTGAATCTTTGAAATAGAATTCCCTATAGACTTTGCTGGAATGTCTTATGTAAAAATCACGGTATGGTATGTTCTCATTGGTTGTTTACAGCCCACTGATTTTTAGAAAATGGGAGAGCTAATCAGTTCAGTGGATAAGAGGGGAAAGAACTTGTGCCATCCTAATTCAGGTGTCTATGCAAATGTCACTTTCTTCACTTATCACTGATTTGCATTTACCAAAATTCCAGTATTTATTTTTAAAAATATGATTGGCCTAGATGTGTTCTAAATCAGCAATTCCTACAAACTCTAGTGAAAGTGCCATGAAAACAGAACACTAAATAAGACCTTTTGCAGCAAGCTATTTTTAGGCTTCAACAGAATTGACGAAAAATGATAAAACTGCATGGATAAAACTGATGGAGAAAAATGTATGCTTTCTAGAGGGAATTTAATCAGGAGCAAGAGAAAATGGGGAGGAAAAAAAAAAGGATGGTAAATTTGTATAAGTGACAAACTGAATAGAAAGGGTGGTGTTTTAAAATAGAGTTATGTTCAAGAAGTAAGTGGAAATGTAAGGGAAAAGAACAATATACAACAGAAGAGTGAGGAGATGGAAGGGTTTTGATGTGAATAGTCCTGTACTACAGGGTGCTGGACTTTTCAATTTCCACTCATTGCAGGTGGAGTTAACTGCAGTGGGCCTGCTGTTGAAAATGAGAAAGAAAGAGAGAAGTGTAAGTTACAGAAAAATAGAAGAAAAATAAATAAAAGAACAAATCTACCATATAAATGTATTCATTGTGCTACTTTCTATTACTTGGTGTTCCAAGTAAATTTATTGTAATGGGACTTCAAACTATTTGGTATTCAGCTAAATGCTAACACTAGATATCCACTTCCATTCATTTCACTATGTACATCCAGAGCTCTGCTACTCAGGAATGCTGCAAGTTGGGGCATCACATATACAGTTACGTAAGCTGTCTGTGCAAGCTTGGCATTCACTGCTCTTCAGCCAAGTTACTGATTTGTGAAATGGAAATGTCATTTGCAAAGTATGTCCAAACCCGATCTTTTTAAACTCTGGATCAAATCAAATTAGGTTTGGTTGGATTTTTTTTCACCTATCTTTCTATTATTTTTTATGTTCCTCTTTCTTTCTCTGAATATTTTTCAGTCACCTTCACTGGAAGGCTGTACATTCAGAAAAGTACTTGAAACTGAAATTCATTCACTTGCTTAGAAAATGTGTAATTGGTTCCCTAAACTATACATCATACATCCGTGTGTATTACAGGGAGTTATTTTGTTCTTTCCAACCTTTTGTTTCTTTTGTTTTGCTTTGCTTGGGATGTGCTGCTACGAAGCAATAAGCAGTTTGTTAAATCTTGGCTGGGTTACATCTCTGTGAGGTACCTCTATTATATTTTTTTTTTGCTTGTAGCCTTGGAAATATAGATCCTGTGCTTGAGAGTTGAATCTCTACTTCGCTATTGCTTCTTACTCGCCAGCACCTGCTTTTCCTTCTGTCTGGTGAAAGAATATGCTGGTATCTTTCTATTTGTTTGTTGGGTTTTCTTCTTTGTTTATTTTTGTGGGGTTTTTGGGGTGCGGTGTTAGGGTTTTTTTGGTTGGGTTTTTTGTTGTTGTTATTTGGTGTTTTGGTGTTGGTTATTTGTTTGTATTTGGTTGGTGGTTTTGATTGTTTTGTGAGGTTTTGAGTAGTTGGTTTGGTTGTTTTTATGTTATTTTAAAAAGAAAAAAGCACTGATTTGTTACATAGATTTTAGCATTTGGAGATGATGGAAATGCATGGCAATAAAGGAATAGTGTCTTATCTAATTGCAGCATAACACTTTTTGTAACACAGAAAAAAACATCTTTAGATCTCTCCATGCTCAGAACAAAAAGAGAAATGGACAATGCTCGTAAAATGCTTGCTCGTAAAATGCTCTCCATTTCTCCAAGGCCTGGGTCATTTTTAAGTATATAACCTTGGATAACTTTTCTCTCTGTAGCAGCCCAACAGAGCTTATTACAGAACCAAACAATTGACCGTGACCAAAAAGAAAAATATCTAAATTTTCAGAAAACTATGCTGAAAGTGTAGGAGGTACACTTACATGAAATCGCTTGCATTCCCACATCCCTCCTGGAATATTCTGTAAGTCCTAAGCATAAAACAGGCAGAGAGCCAAGCTGTCATCCGCTGACATTTATTTCATCCTTTCGCAAGATCAGTGTAGCTAGAGGAGGGTATATGTCTCAGAGTCTTTATGCTATTACTGAAAGTTTTCAGAATGTGTCCAATTTTGAGCCAGGCTTAACCTGCATTATCTTTTGGGCACAAATAAGCACCAGTATAAAATAATTTCAGGAAACAAATGCTGTTAAATGCATACTGTGATTTTTCATAGTGTCAAGATATTTTATACATGTTTCAGTCTGGAACCAAGACAAAGGATGAACTCTTAGTTTACTGTCTGGAATAATACGAGTTGTTTAGAAATTACATTTCACTTAAGGATTAAGTCTGTTTTTGTGTGTGCTTAGAGCCTGACTGTTGATATTTTAAGGAGCACTAAACAGTTAATATTTTACATGCTGCTGAGGAAGTTAATTGAAAAGGCTCTGAATTTTAGATTTGTATATAGAAATTTTTCATATTTTGTGAGGGTATTTTGATACATTTATGTGTTGAACAGTCCCTTAAAAATTAAGCAATGTTATTTTCCTGTAATGTGAATTCAACAAAACCTTTACAGTAGATGTATGTACATCAAAGTATGCAAACTTTCTTTTAATAGCTATGTATTTTTGTAGTTTATAATTAAGATTGAAAAGTGAAAATAAAATGCCATGTTCCAATCCTATTTGTTTACCAGATTTTTTTTGTCCTAACTAGTGGTCTGTAACCAGTTGTTACGATATGTTTATTGGTTTGGGGTTTTATTGCAGTTAACCTTTTAGATTTTTTGTGCTGCATTCATTTAAATTCCCATCTCCATTGCTCTCTGATTACTATCTGCTTCTCAGTACATTTCATATTCTTCTGATCTTTGTGGTTGTGAGTTTTGTGACCTGCTTCTGTAACATGCATACTGACAGACTCAGTAGAAGAGGTGTTGAAATATTGAAGTGTTATGGGTGAACTTGAACGTGATCCTTTCCTACTGTTCATTAGAGTCATTAGAAAGGTAGATTGAAGAAGAGTCTCCATAGCAGAGTAATCCATAGCTACACAAACTCATTAATGCTTTCTGTAGTGGCATTAGGTACTATTCATATACAAGAAAACCAAGCAAGCATACTGAGTTATGTTGTTTAATTTTATTTGTTCTGCATGATGGTTTCTACCTATGTGACAGATGACAGTTCCTCTTCTGTTGCAGATAGGGTCAGCATCTTGTACATTAAGAAAAACAAGGAGAAGCCTTTTGTACAATGAAATTTTATCAGTCAGTTAAATTGGAGCTTTTCCTAGGCGTTTTGCTCTTAAGTGGCTTCACACATGCTACATTATTTAATTGAAAAAAGTGCCAGATTGATACGTCTTCTGTGCTCTGCATTAGTTTAGGATCTGCTCCTGAAGGGGCTTATGACATGCAGATATTTGCATGGGTGGGGTAACTGATGTGCAAAGACCTTGTCAGGCTGATCCTGGTTGGTGCAGCCCTAGGGGAGGTCAGGGAGCTGAGCTGCCCGTGGCACTGAGCTTGCTCTCTCCCATGCCGCTTCCCTTTTGTGCCTCAACAGAGACCTTGAAAGACCCTTTTCCTGTGGCTCTTGTAACCTTGGCCTGGCTGCTGACAGTGACAACAGGGGTGCCAATTAGTGCTATGTGGTGGGGTTTGTTTTTCCTTTCTAATGAACAAAGTCCATTGAGGACTCGATTGACACCACCAGCTTACTTCATGCAGGCCACCAAGTGCCATGGCGTTTTTATTTTGCTCAGTCTCTACTGACCTGGTGTTGAACCTTCATGTGTAATCTGTATATACAGGCTGTGTGTTTACCATTAATTTTAAACTGTTGTACTTGGTAGAACAGGTTTGCTTCTGAAGTTAGATTTGTGAATAAAGCATAGTATTATGTAACTAATATGTAAAATATCTCAGTTTA
Source organism: Cossypha heuglini (assembly GCA_027576195.1). Classification (NCBI taxonomy): domain Eukaryota; kingdom Metazoa; phylum Chordata; class Aves; order Passeriformes; family Muscicapidae; genus Cossypha; species Cossypha heuglini. The sequence continues at coordinate 49,785,644 of JAODKT010001744.1, forward strand.
CTTCTTGTGGTTAGATGCTGAATTTGACTCTGCTCTTACAAAACTCACAAATTTTAGGAACATTCTGAAGGACTAACCAGACATATAAATAGGGAACAGCAGGAATGACAGGAGCATTAGAATTTTGCAAAAAATTAAGAGAATCCTGTGTGTTATAGTAAGCTTTTCAAACTAATACAGAAACATGAAAGTCTGTGTTCTCTTATGTACATCTCATAAGTGATCTTAGGACATCTTTAGTTTACCAAGACTTTTCTGTCAAAAGCATTTAAACATATTCAGACATATCCCAGACTTCTGAGGTTTCAGAGATGGAAAACTGAGCTGAAAAATGAAGTTGTTCTTTAGTATTATGTGGAGCCAAGAATTAAATCGGACATTCTGAAACAGTTTTTATTTTTCTGTCAGATGAAAAGTTACTTTGCTTTTTATTTTTATTTCTTCTTTTAAATATGCATGAACAAACTTTTCTTAGTGTCCAATATAAGTGGCATTGACTAGTCTGTATTTATTAAAATCTGTGATGCCAAAATTCATATATGAGGGTGTGTACTAGACTTGTCAGCTCAATGCAATAGTCTTGACTTTTTGCTTTTGCAGTAATTTTTATATTTTAAAATTTTAAATTATTTGTTTGTTTTCACAACTGAGGAGGAAATAGATTTTACAGTTCAGGTTTTCATTGGGTTTTGTTTTGTTTTTTGTTTCCCACCCAGTGAAAGCTGTGATCCTTTACAGTGAGGTGTATTACAAGCACGTCTGCAATTTGAAATCGTATCGTAGTGAAGCTAAAGTTAAGGAAGTATTAGAATTTTGTTACTACTAACAGTAGCAGTCAGGAAAGCATAAGGACAGCAGAACTAGGTTGCTATTAAATCATAATAGGGCTGAGATTGGACTGTGGATATAGCTTCTTCAAATAGCTGTCTCAGTGCTGAAAATAAGAAGTATGAGAAAATAATTATTTTCAAAACATATATAAAAAGAGTCATGTAAATGTTGCAATAGCTTAGCAAAGTCTGCCAAAATTTTTTGTTCTCCAATTCAGTACATTCATGTGGCTACATATCTGAGAAAGAGTTAAGATTAGAAGCAGGAGGGGCAGGTCTATGACTCGGTGAGAGTGATATTGTGAAGTCAGGTAAGAGTTCTGAGCAAAAATGAGAGAATTCAGGAAAAACACTTTAGCCTCTCAGTACAGCTCCCTCCTGAGTACATTTACTTCTATCACAATGGACTAGGAGAGATCTTTGTTTAGTAGTGCAGTGCTCCTGAGACCTAATTTAGCATTTATAACAAATTCAAGAGAATTGGCAAGAGAGAGCAGAACAAAGATGCAAGTTTGCACCACAAATATTGGTATTTTAGTTGCTTCAGCAAATGCTTTAAAATAAATGCTCCTGGTTTAGATTTTCTGCTAAAAGAGGGCTCAACTTCAGAGATGTGTGTTGTTTCATTATCCAGTTGTGATAATGAGGAGATGGTATAAATGTGTATTGTAGGGGAGCAGTGCCTTTATTATTCTTAAACAGCAAGTAGAAAACCATTAAAGACAAGCATATCAGAATAATTTTGCTTCTGAAAATATGACTTTTTTTATTAAGTCATACTGTTAGAAGCATATATTGGGTCTAATTCTTTGAACACTAAAAAATGTCATTCTCAGGAGTCTCAAAACTTCAGAGTATGACATTTCTTATTCCTTTATATGAGCAACTTCTCTGTGTTTGAGAGTTCAGAATAGTTTTGCCTTCATTTAGCACACAGTTTTACAAAGTTCATCTTTTGCCCTCTGGATTTTGGGCTGTCATTATGTTTTTCCTGCTGTGTTGTCATCATGAATGAAGTTGTATTGTGTGTTCATGTACCCCCATGAATCTTACCCAGCACGACTCTTTACCCCCTGAGTATTGACATCAGTTCTCAATTTTACCACTCGACAAATGTGCCTTGTGGCTATTTCAGAAGTAGAATATGAAAAATTCAGATGTGGAGGAAGTTTGCTTTGGAGTAATGTAGCATTTAGCTGTCAACACAGAAAAACTGCTTTGATGTTCAGAGTTACAGACAGATGCAGTGATATATTTTTAGTTAAAATTGGTTAATTAAATCTCTTGATTGAGGTTTTATTGGTACTCTTAAGGCTGATCCAGTTGTCCTGCAGGTTCATATGTAACATTAGCATTTCTGTCAAAGTGTATTTGATAAATGAAATATAGGTTTGTCAATAACAACAACATATTGACAGCTGATTTGAGTCAGCTCAAAAACAGGCATTTAAGAATGTGTATTACTAATAAAGTCATATTTATACTTTATTTATCATCTGGTTTTGTCTTGCTTCTTCCTTCTTTTCCTTGTCTAAAGAGGTCTCACTAGTAAATACACTGCTTCAACAAACTTGTGCCCACAAAGGCGGTCATGGGTTGTGTCATCCCGCCTTGCTAAAACTTGTTTCTGCAGTTGCTAGGCAGCCCCATTTGAACCAGCTGAAAGCACAGAGCAGTTCCCCTCAGCAGCAGATTTCAATTAAAGATCTGGACATACAGCTAGTTTCTTTGGCTGGTCAACTCCAGCAGTAAAAGGAAAGGCTTCAAGAGCTGTGCTCTGCAACAGCTTCATTCCTTCAGATTTTCTGTAGTAAATTCACTCTGAGTACCTTAGAAAAATATTTAAACAAGTAATTGAGCTGTTTCTGTTTCGTATACATCAGCTTGCAGGGGGAGCTAGTGTTTGCATTGATTGTTTTTCTCCTTCATTTTCAAAATAGATTTTATCCTCTCTGTGGTGGGAGGAGGAGAAAAACAACTGAGCATGAACCAACAGAAAATCCCATCTTAATCTACAGTATGATTAGGAATCCCTCTAAGACATTGTGCCAGTGCTCTCTTCTGCCGAAGAAAGAAGCACATTAGACATTTTCAAAATCATTTTGGGATCTGTTTGAAAGTATTACATCTTAAGCAAAAGCTGAGAATAATCACGAAGCCTTATGATTAACATATTACCTTTCCATTCTAAAATAATTTTTTAAAAGTCTATTTTTTTGTGTTTAGGAGTTAGCTAGGAACTCAAAATCTATGAAAAGGAAATTGTATTAGAACTACATGTGCTGTGTTATGGCTGGAAAAACAGAAGTGACCAAAGCAGGTTTTGGTATGGTGTTATTTGATAAAAGTACGGTTTAGTTGTGCTAGCTTAACCAAGTTAAATTGCTTACACAATCTGAAGCAGAGACTGAAGGAGCACTTTTGTCAACATGCAGCTATTCTGCACTGTCGAAATATAAATACTTTAGTATTGCACATCATGTTTGTGGGCAGGTAAGGCAGAATTTAGGCATTTACTCCATATTTAGAAATATGTCTCTTGTTCTATTCCTCAACACTCTCTTAACATACATTTTTCTACCAAAGGTAATTCAGAACTTGCTTGGCAGAATTACACCATTTTCATCCAAATTCTAATAATGGATAGGCCTAACCTATTATTTAGTCTTTCTATGGAGAAACATTACTGAAGAAAGAAGGAGTAAGATCACAGTGAGTGAGCAGTACATTCTACAAGGTTTTCCACAGCAGTGCAGTAAAATTTATTACAATTTGTATTCTGATCTCTGTTGCCAGAATGTAGTTCCATAGTTTCCCTTAATTTGCCAGCGTTACTGTAGAGATTTTCTGTAGCGTATTTTGTTTTATAATAAATATGTCCAAGGGCTTGCTTTTTCATCAATTTCTGTCCAAATGGAGAGAATGTTCTTTCACTCAGCAGAGAAAGAGATGGATGCTGTGCGTTCAGTTTTAAGTAACCACATCTAAATAGTTTTAGTTCTAAAGAATTCCTGAGGTTTGTTCTCTTCCTCTTTCTAGTCACTTGAGATGATGTCTGGGGCACCATCAGGCTGGATACTTAATTCATGATCTTTCCAAGCATCTCTGTTGAGATCATCACAGTGCTACCCAAGGCTGGTGCTCCTTACAAACCCGTATGATGCACTCCATATTGTCTTTGCTGTCTCATTTAATGCCCTTGTCCATCCTTTAGGAGTTTCCTCCATTGTCTTCTTGGCCCTCCCACATGGACTTCGTATAACCCTTTGGATGTCAACAAAACTCGGTAGCACCAAAGGGGTTTGTCATAGAGCATTATGGGGAATTAAGAAAAATTACCAGGACATTAAATCAGGAGAGAGGGATTATCGGATAATGTATTCACTTAACACTCAACAAGGGCCAAAAAAGCTTATTGTTGACAAGGATCAAGTACTTTGTTCCTCTTTGTTCAGGCTGCAGGTAAATGTGACCGGTGATGTCTGTTAGAGTCTGAGATCACCCACCGCACAGTATTTGGTGGTTTTAGAATTCTTGTTTTTCCAGCTCAAGCACCGAAGGAAGAGTCAGAAGCCGTTTTCCGAGGTTTCCAAGGTGGTTTATTCTTTCTTATCTAAGGAATTCTTTCCCTGACTACAGAGGTCTGTCCAGCAGGTCAATTGGAGGCACACTTCCTGCCCTCTGGGCAGATCTTATCTTTTATACTATAAATTACGTACATGATGTTTACAATTACTTTCCAATA
>JAODKT010001744.1:49790527-49827036 GCA_027576195.1 Cossypha heuglini
ACCCACAGGGGTCTTGGGCACTGTGCCAAGGCCTCTGAGCCCCCTGCCCAGGTCTCGAGGCGTCCAGGGAAGCCAAGGGGATATCCTGGATTCCCACAGGTAAAGACCCACTACAACTCCTCTCACCATCAAAAACGGAAAAGCTAAACAAAAAACTGCTTTTCCTTAAACATCTGTTAGGGTTTTGCTGCTTTGGGTTTTTTTTTTTCTGAAAGCTGCTCAAAGTATTGGATAAAGGATATATTCGTGACGTATTGTGTAATGCTATGATATTCAGCACTTGAGAAAGGAGGCTGAAACCACCAAGACCATAAGGTGAGAAATGGACAGTAGCAAAAAATGTATAGTAGCAAAATAAACATCTTCCACAATGGTCTGCTGTGAGAAGACTGTTAAATTAATTGTACCTCTGTGTCCACAACAGTTAATACTAAAATAACTCCATTGTTATCAAAGAAAGGTGGATCTCGCTTCAGTTTAAGAGTAATGGTTTATTTTCCAGATACTAAGTCTGGATGAAAAAAACACTGGACAATTGAAAAAAAAAACAAAAAACGACCCGGTCAATTCCCTGCCAAAAAAGCATTATGTGCATTATTCTTTCAATGAATTAAGGGTTATTGCAGTGTTCCCAGCCTACATGTTTATTGTCTAGCTCATCACCAGGCTAGTTGTACTAGGGAAATATTTTTAAAGATCGTCTTGGTTGTATCTTAGGAAAATCCTTGTCTGGAATATAACCATGCCAAATACTATCTTGCCTCTGTTTACACACACACAGGAGGAAAGAATGGACTTCTTTTTTCTACTGTGATGGCAGGCCAAATTATGATGAACTTAACATATACTAGGCTAGGACAGGCTGATGTAATGGTCAGACCCATAAAGCCTTGTGGATTGGCTATTTGCTTATTCGAAAAGATGGAGGAAAAGAGGAGAGAGTGCAGGGTGGAGAAGGTGGTCAGGAGTAGGGTCAGATTGGGTGCTGTAGCTACAAATCACAGGGTTTTCTATGTATCTCTTCAGCCTGTTGTTAATACTCTGTGATGGGCTCTGAGAGAGCCTGAGAGGAAGAAGGCTTTAAAATGTCATTGTGAAGTCACTTTCTCTTCTTATCTTTTACCTGAAATGTTCTCTGTATCATCTCTATCCCTGAACAGTCAATAACTTTTTTTACGGTATCCAGCGTTCTGAGATTAAGAACTTCACTAAAAAATCACTGCTATATTCTTTGTAGTAATGGTATAATATCTTATGGTCTGTGTTCTGTAGCAATTTTGATGTGAAGATCATTAAATGGATAGTGATGTTTTGGCCTGCATCTTGGAGGGAGGAAATCAAACAGTCATAGTTACTCTTGCCCTTGCCCAGCTTTCAGCTTTCTCCTCATGGCACATTTCAGCAAGTCTAGCTGAATGATCCTCCTCTGGAAGCTGTGTTCAGTTTTGCAAGAAACCAACTGTAGATAGGCCAGGGACGACTGACTGTGGTAGAAATAGAGATGTTTTTGGGCATCACTCTGGGGTGTATCTATGGAACTGCTGTCTCTGGCAAGCCTTTTGAAGACTGCGTCTTGACAGGCTGAGGGATGCTGAGGAAGTGATGCTTTCAGGTATGGCCCAAAGGCAAAGATAGTATACACAACAAATTTTGCCCAGAGTAAGTTTCCCAGCTGTGTTTTCTCAGGACAATGTAGATGCAGATTACAAATATTACTGGCGATTTAGCTTTTTCATCACAGTGCTATATAATATCTTAGATTCTCTTAAATTTGCAAATTGAGTAGGACTTGGTAGGAGACCCATGGGACACTTGTAGAATAAACTGTGATTGACAGAGCTGCTCTGACCATCTAAAGACAAATAGGCAATCTGAAAGCAGTGTATGTCAGAAACCTGCTAACAGATGTAGGTATTATTTTAATGCTGACCTTCATATAGTTGCTTGGTATAAATTCTGCTCCTTTTTTTTTCATGTACGTAGATTAATCAAGCACTTATCAAGTTGCAGAAGCAAAATTAGGGTTCATACAGAAGGCAGCTGCACTGATGAATATCATATTCACCTGTTCAGTAAAAACCAAACTGGGAGATCAGGAGGTAATCTGATGAGTCTACTGTCTGTAAGGAATACTCACTTAATGTTCTTCAGAATTTCAAATTCAAGACAGAGTCACTCTGGCAACAATACGTAAGTGTAATTAGAAGGCTTCTCACCATCACATGATGATTTTGTAATACCTCCTCTAACCAGAAAAAGTTAAGAGGAATAATTGTGTTAAAAGTTTCTGAAGTGTACATTTGGAGGTGTAGCTTGAAGTCAAGCAGGAGGTCCTTGTTTCCCTTTCACTCTGTTCTGTGACTTCTGAGAATATTTCTGTTTCTGGTGAAGCTAAGTCATTAGCTTGTGTTTCTGAGGACTCCTTCTCAGCCCTAAATTTGCAGGAACCAGGTGAAAAGGATAAATTAGGGCCAAAATGTTTTCTTGCCAACCTCTGATAAAGCATTCCAGCCATCTGCTCCAGTTTTCTACTACTTTCACCTGTATTTCTCTTTTACTAGTCTCTTTCTTTCATTTGATGTTTCTACATTCTTCTCCGCTTTCAGTTATTATTCTTCTGTTCAGTTCAGTTTTATTCTTCAGTCTCCAGATGTCAGCTTTTCTCCTTGTACATGGGTTATTTTTCCTCCATAGCTCTAGCTCTTAAAAATATGACTTTTCCCTAGTCACAACTCTCATGGTCATGTTCTCTAAACCCCTGAGTCTCCAAAGATGATGCATGCAGTTCAGGCATTCTAATGAGATTAAGTTAGTTGCTTTTATGTTTTCATCATTGAGAACGTGTCTGCAAAATTACTCAGTGGTTATCCTGGACATACATAGCTCTTGGGTGGGTTTACAGAGCTCATGTTGTCTCCATAAAGGTAAAGTATGTTAAAAGAAATTACTGATTTCATTGTAATGCTACTGATTTTGAAGGTAAATCTGTGCTGGTGCAAGTACTCCAATATTTTTCTGATGCCATAAAAACTTTGATTATTATCCACCAAATCATTATAAATTCAGTTTGGTATCTATGATGGTGGTCAACGACTCTAAAAGCCTCCTTTTGGCTGCAGAATCTCTTAGCTCTGTGAGCCCATTTGATTTCCACATTTAACTTCTGCAGAAATTAAAAGTTCCTATTTTCTGCTGCCTTTATTTGTGTCTCTCAGCATAGTCCATACAGTGCAGAGAGTGTTCCTCTGCACTGTGCTCTTTTGAGGGTCAAATCCATAAATAAACAAAGATATACCTAACAGAGCAAGCTATATACTGACCACAGATGCTCCTCATTTATAATACTTTCAAAGATTCACTGAGTCAGAAATAGGGCAAGCATGATCCTTTAGCTCCAGAGAGCAAGACTGAACATCCAGTTTACATACTCAAATCTTGGATCTCTTTTCCAAATTGGAAAGTAACTGGATAAAGTAGCTACTGAGTCCGGAACTGAACCGTGATCTTCCTCCTAAGGAGACTTGCTGACTGTGCTAAAGAACCATGCTCATTGTCCCTTGATCTTCTTTAACTAAATAACAGGTAATCCAAAATTGAACAGTGATATGAGAAAAAACTGAGAATATTAATGACCCCTCATAATGTCTTTGAAACCTCTGTGAGTTCATAAAGGTGAATGTTATGGTGTCTTTATTCCTCAGCATGTATAGGCTTTAGCTACCATACTGTGCAGCATTAAAAATAATTGTCTGGATTTTCAACCTGTATTAATCATCACTATTGTGTTGAAAATGCTGTAGTTGTGATAATTATCTCCAGCTGATAATTTGGATGAATGGGTGAGTTGTATTAATTTTTTTTTTAAACAATAATTAAGACATCTGTGTCAAAATAAAAAGTCATCATTCACATTCAATGGAATGGTGAGGGTGTCTTCTAAATATACATCTTCAAATGCCAAACATTAAACTAGGATGTTAGAGTTGTTAAAGTTGTTCTTCAAACAGTCATCATTGAATTCATTGGAGACAATAGAGCAAGTATTACTGAACATAAGGTTTATTTTCATCTCCAAGTACCTGTTATTTCATCCCTCAGTTTGTTTCCTGTGTACAATAAAGATATTTCACTGAATTTTAAGGGGATTTATTGTGATTTCTCCTAAAATATTAGGTAGCCAATTTAATAATTTATTATTTTATGTAAACTAAACTTGATCCTTCTGACTGAATTCTGAGTAAATTCACTCAGTCTTTTTCAATTTGCTAATTGTAAGACAAAGACAGATGGTATCCAAAGATACATTGGTCATTTGAACTGTTTAGCTGACTTCAACACAGATAACTGAAGGTGGGGTTTTTTGTTTAAAATTCTGCTTCTGAAAGAAATAAGGTCTGGCTCCTAGCAATCAATTTGTAATCTTCTTCTTGTTGTTGATTTTCCCCCATTTTTCTTTTAATACTCAGAGCAATGTCTGCATACAGGAGTGAGCAATGCAGTATGGAATTCTGCTTGTGTATTCCTTACATTTTCTCTTCTTATCTCTGAGTATGTCTCCACACACTTTTCCTTGCATTACCACGTTATTTCAGTGAGTCTCACTATTTCAGGTCCTTTCCCTTCAGCAGTCTTGTCTTTTCTGCTGTTATTTGGGTGTTCCCAGCTGTTTCTGACATTGTACTTTGTTGAGGTTTGAAATAAACTTGAACCCAAGCATTTTTTCTCTGCCAGTGATGTCTCTTTCTTGGGAAGCATTTATAGCATGTGCAGCACAGCCTGTGTTTAGACATCACTTCTCTGCTGTTACTTAGGTAATGTTTGAGTAAAAGTCTGCTTCCCATTGCTTAAGACTGTTGTTGAGATTATGCATAGCTGTGGTGACACTGAGGTAACATTGCAAACCCAGCTCTGTATTTTGTGTTGCCCCCATCCCTTCAGTGCAGCACTGCCAGTGCAAGCCTGTACCTGTTCTCTAACTTCCCTTTCCTCAACACACTTCACCTGCCATTTCAGGCAGTAGGACTGTACTTAACCATGTAGTAATTACTTTGCTAGGTAAACCTTTTACAGAATGTGTCCTGCGAGGCCTCTAGTCTGCTTCTTTTGATCTTTTCTCTAGGTTAGCAACAGTCACCTCTGTTTCTTCTCTTATCCCAGATGTGCTTTTTTAATGGACCTATTGGAAACTGTATCCTAATGTCTCTCTCCAGCTATGATGATACATGGTCTAACAGATAACATCCCTTTCTGTACTCTGGCAACATTTACTAAATAAATCACAAGAAATTTAATGAACTGCATACCCAGCTAGCTCTGCTCTTTGTTACTTTTTAAAAGATATTCTGTAGTGTTGGTTTCCTTTTGGGGAAATACAGCTAAGCAATCAAAACACAATCAGACATATAACATCTGTAGTCTGTAAAAAGTAGAGTTTCTGACCAAAAGAGATGTATTAAATGTCCCAAATTCTGGTGTCACTACATGAAATAGTAACATCATGACATCTCTAGTAGCCTGAAGCATTCAAATGATAAAATTTTCTGTTCAATACACTTTGTAAGAACCTCTAGTCTGGAAAATCCATTTTCTGTAGGGTTTTGTAATAATAGTGTATTAATGCTTCTAGCGCCTCTATGCCCTTGCTTTTATTTCTAAACTTTCTGTTGGTGTTTTGTTTTAATGAATATTTTGCCACTTCTTAAGTTCGCTGTATTCACTTATATGCCTGAACTGAACTTGGTAAGAAGGCTATCTTTGCTGCTAGTTCTCTACAAAGAAAAGTCAATTTCCCAAAACCTTTCATGTACATCAGCCCCTGTGATATTTTTTATGATGTGTTATTTAAGATGCTGGATCATATCATGGTCGTTTTGCCAATTCCTGTCATATGTCAGTGAGTGACCACTAACTGAGCTGTTCATAACCGAGTTCAGCCGATAAAATTTGAGCCTTTTCATGTGTTCTTGTTCATACATCTATTTGAATTACCAGCTCTTCTCCAAATTTTCTCATGTAACTGGAAGTATTGGGCAGTATGTTCAGAAGATGCACAGGATTCACCTATCTAATGTTCTTTACCATGCTACATTTCAGCCTTATTCCTTTGTAAAGCAGGAGTAACAATTTCTGTACTCCTGGGATATTTGGTTGTTAACTTGCTGGGATCTGCACATTGTTAGGTCAATGTCAGGGTATTTTTTAAGTGTCTTTTACTAGATAGGAGATTTTCCTTGGGGCGTTCTAACATCAATGGCTGAAATTGAATGCAGTCACCACTTTTTCTCCACATCATATTACCCACTGATACAAATGAAGTGTGATTACAAAAAGAAGAGGAAAGTGATTACAAAAAGAAGAGGAAAAGTTGTGGGAAGGAGAGAAGGTTCCTACTGAAATAGGCAGGGTGGCAATAAGAATTTGCCAAATTGAAAAGTTGTTGTAATGCTTCTGAAACAAACCCCACAAAGAAGTCATCTGATACCTGATTGCCTTTGCTTGATGTTAGTGTACTGCCCTAAATAAACTGTTGGGACTTTTCCCAGAATCATGTCTCAAACATTTGGCTCATTAGACATAAAAAGGCTCTGGAGTCTTTCCCTGCATTTTTGGCTCATTTACTCTTTTTGCCTTCAGTGCAGCACAGAGTAAGACCTTTTTGCAGGCCATTAATATTTTGAAAGAGAACCATAGAAAAGTTGTCAAAATGTTTGCATTTTCACCACATTGCATTGGTGGAGTTACTTTAATGTTATTTTTATTTTAACCAAAATTGTGTATAATTGAAATTATTAGAGTTTTAATACTAAAAACTTTGAAGTTCAGTTCCACAGACATTCAGTTCCTCATTGCTTTCCTTAATTGGTCACAAGGTCTCTGGGAATTCTTAGAATTTTCATTAAAATCTGTGAGGTTTGGCTAATAGCTTTGGAGTATTTACTCTGGCACAGGAAAATCTGCATTGTGATAATTGTTACCATCATCTAGAGAGCTACACAGATACCCTTTATGTTTCTTCCATGTCTCATTTGACTTTAGAAGCTATTTTATGGAGGATAGGTTCAGGCTGGCAATTCATATATGTATCTGTATTTTCTACCATTTTACCCTCTCCTTGTACATAAAGAGTTCCCATTGCAGTGATTTTGTTGGGCCAAAATAAAGCTTTAGTGGTGTAGTAAAGTGATCAAGTTGTTCAACTCAGGGTGTGGGAATATGGAAAGATTATGCTCTTTGTTGCCTCTCATTCAGACCTAATACTGTTTTTCTTTATGTCAAATTATTTACGTTAGCTTTTCAGCAGATACACTATTTTTCATACCATGAGGAAGCTGGAATTTTCCCCTTTCCATTTCAACTGCAATACTAGAAATAACTTATAAATTTACTTGTCTCAGGTTAGAAACTTGGTTGAAATTTGAAAAAATAGGTTTTCAAGTTCCATGAATGCATGTACTATGGTAGAATATGTAACACAGTTAAGAGGGGAGTTTAGTCTGTCAAGGCTTACTTAATGTTCTCTTAAATTAGAAACAATGTAAGTGAGCCTTGACAGACTCTAAACTAGATGGATTCTAAAGCTAAGGCAGGCAATGCAGTTTTTAATAACCAGCAACTAAGAATGTTAAACAAGTAATGGATTTCTATTTTATAATTAAAAAAAAAAAAAACTGTCTTACTTAAATCACAGTGATCAGTTCAGTGTGTTGTAATTACAGAAACAAGCATGTAGTTCACATAGTTGGAAAAAATAATGAGAAAAAACAAAATAAATGCCTGCGTTGAACAAAATGGGACTGCAGTTTCCTTCAATTATGCATGTTTAGTTGCTTAATTTCCTCCATAAATAATCTAAAGTCTCTAGAGTGTGCATTAGGTGTTTTTGTCCAATATTTGTCCAATATTTGACATTTAAAATTCCAGGTGGGCTCATTTTCTTTCAAAAATCTGACACATTTTTTAATTAATTAAGGTTATTCTAACAAGTGACTTCCTAGTGTAAGTATTCATAAATTCAAAATTCTGTAACATCCTTTCATATTTCTTTAAAATCAACTTTAATGGAAGTTAGTTACGGCTTTTTCCTAAAATATTTTTGGAAAGTGACTGTGAAAGGTACACAAAGAAACTTAAATATGTCTTCCCCCGCCCCAAAATAATTTCTGAAAATATTTCTAGGTATTTCTTAATATTTTATCTGTGTAAAACTCTCTCACAAGGCTGCACACAGGCAGATAAGACACAGAAAAAAGAAAAAAATATAATTCAAGTAATAACGACAATATGCCAATATTGTACTATAGTGGTACATAGTGGTCATGAGGAGTTGTTTTGTGACCTGCTACTGTGGTACAGGATTGTTCGGTGCCTCTAAGGAGATTGATCAGCACCTTTCAGTATTAGACCCCCTAAATTTAATTCTGGACTAGTAACCTTATGCTAAATTGAACAGTTGTTTACTTAATTTTTCAGTTATGACCAAAGGGGCTGTATCAGACTATTTCTGGCACCAGCAGTGGTTGCTGGGTTGCTGCTTTTATGACAGAAAAAAAAAAATCATAAACAAGCAAACAAAATAAAACTGTTCTTTTCTTATCTTGATGCACAGACAAAATTGCTGTTCTGGAGAACTTGAGGGCAGTAGTATGAAAGGAAGCTGCTTCAAATCTTGTTTGTTTCGCTGGCAGAGATTACTTAGTGCCCAAATACTTTTCCCAGTCATTTGCAATTTAGTGTGAATTTTGCAGAACCATCTGTGTTGCTCTGTAGTCTTACTCTAAGTGACTGGAGTGTGGGCTTCTAATTTCCATGGAGGTGTAGTCACAGAATTCTCAAAGGACATAAACACTCACTGTGCTGCTTTGTTTATGTTTGTATTTAGAAAACTTCCTGTTCTATCCATTAGATGCCTAAATTTTAGAAAAAATATGACAGTTGCCAAGCTTCTATGGGAATTTCCATGAATTTAACTGTGCAGCTTTCAGCCTCACAGGTTAAAAGCCACTGCTGTGGATGGTAGTCAAACCTCGTGAAACATAATTTGCAAATGCGTCTTGTACATCGTAGGGTTCTGATTGCCAGTGCTCTGTTTTCAGAACATTGTGACTCCGTTGTTTCTGCTAGTTTGTAAGTAATTTCTGACACTTGCATATTCCCAAAAGCATTTTTTCTGGTAGCTTTATTATCTAAATGAGATTATTATTAAAAATTGAACAAACATTGTTTGGCTTCCCTTTGAATAAAAGAAGAGCTCTCTTGAGACAGTTATTAAACTTTACTCGAGGCATTGTACTTCAAATAACAGGAATTCTGTCAGTTATGAAAAACAAACAAACAAAGAAAACAGCAACAAAAGTCCAAATGAAAGCCCACAAATACTTTTGATTGATTTAGAGTGTGCAGGGGCAAATGAAGACATAAAAAAAGCTTTCTGCCAGTAGGTTAGATGCAGACTGCCCGGATGTGCAGACTTCCCACCTAGAACAAGGCTGGACACATCCATTCTTGAACTTACTGTTCCAGATCCTCAACTTCTTTATCATGAGAGACAGGCATTAAATTTTACACAGAAGGGTTTTCCTTGGGTAGCTTATTTATGTACAAAGGACTTTTAACCTACATGACACCCAGTTCTTCCAACTGTGTGCCTGAAACCATATGGGGCATGGTGTGTCATGTAGCATCTCTGGTGCTGGTCCTCTTAAGTGAGATCTAGGGCCTGACTTTCTCCTCTTTGAGTCCAAGCCCATGGCATGAGGGAAATTGGGTGTCAGTCAGGTAGCCATGTGTCTTTTTCTCCTGCATCTGAAGACCACTCTTGAGTTGTGTTGAGCTGCTGAGGCATTGACTGTCAGGTGAATTTTGCTAAGAAGATATAAGGAGGAAAAAAAATGGAAGCCAAAATCCTAGACTCAAGTGACCTTGCTGATACCTAAATGTTTTTAGAAAGGTTTCCTATTTAGATGCTCCCCACTAAATTTTGATTCTGACCTTTCATAAGGGAGATTTTACACCGGAAGTATTCTGGTTATTTCTTAACCATTCCTCTTTCCAGACAACTGCTATTCTTCAGGTTACTGAGGTTCATTTTATACTGTAGAATCTAATTCCATTACTGTGTAACTGAACTTGTGTTGGTCAATACTAAAGGAAAGTTTGGTTTTCTCTATCCCCTGTTAAGCATTGTATTTTACGCTTCAAAAGTATTGTCAGTGACCTCAGTGACCTCAAAAACGTAGTGTGGAATACAATCTCTATCATATGTACAGACCATGTGCAATGAATATTAAAGGAATCACAATAAAGATTATATTCTGCCATGAATCTGTGGGGTCTACATATGTAATGCTAGGACAAAAAGTTATTATATCCACATTAAAAACTTAGTTTAAAATGCAGAAAATGGCCATTTTACAGAGTATTGCAATATTAAATATTTGTAATATTGAAATATTTATAATACTGAATGCACTGTCTAATGCTATAATGTGTAACAATATTTTAATACTGGCCACGCTCAAAGACCTGCCAGTCTGCAATTAGGTAACTTATCTGAGTTGTTTCAATATTATAATTGCTTTCCTACTCTTGTTACGGGGAAAATATGGACTAAGTAAAATAATGCTGTGTAATTACCTCTGACATTATTATTCAGTAAGACTATACTAGTTTTGTTATTATAATACATATTTTGTGACTGAATAACTGTTGAATAATGTTGCTCTTGGTGCTTAATTCTGTCGTCCAGATTCACATAGTTTGATGTTTGCATACAAGTAGACCTTGAGTGCAAAGGATCCAGAATGATGCTGCAAGTAGGGAGGGGACACAACTGAAAGGAGTATTTTGTCGGCAAGAAGACTTCAGGCAGGCTAGAACTCAAAATAGTGGGAGGAGAATTAATAAGAAACTGTTCATGTTAAAATTAGTTCAAAAGATGGAAATTGCTTAAAGGAGGAGAAAAAAAATCCAGAACAACAAAATATGTGCTAGAGGGAGAGGAGAAAGATTAAGAAATCTGAAAACTTGCTTCTGAAAATTACTCATGATAGTAATATATATGTGAGTAATACATGAGAGACTTAAATAAGCCCTATAATAATCTTTTGAATAAAAACAAAATTCTTGCCTTTTAGAAGACTGATAGTATTTCATTGATGTAAGAAAATATTTTTGTAAGGAATAAAGAATCATTGATTCATGGAGATAAAGGAAACTGGGGAGATCTAGGTAGAACAGGTCTATTTTGACATGGTATCCTAGTTGTCTGTGAGGTCTCTGCTTGTATTTACAGACATGTACCCAAAGTTCCTGCAACTTTTCAGGCTACATTTAAAGTGAATTCTTTACACAATGTCTGCACAGTGCTTTTGTGTCACGACAGTGCTTCTAGCGCTAACAAAGAGCCTGGATACAGAGGAGCCCTGAATACCTTGGTAAAAAAACCAAGATGGCTGATTCACCCCAGTGATCATCAATAGCACCAACATAAGTTGGCCCTGAGAAGCAAGAAAGGGAAGGAAAGAGATTTGCCTATATGCAAAGATGGGAAAAGTTTTTACCATACTAAAAGGATAATCATAAACCTCCTTACTGATTGTGCTGAAGGTAAACCAAACATTGACTGTTCCTCATTTAATGGCCTATTAATTATTGGCCATTAATATTATCATTAATGTTACTCATTTAAGATTGTGTAGACACTCATTCCTAAATACAAGTTTCCAGACTGCTGATGGTGAAATATTTCCCAGCTGTTGCATGGACTCTCTAGGTTTCGAATGCATGTGTCACTTTTATGTGGAGGAGGATGAGCCATTGAATTTCAGTGTCTGCGTGTGTAAATCCAGATCCTAGCTCTCCACCTTGTTCATGTACAAACACAGATGCATGGTGTGTATCGTGAAGGCTGAACTACAGAAACCAATATTTGCTTCTAAATCAGAATTCCACATGGCAGAAGAGTATCACAGAAATACCACAGAAGCTTATAGTAGTAATTATTTTCAACCCTGTTTTATAACAAGTGTGGTGTTGCATTCTTTTTCTTCTGCTAGGATTGAGGCAGTGCACTAGCCAGAGGCTGAAACACTGCTTGGGAAAAATCTGTGAGAAAGGGTTTGGGCACATTTCTTCTCTGTATTTCTTACAGTCTTATATAAAGTAGGAGAATTTTCCAGTTCTTAATTGATAAGAAGGTATATTAGAAAAGAAGTTTTAGCTGATACATGACACATTATTGTCTTAAATAAATTGGATTATTTCACGCAGCACATCAGCTTTGGTGAATGTGATATGGCTGTTACTAGCTAACACTGAAATACATGTTATTTTGTGAGGTTGGTTTGTTTGGTTGGCCAATGAGGATGGCATGGAATAAGTAAAAAGAACAGATTTTTCCAGTTGGGTCCTTTGCCATCATTATTTCATTTTTCACACTGTCTTTAGAGAGTGTTTAACCTTTTCAGAAAATAAGATGGAAGCAATTGCAGGAATACATTGTGACTCTCATTTTATAGGAAGCTTTGTACTAAACAAGACTTAGATATTAGATATCAAGTAATATGTTTTTTTTTTAAAGGAACACAAAATTAATTTTTCTATTGGCAAATACAGCCATATTTAAAAGAGGTTACAGTGTTGCAGCAAAACATTTCTTTTGCATGGCATTAGGAACTCTGTGGTGATGAAGTCAGTAATCTCAATCCCTCTCATAATAGTCCATAAAAGCTCTAAGATCCTACTGTTTAAACAGATAAACCTTACATGAAATAGCTCGGACATGAAGCTGAGCCCTCTGCAGGTTCCTGGTACACACAGTGGCTGTATTGTGAGAAGTCTGACTCATAAAGGGTGTCTTACATAAAGCATACTATATAAAGTAGCACTTCACCCGATGGCATACATTCAGGGCTTCAGAAGGTTCTGGAAATCTCCTGAAATTTGGATGTGTCACCATGTTTGAGTCTGCCTGTGAATGTAAACATGAGATTTTATAAGTGTACATGCACTGATCAAACCTAGTACAGTTGAAGTAGCAGTCAGTAAGGAAAGAGGAGCCTGTCTGTTGGAAAATTTGGCAAAAACTGGCTTTTGCCAAAAATACCAGTGCAGCTTTAGTATCTGCACAGAGCAAGTAAGAATTTAGCCTGTGCATGAAGGATTTTTTGTGGTGAGCTGACTGAAATGGAAGAGGAGTCTTCCTCTGTATGCTAGCACAAAACAGTTAAACTTTCTGTATATGATGATTAATAGTTTTTGGTTTTTTTAATTGCCAATGTGCTAAAATATGCAATAGGAATTATATTTCAGCCTGCAAGCACATCTTGTTCAGCTCAGCTTTGCTTTACAGCTCACAGGCTCTCAGCCCATTAATCACAAGGTGACACTCCTAAGTGGTAAACCTGATGATACATATTAATATTTATGGCTTTGCTATACTGTACTTTTGCATGTGCTATACTGGGAAAGAGCAGTTCTGTCTATCAGTATGAGCTAACACCTCTTTATAGCTGTAAACTGACAAGCAGCACACTGGCATTTTTTCTAATTATTTTACCAAGCTGATGGCAACTAATCAAACTGAACTGCCTAGTGGTTCCACTAGTTGATTTCAGTACCTGCTTTGGGGTTTTGGGAGTTTTCTTTCTCACCATATAGAGCATATAGAATATAAAATATAGATGGGATTATGGCATACTTCTTGAATGCAGATTGGTTTACTCATCTTCAGAGAATGACTACTGTAAGGTCAGCCCTAAATGTTCCTGGTTTCAGATACTCTTTTATTTAATGTAAACAAACATTTTCAGTGGAAGGTACAGAATAATTTGAAAATTAGACCAAGCACCAAGGTATATGAATAAATACATATAAAGTAAGAGAGAGTGTATTTGTATATATAATACTTCCAGTGTACTAGTAGTTTTCAATATAATACTTCAGTATAGTAGTACTTTGCTTATAGTTAAGTGTCAATCCTGCAAGCGTTTTGAAGAAAAATCTCTCCAAGTATGCATGATGTGAATTATTTTGAAATACAGAGGGTTTTTCTGTGATTGGTTTGGGTATTTTTTTTTAAAGACATTTTGCATTTTAAGGAATCATCTGTGGCTCTCTGCTATTTCTGTGGAAAATGGTACTGTTAGAAATTACAAACTTTTCACATCAAAAGTTACTGCACTATTTGACCTTGAAAAGCAGCAGTTTTTTTCAGTGGTCTAAGGATCTCCCACTCCCCCCATACACACAGTCCTTGAGAGTCAGTCAGTCTGTAAGTCACATGCATAGAGCGAGCCAGTTGTATGTTGTAATAGTCTAGCTTGAGAATACTGGCTCAGCTCATGTTGGAGTGCATGGGTTTAGAGATTTTTGGTAACTCTTAAACTTTTCTAAAACTAGGACTACATAAAAAAATCCCTGTGACCTTTCTTAGCCAAGCTGACATGTTGTTTCTCTAGCTGAAAAAAAACTGATCTGGTGTGCTGAAACCAGATTCCAGGCTGTGCATTCTGTCAAGGCTACTTTTCTTTAGCAGCTCTCCAATCCTTTGTCACGTCTTAAAAAAACCCCCCATACAGTGCATATAATAATGCATCTACTGATATTACACAAAGTGAAGTAGGAATATTCTCTATTGCTAACATCTAACTGGTAGATTCTAGGTTCAGAGAAAATCTGCTGCCATACTAGAAAGGCCTACTTGAAATTATCTGTGTGGGCATCTATATATATGTATACAGTTATAAATAAGATATATAACGCATATTCAAATATGTATGTATACGCAGAGAGGTACACGTGTTTATGTAGACACATCTCAGGGCATGTTTTGGCCACGTTCCATCACCATTTTCTCTCTTTGAACCACTAATTAGTAATTCATTCTGTTATATCAAAACCAAAATAATGAAAGTTTTTCATTAATCAAAAATGCCATAGATTTGACAACTGTGTTCTTTTTTAAGTTGTGTCATCATACATGTGCAGCATTTGTGGAAAACTGCATCATGTTCCCTTAGGGCGCATACATATAATTATATACAAATCCTTTTGCTGAACCTGTTCTTGTGTGTTGACTCAATAAGCTCTGGGTAAATGTGGCGCTGCATGTCAGTTGTAATATTCAGGAAGAATAAGTTTCTGTATTTGACAGCTATTATATGTGTCAAGCACAGTGTTCAGTTCTATATGAAAGAAAAATAAGAGGGTACTGCAACAAAACCAACAGGGTAACTCGGTCTCCTTGATGGACTTCCTGCCACCTTGGTTTTTATCATACTGCAGTACACAGAAAGATTAGGCCTGCACTGTGTATGGAGTTTGCCCTTGATGAATCCAATCATTTGAGCTTTCACAAAGAACAAGCCTCTCTAAAACCAGAGTGGATTTGTAAAGTATTTACTAAGCTTTAAAACCCAGCATAACAGGCATGATTAAATAGACACTGGTGACAAACAAACATTTCTGTAAGGAACAGCACAACACGTAACAATAACCTTTCACAAGTTTACTGTTTGTTCGTGCTGCTGCTGCTTTCAGGAGAACTGAAAATGTGCAATATTTTATTCATTCAGGATTTGTTGGAGGACTAGAAGAGCCCTGTTTATGGTGTGTTTCGGGGGTTGTGCTAATTTTATTACAAACCTGTATTCTCTTTACTTCCAGTAGAACCCCAAATAAAACCTCTTGTGAGCAATTCAATGTTTGTAACACTATTGTGCTTCAGGTGTGAAGGCAGTGGTTATTTCACTCTGTGGCAACAGAGAGTTATGTTGCTTTTCAGCTATACCATAGTGGTGAGTGACTGGCCCATTTCATGGTCTCCCAGTAATGTACAAACCATCTAGCAAACCGATGACCAAGTGCACTATGTTTTCAGCAAGGTCTCTCCTTTGAAGACTAGCAGGGACATTCAGGCAGTGGGAAGCATCCCAGCTGTGCTGAATTTGCTCCTGGAGCCCTAGCACAGTTGTCCATGTGGATGATATGGTAAATGCTTTGCCCAAGATCAAGCCGCAAGTCTGGAAAAATCATTAAGGAACAGTGGTTCTTTGTCCCATCCTTACAAACTGCTACATATGAGTTACATTAATCCGTAGAGATGAAAATTAATACAGCTACAATTACATAGTGGGGAAAAAAGGTAAAATACAGTCTACTGCTATTCTTTTGATGAGTGGTAAGGAACATGATGTTCTGAATGGAGTGTTCTGTCCGTCAGCAAAAATGCAGCCTTTAAGCAGTATGATTAAATAGACTTGATAGAGTGGATACTATCTTTCTAAAGATACTCCTTTATTCTTAGCTTAAAAATAATAATTGAGACTATAAAGCACCACCACAAATAGGAGACCAGCAGCCAAATTGCACAGAAAGGCATAGATAACGTTGTTTTAAAGCCCTGAAGAGGGTCTCCTACATTAGGCCAGTGGTCTCAGGTGTGTCTTCTGGAAGAAGCACAGAGAAGGATTGGGAAAGACTTCTGTAAATCTCATGTGCCTTTCACCTCACTTTATCAAATTTATTGCCACAACAGTTCTATTGAAATTTACCTCTAGCTGCAAGATAGTTGTGATTTTGATGTGCTTTATTTGTTAGAGTATTTAAGTTTACTTTTCAGCTTTTAGGTCTAATTGGCCTATGGTCAAGAGTTCTGACAAAGCACATGTTGGAACGATTGCACTGGAGAGAATCACAGGACCAGCTGCAAAAGAGAAAACAGATAGGAGGATACAGGTCAGGAACAGAGCATTACATATGCCAGCACACAGCATATCTCTATTCATACTGTTATCCCTTCTTCCACTCCTGTGTGTTTTTATTTTTGGCTTTAGTGAATGCTGCATGTGGTTTTCTGTAAGCTGTAACCCGCATCCTTAATAGAGACATCACAGCATTTCCTCAGGGTAGGGTAGAGATTTGGAGACACAAGAAGGGCTCTTCTTCTTGCAGGTTACATGAGCTCCTGCCTGGGGGGGTCAGATTTGAGCAGAGACTGTGATTTCCTTTCATTCTTACTGCTACCTGAACTCTCTATTGGGGAGGCATAAACTGTATCTCAGTTCACTGAGTTGGTACGTGGCAATGCTTGCACTTAAAAAGTCAGTGTTATCCAAACGTGATTGCAAGTTGAATGCCCCAGTAACAGTGCTTCTAGATGCGGTGGTTTTGTCTGAGTAGCCCGCTCAGGGTTTGCTTGTTTGTAGCAATGGCTCTGCAGTTTTAAGGCAAGCCTTAAAAAGTCAAGTAGACCCTTGTTCATTACTTCAAACACAGCATGAAGGCTCTCCATCTCCAGGTTCTTCTTTACAGTGTTATGCTACTGTTTTTGTTTCGGGAGTGACACATTTGGCTGAACAAAATATCTTCACTACTGACAGCCCCAGGAGAGGTAGCTACCTGCTTCCACATTGTGCTGTGCTGGATTGTGTAGTGAGTGAACTGCAGGGGCAGGAGGAGATTATGAAATAATTCCAGAATCACTGTGGCTGCCCTAGAGGATAGAGCAGCACTACAGACGTTCTGAGAGGTTTTTTCTACAGAAAGTGTTTGTGTCAGGACATCCCTATCTCTTTTTCTTCATTTTTCAACCACAAAACTAGGCTCAGAATTTGATTTGGCAGCCACTGAGCCATCATCATAATATAGCAGCATACAAACCTAGGCAAAGAACAGATCTATCACTATATCTGACTTACCTCTCTGCTTATGCACACTCCCTATAGATCAGCAAGCTCTGTAGCCAGTCAGTCACACATAAGTTGTGACAGCACATCACAAGCTTGGCAATTTGGAAGCCCAGAGTACAAGGTAAAACATTCAATTTTTTTATGTGAAAACATCAGTCTTTTCCATTCCAATACTTTATACCTAATCCACTTAATTCTCCCAAAACATTATTTCTCAAGAAGACGTCATACACTTCTATATCTCCCAGCAGATGGAAGGCAAACAAGGAAGGAACAAAAACAAACCTTTCAATATAAATTTTCTGTAATGTTTATTTATTTTTCTGTAACATATTTTTGTTCTCTCAGCTCAGGACTTTTTAAAAAAGAAATTATTTCTTAGTATATTAACTTTAATGTACCAATCTGAAAACCACAGTCTTGAGATAAAGATTTAGGTATGTGAATTGATAGATAGTCATGAGAAGAATAGTATAGATATGATAAGTACCATTACCTGTCTTTGACATGGAAATACAGTTTAGTTTGAAGCTAGTGACATGGATAAGAGGTATTTTTAAAGTAGCTTTAGAGGTTGCATTGGTTGTCTGTAGAATGTGAATTATTAAAATGTTTGGACATGTCAGAAAACCCATCCCAGTTAAAGGCAGTGGCTCTCATTTAGAGGCATTGAACAGATGCTCTAGAAACAAGATATTTCAAAGAGCTGTTGAAGAAAATATGAATTTTGTATGTTTTGATGTTGAATTAAGCCAGTAGTAACCATAGAAATAGCGATATGAGGTTGAAATGTATAAAATTTCAGTTAAAATAAATAAGAATTAAGTGGATTTTCAAGCATTTTTACTGTTGACAAAAGCTATGGGGCACAAACGAAATGTGCTTATTCTCTCCAACATGAGACTACTGAAAATACTGAATACTGTTGTGTCAGTCTTATGGTATCTTTTGAAAATGTTAGTTAAAACAAATCAGTTGTCAGTTCAGAAATCTGAGAGGAGATATACAGAAAGACAAATTAATAAATAAGGTTATAAAACTTAAAAGTTTAGCTTCTATGTTAGACTTGTTCTGTTTTCTGTCATGTGATATGAATCTAATGGAGATCTGCCCATGGCATTGCAGCATGGGACTAATCAAGTAGAGTGTGTTAATGACATTGCATTTCATATGATACTTCTCAGACTTTCTTTGATCCCTGTACCTAAATGATATTCAGATTTTTTTATGGATCTCTGTTCAGCCCTAGCCTTAAACTTGTAATTTAAAACTGTATTTAAATGAAAATAAAGTAGTAGCATCTTTGGAGCAGCTGAAGGCTTTAGAGCATGAACTAACAGACCATGCACTAATCTGGAATCGTGAGTCTTGAAACTGCACTTGATGGGCTTATCTGAAGATTTTTTTTTTTAAATTTTTGCAGTTTGTATATAAGTATCTGGGCTTAGCTAGTTTCCTACAGTGTCATTCACTGTCTGAAAATTTCATTGTTGGTGGAGATCACAGACTCTAAGCTGGACATGAAGCAGCTCTATCAGCTCAAGAGGCAATTGCTGCTTTCTGAAGTGCCAGCATGCAGGATTTCAGAAAATGGCACTGTGCTGTAGCAGCCTGTGCACCGACTGACTCATAAAAGAACACATCACAGTCTTGGTCATTGAGACTGGCATAGAAGCCAGATAGACCTTTGGTATTAGAAAAATTCAGGTTCAAATAGCAACTTTGAGACCATCCAATGCTGTAATTATGCAAGGTGTATTGTTCTGGATCCCTGGTTTGCCAGGCCTGAAGTGGAATTGGTTGTAATGATGGTCTGAGCTATCAGTCTACCAAGGAGAACATACACTTGCAATGGCTTACTTTCTTCATGAGAGGGTAAAGCTTCAAAGATTTCATATTTTTAGTGAACGTAACAAATGGAAATGCCTAGTTCATCAACATGCATATACCTAATTCTGGGATCTTGATAAAAATGAAATAATATTTTAAATTGATATGAAATAGGACATAATCTCAGGAATTATTGCTGATCTTTCTGTTGTGAGAAAAAAATATGCTTTTGCAGCACTGTAAATTCTGAAGTGATATTGCCATGCTCAAAATATCCACATGCCAGAGGTTCCAAGAGGCAGATCATAAGCGATAACTCTGAAAGCAGTCAAATTTAAATCACAGAGTTTGCGGAATGCAAGCTGTCTGTGATTTATCTTCCTTCCATAACAGTTTTAATATTATCAAAATTAGATTTTTTTTTTTTAGTTGGAATGGCAAGGCATTGGTCATTTATGTTTTATAGGACTTGAAGAACCCCAGGGACATGTAATTCAGCCACTAGGGAGGATAGAATTTAAAAGTAAATAAGCAAGTTCCAGCCTCCAGAAGCGTTACAGGGTATGTGAATATTTATAGAATTATCCATCCTGTTCTCCTCCACCTGCTTTGAGCAGTGAAGAAGTGAAAGAAAAAAGTGAAGAAAAATATACAGGACTTTTATTTTCTTCATACGGCAAAGAAACCATCTCCCTAGGAGAGACCTAGGGATGGATGTTCGTTGCTTGCCTGTGCTTTCAGAAAATGGGGCAGCATGTTAGAGAATGGCGGGACTCCTAATGACCACAGTTTCTTCCTTTCAAAGGTACCATGATATTTCCGGTGTAGTTCACAGTGAAGCCATTTTTCATAAATACTTATATTCTTATTTAATTAAATAAGAATAATCTCTTGAGAACCTGCATAGCATAGCAGGTTCTCAGGAACTCCATTTAATCTTAACTACCTGTTGCTCAGCAAGCTTCCCTGTCCAAGATCAGTTTTACTTGCCCTTCCTACAGGCATGCTATAATGAAAGAATTGTAAAAGCAGTTGTGTATTAATACTGTGTAGCTTTAGTTGGTAGATACTCACATGCTCTGCCCTTTTCACATTTTGTGGGGCAAAATAGACACAATTCAGCAAAAGCAAGATTCAGAATCATAAAGCTGAGTCAAAAGTACATCTTGTTCTTTCATATCACACAAGGTAAACAAAATTGTATTTTCTTAGTCTGCAAGTGTTGCCTTCCAAAGATGGAGGTAATCCATGAGATAATTTTTCTTCAAGTTACTCCTTAGTTTCCAAAGGCAAGCATGCATTCAAAGTGTTCTTATCTTCATGTGTTCAGGTTCTTTAACTGGTGTTCAGGTGTTCCCCTTCTTTAAATGCTTCACCTTGAACTGCTGAAGGATATTCTGAGGTATTTTAAGTTCCTACATTCCTACATAAGTTCCTCATAATGTGTTATGAGCTTTTTGATTCACTGGGATTTTTGCAACTTCCGCATCTATTCTTTACTTTAGAGAGAGCGAAAATGCTGTCACAGTGCTCTCTGTTGCACTGAAGGCAATACAAAGACTGAGAAACAGAGTTGCTTCAGCACTTCCAAGATCTCTGTGGCTGATGGATCATTTACCGTGTGCTATGTTTGTGACTCACAGCCACCCAACCAGTGTTTAGGGAAGAAGAGCACCAGTTCTGCCTGGCATCCAGGGTCAGCTGTGCCAAAGTAAGCAAGGTATGATAACAAATGCTAGAGTCCACAGTAGGGTTCTGGTCAACTTGAATAGTTGCTCCAGAACTGTTCAAAAAAACAACTTTCTCAGGGAGATGTCTGGGCAAGATCTGAGTCTGGAAGAGCGTGAAATCTAGGGGAAAGAGGCAGTGTTCCTTTTGCCAGTGATTTTGTAAGTCATTGTGCAAATCTGTGAGAACATTCTACAAAGATTTAGTGAAAACTAATGACTGCCCTCTGTAACTGAAGGTACACAATCAAACAGTCACTGGATATGTGCTAGGCAGAACGTAAACTGTTTATAAAAGATTCTTTTCCCATTCAATGTGAAACACCTCTTGTCCTTGATCCCTTGCTAAAGTATCCATTTCTTGTTAAGCTTTTTCAGGGAACAGAAAGCTTTACTTAGGAGAATATCTTCAGTTCTCTTTCATTTGAATAAATCAATGAATGGTTGGTAATATAAATCCCTAAGTAGAAAAAAAAGAAATCACATTACTAGTGTGCTTAGAAATGCTTTATGGTTTGTATTAGAGAAGGGGAGGGGAAGTCAAGGTGCTACATTCTTCTTTTTAATTTCATGCTAATTCCACTGAAACCACAGATGGAAGTGGATTTGTCAATGGATGCAACCGCAAATCTGATTTATATGTATGCTCCTAAAAACATTAATTAGGAAATTGTTCCAAATTTCATTTTCTGCATTAAGGAAATTAGTTTATATTAGCATAAGGTACAAGGGAATTGAGGTCTTCTGTCTTTATTCTTCTGTAGTCATGCACTTGTTAAATTAAGTTTTTATGACCTTTAATGAGATAGGACCTCTCTTTAGCTCCTTTCTGTCTTGCAGATAAGAAACAAAAATTTTGGGGAAAAGTAATAAGACCACAACTTCAGGGAATCATGTAGAGCTGAAATACTTTCCAAGATGAAATAATAAAATTCACACAGTCATACCCAACCAATGAACTGATTTGTAGAAGCCTTTAAGTACATCATATTGTGCCAGGAGCTAGGGTATGCTGATGGAGATAAACTGTCCATCATTCATAGATGAAAGGAAAGGTCAGCCTAAACCTGTATTAAGATAGTACTGCCTGATAGTGGCCATTTGATGTCCAGAAATATTGATAGCTCATATGTATGCATTACAGGAGGCCATTAGAAGTGTTCCATGTTCTTTTATCAACTCAGTGATGCTGTGAGTCAAGAAGGCATTGTTCAGTTTGCTGTTAAAGCAGGAGGTCAGACAGGATGACTCCAGAGCTCTCTTTCAGCTTGAGTGATTCTATGGTTCTGCCAGCTCTGTAACTAAGGCTGAGATTTGTGAAATTCTGGATGCTTTTACATTGCCCTAAAGAATGAGGACTGTACTCTATGGAAGGAGGATATCAAGCATGTTGGACTCTCTTCTCTGATCCTGTATGACATGTCCTACTTTCTTAAGTGTAATGCAGTTTAGTTGCTGCCTACATAACTTATTTTTAAACAATTTGCAGTAATTCAGCCAATGAGATGTGGATGCAAAAGATTAAGTCCTTTTTATTGTCCTGTGTAAAGCAGGCAAGGGAAGGCGGCTTGGATGTGATCAGAGGAAATTATATACTATGAAAAAAATGTGAGTACAGTGTCATTTGCAGGTATGGCTATCTCTTTAAAAAATTTTCCAACTGCACTAGTATATGCCTGTAATGAAGAAGTCCATGCATCCAGATGTGCATCAAAAGGTCACGTATTGTTCTAGCAAGATGAGAGAGAGAATAAGGATTTTGCATAACGTTTTAGTCAGAATCTGCATTCAGCTTCCCAGATCTTTTGCTGAAGTCTAGGCATTTTTGAAACTGGGATTTACAGTGTGGTTCAACTTCAGTATAAATACATTTAAACAATTACTATCATTTTATTTGGGGGCTGGAAATAAACAACTTCTTTAAAAAAACCTAAGCTAATTTTTATGCTAGATATGTAAAATGTGGTTGTGCCTGGAGTAAGCATGAACAAGTCAAACTACTAAAAAATTGCCATTAACTTTTTAAATGTCACCATTTTAGGAGGTAAATTAAGACCTTCAAGTGCCATTTTGGCCATGTAGTACTTTGTCAGCACAGAGATGTATCAGTTACCAGCTTCAATCTAGAAGTCATTTATATGAGAGAAATTCATGCAAAATTGTAAAACTTAGCAACATTTCTTTTGAAAACTGTATATATTCTTAAGAACAGTCCATATAGTCTCTCTATCAAGCTCACCGATTATTCTTGTAGCATAAAAGACTATATGGGTCAGACTATATTCTGTATGATTTTTTTTGTTTTGTCATGTCCTGTATGTATCTAAACATTTTAATTTTTTTCTGCTGTTTGTCTTGTTTTTCTTGGATGTTCAGGATAGTAGTCACAGCTCCACCTAGGTGACATAATTTTGAATCCTTCCTCTCCAGAAATCCTTAGTAAATGTGAGGACAAAACACGCTGCTCTCTGAGACTTAATTTCTTTGAAAGTTGTGTTTGAATATCTTTAAGAAATAAATGTCAGGCCATTATTCCTTTCACAGAATCCTTATCTGATTGAAACTTGTAGATAAGTTTGCTTTTTGTTAAAGAATGAATTAAAGCAGATCGTTCCAGAAGAAACAGAAAGCAGCTGAAAAACTAACCCACCTGTTCTGATGATCCAAAGTACTAAAGCAACAAGAGATTAGATGACAATTTCTCCAGACAGTGTGGGTTAAATGGTGTTAAACAATTATGTTACCATCTTAAAAGCAAAAAAAAAGCCATCTAATGCTCTGAGGAACAGGTAAATTGAGAAAAGCTGAAGCAGGGAATATTATGTAGGACAACAACAAAATCAGGTTGAACCTTCCTTTCTTTCCCACTTCCCCTTTTCCTCATTTCTTTGACTGTTTGATTTCCTGATGTGCTGAAGATAGAACATGGTCTGCCTCCTGTGCAAGTCTGAAATCAGAGCTGGCATGTGGTTTCTTTCAGCCTGTCAAAGAAGCAGTATGCTATATTCTATTCAACAATGCTGCTCAGCACAGCATATGACTGGCTGTCTTCCTTTCACATGCGCTGCAATAGAGATCTTTGTCCCTTGTGATTCACCAGGTTTTATTCAGCTGTAAAAGGACTCATGTTCAGGAGCTGTTTCAGGAGGAACTTAACTAGTCCAGGGAGAGTGCAGAGAGAAGGTAAAACCCTATTGCTAAACAAAACCACCAAACAACAGCAGCAACAAAACATAGCACCCCATACAAACAAACAAAAAAGAACCACAAAGAAATAGAAACTGATGAAAATTTATATTTATTTCATGATTGCTTCAAAAATACTGAGCAGATGTTTCTTATAAAATTAAAGGTCTGGAGCTAATAACTAGAGACATAACTATGAAAGCCATTGTGGTCAAGAAGGCAGTATTTTGTTCAGTAACTTTGCATTTTAATTTCTGAAAGTTTTTGCTGTTTCTAGTACTACAAAACTGAACCAGGGCTTGGACTAATCTTCTCTTAAAGTAACTGTAAACAAGAGCCAATAATGCCATGTTTAGCCGCTTCTGAATGTGGATTTGACATGGCAGCTTCTCTATGTTAGAAAGAAAGAAGGAAGTAGTATCTGTAAGCCTACCAGAAGTTTCTGTAGAAGACATAAATCAAAGCAACAATGCTGAATGCACAGTTTAGGCACTTAAAAATTTATATTTATGCCTGAAAGTCCTGTCAGTTACTGTATTTGTATTGCCAAGATTTAGCTAGACTCCCTGAAATTATGTATTGTATTGCTACTAAGTGTCATCTATCTTCTGCCTATATGTCACTTTAACCTAGATTTCTGAGGAAAGCATGTTGGAAGACTTAAACCATGGAGTTAACCAATTCTACACTGAATTTCTGAGCCATTAAGAAGCTTCATATAGATTAGTTAGAAAGCATTGTGCCAAGGTCTTTATTATTAATGCCACAATCTCCCTGGAAGCACAGGATAGGTTTCCTGATCTCTGCAGACTGATAAGGCTTAGCTGGCCAGTGGAACATTTGCTCTTCCTTACAGTATGTAAGTTGCAAATATAAATGGTTAATAAACTGCTAATGTTGCTATTGATCCACAGCATGCACAGGTCAATCAATTATCCTGCAGACAGCTAGGATAAACATGCAGTCCAGCAAAGCTCCCATTTACATTCAAATAGTCTGAATATGGATTTAGTCAGGAATATTAATAAAAGAAAATTTTGTTCATTTGCACAGTGAAAAGAAAACAAAGCTTTGGTATGATTAAAAGGACGTTCAAAGAAGTTCATAGAGACTAAGACAAACCCATTAGTTCTCTAACCACAATGCTCCAATAAACAGAAAATGCAAATGAATGTGATGAAACAACAATGAATGATTTTCTCTTGGTTGCTTATTAGTTGTTCTGTGAAGCTGTGAAAAGGCAGGAGAGTGAATTTTGCGTATGCTTGCATGTTTAAGTGCAAGGTAGAGGTTTGGGGTTTTTTTCTATTACAAATAAATATAGAGGAAATGGTGGGAAAACTGTAGGTAGTGGGTGTGAGGCTGTGAAAACAGAAAACTTATGGGATTATTAAAATCAGTGTTGTTTGCTGGTTAAAGCACATGCTGTTTTATAAATTGGTCAATAATATTTGCACAAGCTTAAATGAAATTATACGTTAGAATGCAACATTTGGGAAATGTTGAAATTCTTACCACATTTTAGGGTTCATTTCTTTATATAATCATCTCAAATGAAGTTAATTTCAGATTATCCCTCTATAGTGCTTGAATTTTATAAAGACATTCAGCTCTCCCCTGCCTACTCATCTTGTTATTTATGTGGGCTTCATTGCAAAGATAGAAATTACACTCATACAGGGATGATTGTATAAGTTTTTCACAGAAAAGAATTATTACAATGTATAACTGTGTTTTATACTGGATATTTTTAACTCACATTGACACTAAACGTTTGGGGATTTCTGAGTTTAGGTGAGTGTCCAAGTAAGAGCTTAGGTGTTTAATTGCAATTTACAAGCTTTAGGGTGAGTTGTATTCACTCAGGGAATTTAATGTTCATCTGTTTGTAATTAAATAATGTCTTCATCAAGTAGAAATTATTCAACTGACAAAAAGCACCACAAAGGAATGAGATGTTTGCATTGCAATATTGCATATAATGTTGCTGAAGAAAGTGGGAGCCAGAAAAAAATGGTTGCATGATTTTATTGGATATGGCATGTTAAATAAAGCCTGCTAGACCATGTCAGCATAATTAATGCCTTGACCTAAATTTGCATGTTTCAGTTTTTCCTACAGAAACTGAAATTTCTTACCAGTTTATACTTTTCAGTATAAATCACTGGTTAAAGACTGAACACCAACCCACATTCCTACGTATGTATATATGTGTGTGTGTGTGTGTGTGTGTGTGTGTGTGTGTGTGTGTGTACATTAATGCAGGAAAAGCCAAGGTATCTACTTTATTCAGCAATTTTATAATGGCACAGTGATAGTGATCAGTGTTAACTGGCCTGTACATTTAATTAGAATCTCTGCAAAATTACCCACTGCAATAAACAGAAAAATAAGAATTTGTTTTGACGTAAGAAAAAACCACAAAAAAATATTTAATAATTAAAAATAGTTCACAAAACTTCTAAATACTTACGCTTTTTTTTCTCCTTTTTTTTTTTTGTTTAAATAGTACTTGGCCTTGAATTCTGCACACCACTTTGTTTTAATAGTCTAAAATTTTTTACAGAATCTATGATAATTTTAAATTGCTAAAGATTTCTGCAGGTCTGTTATTTCTGCTATTTCTGTGGTAATTATGTAATCAAATAGTTGTCATATAATTGGGGTCAAAATGTGTAATTCAAGAAATATTAGAGCCATGTAAAATGTGATGAATTTAATTAAAACAGTTAGAAGATTAGGAATGATGTTTTTAAAAAGTGCTTTGATAGAGAATTTAAGCCACACTTAAATTCTTGTACTTAGTAAATTTTTGTACTTAGCTGTACTGTTAAACATTTTCAGATTTTATGATTATCAAGGAAAAAAACCTAAGCTGACTCCAAAAAGAAGGGCAGGCAAAAAAACAACATAATTTCAAAGCTGCATCTTGATTCTTCTATGTATTCTGTAGAACTACAATGTGTAAAAACTTTATTTCTTTTTCCTCCCTCAAAATTTTGTCTGAGAGCAAGCCTTAGGAATTACTTGGTATTTCAGATCCTGAGTTTTAACTAAATCAAGCCATTTGAGGACCTTAAACTCAAAAGTTACTGCTAGAATCATACACACTGGAGCATGCACACAATTTTATATAATTCCCAAATCACTCTTGCTTACAGGAATGCAGAAATTGATATTACTTCCTGGTGTGTGAGTAGAAAATACCCAGAGGAAGTGTTGCATTTGGTAACAGGCTCTGAACTCCTAGCAGATCTATCTACAATTTTTATTTTTTTTTTTTTAATAATTCAGGAACAATTCTTAAAATCACAGAATGCAGAAATTAAAAATGTGTCTTGTACAACTGCCCTCAAATCCCTAATGGCATGCTTGTTGCTTTTATAAAAATCTGTTATCATGGTTAAGGCTGCCAGATTGGTATCAGTCAACAATTCAACAGTTCCCTCCCACTTCTATCTGATATGTTTGATTATCTGGATTTCTCTGAGGTTTTTTTTTTTCCCACTCCCCAAATTTTGACCAGGTCATCTAACATGTCAGCTACCTGAAAGCTAGAGAAGTGCAGCTCATTGGTGTTTCTTGTACAATAAGACCGCATTTTATGCACAAGGACTGAAAGCAGTTTTTGGCTGATCTGCTGTAGAGGATACCTGAGTAGGTATCTGCTAATAAAACGCTTTCAGAAGTTTTTGAACTAGTGAGTCTCATTTTAGCTATTAAAAGTTCTGTAGATGCACCGTAGGTGGAGAACTGGAAAACAATTTATGATGTTTCAGTAGCAAAAACTGCTAATCCTTTTGATATATGTTGACAGAGTCTATTGTCCTCCCATCTCTGCCCCTAGAAACACATATCAAAATGGACCTGGCAGAATGCAAAATTAAATACAATTCAGCACAGACAGCATTTTTTGAAATTCAAATTAATCAGATAAAAACTGTTTCATTTCTGTGTGTGACTGCAACATTAATTTACAGAAATTAAAGTCAATGTGATTATGATGATGATGATGATGATGATATTTCTTATTTTATCTAGTGATATACAAAAGTAAAAAAATGAATGTATCTATAAACACAACTATCATTTGTTCTCCCCAGTAGATCCAATTAGAACATAACAGATTTCTTTTCACAATAAGTAACCTTCTGTTCATAATTTAAAACAAAACCAATAAAAGGCAAATTAGAAATGTTCTGCTGTTTGACATTCTGGGATTTTTTAAATACAAAATACTACTTTGAGTCATCAAGAGATATAAATATATTGCAGGCATTTCTAAACCTCCAGTGTTCTGGAATTCATGCTGTGGATCCAAACAATTAAATTTGTCAGTCTCAGCATTGTGTATTCACAGCTGAAAAATTCAGAAGAACAGCAAATGTTGCTCTATACATGCAAGCTGTCACTGTCATATTCTGGGTCCTGAGAAGGTGCTTTATGGTAAATGTTTGCAGGGAAGGTGAGGTGGTCGTCAGAGACATTTTAAAAAACTACCCTTGTACAGCTGATATGCTGTAAAAGTGGGACTGTATTCATAAATAGTATAGCCTATATATAAAGTGGAACTCAAAAGTAACTAATCTAACAATTTACAAGAGATTTTGTTAATATCTTCTCTACCAGTTAAAAAAAATACAGATGACATTTTTACTCTTGTAATTCCTTAATATGAAGTCATAGAAGTAAAGTTGGCCAGGCTGTCAACTGAGATGAGTTAGTAGCTCCATTAAGGTCAGTGTAATATTAATGTACTACAAGTATGAATCTGAAGTGTGGAGTTGTACTTGGCAGAGATTTTGTAGGTCGGGCACCTGTGGGGTACACACAGCTGGGTGGTGACAGGCCATATTGGGAGGTACTCCACACATGGTTGAAGTACAAGTATTGGAAAGTTCTCCTCCTGCTTACAAGCAGTGCAGTGTACACTTGAGAAGACCAAGACCACCCCTCACACCCCTCGCCCACAGCAGTGATTCATATCTCTTGCAATTGAGTAGGGAAGAATGCATGTGTAAGAGTATGCACAGGTACATACACACCTCTTACCTAATGTAAACAAATAGATTAGCATTACCTAATTATTATGGTCTTTTTTTTCCTAAGTTACCATAGTCTTTTAATATTACAGTGCAAGTACAACAACTCTTAAGAAAGGACCTTTAGGAAAATGTTCCTGTTGTTTCCTGCCAATGGTGTGCTTGTCATTTGAGAAGTATTAATTTGTCTCAAACTGTCACTTGACGGGGGGTAGGGAACCCAATTCTGCAAAAACTACTTATTGTGGATCCAAGCTCAATCTCCAGAGATCTTAAGTAATTTTTTGCTTTCTCATATGCTGTTGTGGGTTATTTAGCCTATATTCAGATACATTTAGCCAGTTTTTAATGATTTTTTCCGTTATGACCAGATATGTAAATTAGTGTATGGTTGGTAATGTTTTATAGGCATTTAAATTACAAGCAAGTCAAGTAACTTCCACTAGATGGAACCAGATTGGCTCCGGGCATGCTTCTGTATCAATATAAAGCATTTAAGCTACTTTAGTAAACTATGCCAAGTGAACCTCGTCGGACATTTATGAAGATATCCACTAATAATATATGACCTCTCCTTCCATGGTTTTAGCCTTCTGCAAGAGTAATTGTGGAAAATAAATTTTAAGTTAGTTTAATTAGTTTCAAGTTGCTGCCAAACAGATTAATAAATTAATAATATGTGGTAGAATCAGCAAATCAATAATCTGAGTTGTAGTCATAGAGCAGCCAAGGTTTTGCTAGCTAGTACACAGGTACTAGTGTTATTACTTGGATGGAGATAGTTAACCCATTGGGTAGATTCAGTGGCAGGTATATGCTTTGTGTTACAATAGCTGCAAGCCTTGTGGGTGCTAAAGTATAAGAGAAAGAGCCTCCAACAACTTCAGGTCAAAAAGGCTGGGGAAAACAAAAAAACAAAAAAACACAACAAAACCAAACCAAACAAACCAACCAACCAACCAAAAACACAGAAAACCCACCAAAAAAAATCATCTTCCTCCATGAAAAGTCAACAAAAATCAACAAATACAATGCCTTTGTATATGGGAAGACATAAACTTTGGACAAAGCTCAAGCTTTTTACAACTAGGCTTGACCTATTTCTAATGAATTAGACTGTAAATGAAGGAACTATATCCAGATTATTTTTTTACATTCTGTTTTGTAAATTTCACATTTAGGATTTTGCAAATACCTATGGCACGATACAGTTGATAGTGATTCAGTGACTCATCATCCAGCTGATAGTTTCATCCAGCTGGTGTAATAAATTTATGAATGCATTAAAATGGGCACATTCTATTCTACTTGATACCCAATCTGTGAAAAAATAATTCTGAGTGAGCCTTACCATTGTAAGTTTCTAATTAGAGCCTGATTTCCCTGTCTTTTAATTATTTTTTAAGGGTTTACCTTGGAGTTTTTCTTGTTTTTAACATCAGGAGAGACATGGAGTGGACTTTTGCGTTGTCATAGTCTTAAGATAGAACGTGTGAAGGCTTCACACTTTTCTTAAGGCTTATGGTGCATGATATTTATTAGACAATTAACAGGAACACTATAGCCTAAAGAAATCAGAGACATTTTCTGAAATAACTGTGATGTATTATTAATTAAGTAACTGGATATGCCTGGGCTTATCTCCAAACTCTGAGAGTGCCCAAGGAAAGAAGGAGAGTGTCAGTACTGAAATTAAGCTGGGACCCACCACAGAAGCATTCTGGTCAGTCAGAGAGCTTAGTTTTAAAGCAGGAAATTAGAGCAAATGGAAAACTGTAAAATTCATTTCTACAGTATAAGTCACCTAGTAACTTGTGGGGGTCAGACAGAACCACTAGACAGTGATTAGAAACTATGCTGATAAACACTGAATTGGGAGCCAAAACTGTTTGTCTGAGCAGGCAAATTTAGTTGTAGTACTATTAGGTATCATCATTTAAATGATATTAAAACCCAGTAGAAAAAATATTTTGAAGTCTGAGGGAGTAAAAGAACCTTTGCCTTATGTTCCTCTAAATTAGTTTAATGCACCTGTAGGTCCTCAATTTTTTCATATTTTATAACCAAGTCTGGGGCGTTACACTATGAAATAAAATAGCATTTCACTGAGATAGACTCTATTGAAATTGCTTTTCCTGCACCAGTGTTGATATTGATGAAGTAAGTTTGACAACAATAATTTTGAAAAGTAATTTATTTTGGTTAGGTTGAGATTCCTAAATCTGTGAGTTGATTACACATATTCTGTGATTTTTGGTTTTTTTCAATCTGAAAATGTTTAATATTCAAAATCAAAATTGTCTATCAGAACAGGCATGTCACGTTTACAAGAAGAAAGTATTTGGATCAGAACAAAAGCTCTGAAGATCAACAGTGAGAATTAGCAATCCTTCTCTTTGCTAAACTCTTTGCTGGAGGGTGGACTAGCCAAATGGCCTTCTGGTATAAAGGAGAGTTTTTACTGCAAGAAGTATTTCAATTTTAGTTCAAGGTAGCATAACCCTAAGTGGGACAGAATAGCCAATGGATGAGTAGTGAGGAGATCATCTTCATTACAAGAGGGCAGATTTTTTATCTTTTCTTGGAAGAAGCGGGATGGAGAATTAAGTTTTGTTAATATTCACATATATAAGTGATTTACCCAAGTCCTGAGCTATTCTAAAGCTGGTATATCTGACATATTTTTTATAGACTATGTCTAAAGAGACCTTGAATTTAGCCATAGAGGTTAACTCAGTTGTTTGGATGCATGATACTAATTAACACCAAGGTTGCAGGTTTGATCCCTGCATGGGTCACTCATTGAAGAGCTGGACTTGATGTTCCCTGTGAGTTCCTTCCAGCTCAGATGATTCTGTGAGGTAATTTCCTATTACAGAATGAAAAGGCCTGTGAAATGCCCAGAATTTCCACAGGGTAGAAAAATACCTTCCCACCACATCTAAACAACTTCAGCAATCCTTTACAGTCAGTAGATTGCAGTAGCTGAAGCCAGGTATCTGGCCAGGCATGACTGAGATTCTTCTGTGACTTGAGTTGTCAGTTCAATTGGCAGTTTCAAGATTCTGTACATTGTTTTGAGTGTCTGTTCCCCACTTTAGAACAGATATATTTATATGACACTTGCCAGAGCTAGAAAGATGAAGCCATATGTTTTTTATTTGTATTTTTGGGTTTTTTTAAAATCTAAGCAGGTATTCCTGTAAATCAGTCTGTCATTCCAGGTTCTTTCCACTTTCTTCAAACTTTATAGTTTGAATATATTCGCAAGCTTTATACCACAACTTCCAGCTGTGCTGGAAAGTTTGTCATGCTGAGCCAAAGTAGCAGCTACCTGAGAACTAAGTTGGGAACAGTTCACCATATAAACAGTTTCAGGAGTGTTTTTAGTATGAAGTTCCCTATGGTAGTGCCAAAATTGTTGACATGCATAGTTTGAAAAATGACCACATTCCTTAAAAATATGTAACATGAGAGGCAACCTTGTAGAACTTCATACTGTTCTCTTGAAATGTCTGCACTATCTGTTAACTCTAGACATAAGTGTTTTCCATGGTGCTATCTGATCCTTAGACTTGAATGCAAAAATACATCTTTATTGTTTTGTATGATACTTAGACCATACAGTACAGTTCATTGACACATTTCTTGAACCATTAATACCATGACCAAAAGATTTCAGATCTGAAATTACTTACTCTTTGTTAAAAATTGCTGTTTAATTTACTGACATGACATATGGCTTTTTAGGAATTATCTTAAAAACGTTTGTTAAGACCATAATGCCATTGTGACTTTCTGCATTTCTGACTTTGTCTTGCAGTTTTGTTGTGTCAAAATACCAAGGTCTTATTGAGACAATAACTAAAATGTATGTGTAAATACCTGATCTTCTTTACTTATGAAAAATGTTTTGGTGAGTAAACATTTAATGCAAAATCTTTTCAGATCAGGAGAGATACATTAAATAGTCCCATTATGGCCTTTTCATCATCTTCCTTCTGAAAATAGGGAGAATTTAATCAGTCAGTTAGAGCATGGTGATCATAACATCAGGATTGTGGGTTCAATCTCCATGTGAGCCATTCACTTAAGAGTTGGACTTGGTCCTTATGGGCTCTTTTCAGCTCAGAATCCTCTGATCTTTTCTGGCCCTTAAGAAAATATTAGGGTATACATGTTTAGGGAGAATGGAAAAAAAGGATGTTTATTTTCCCTCACAGTTCTTTGAAAGTCATTTCTAGTGAAAGAATCTGGGCTGTGTAATGTTTTTTGTCTGTAAATGTTATGGAAAGAAAAATATTTTCTATTTTTGAACTCTAGTGCCATACCAGCAGTTGTAATCCCCAATGTAAAGATAATTCAATCATCAGGTGTAAAAATCTTAGAAAGATCAGAAAACATCAAACGAAAATAAGGACCAACAACAGCCTTTTTTCTGATGACACTGTTGATCTTAACTCAAGTCTTTGTATCCCTGCATTGCCAGTCAGGCAATTGGCAATTAGGTTCTCTGGCTAGACGATGGGGAGAAGGAACTTGACACAGCAAAATTGTACTGTGGAAGTTTGGTTTCCTCTTGGTAATTAGTCATGTCTTATGTAAGTGGTTGGGTTTCGGCAGTTTAAAAATGGACATCTTTTTATACTTCATGTAGTTGTTGCTAACTGGAATGACAGAAAGTTACACAATTTAAAAATAGATACTAGACAACTGAGATGTCTGGTCTGTTTCTTTTACATAAGGACTAGATTTTCTCACAGAATAGTCTAGACGGTGGCAAGAATGAAGTGAGGCAGCAGCCCACACGGAATTTGGGGAGCAAATGCTTAAAACAGGTTTCTGAGTTCTTCTCTCACCAAAAGATTTGGATGTGGAAAAGAGAAAAAAATCAGAAGCATCTTGAGTCTCTCTATGCAGAAGGTGGGATAGGGATGAAAGATAGCAAGTGATCAATCACGTTATTCTGACCTTGGATAGTACAAGCACACTTTTGTGGACTCAAGGTGGATCAGAGGGAAAAGGGAACACAGAGAGGGCTGGTTGGTAAGTTTCTACAAGCCGGTTCTGGAGAAGTGTCAGCTATTTGTCATAAAAACCACGATAGGGAAGGATGTTCTCACAGACACAGCATAAGAGTCCATAGAATTCATGAAACGGGGAGGAAAATGGCCAGCCTGGGTGGAAGCAGTCTGTAAGCAGCACCATATTGTCTCTTATCAAAGCTGAATCTTTTCTAGCCCAGCAGAGAAGAAATTTGGATTCTGATAGACGAGACAAAGAACAATCCAACAGACAAGTTATTGTACTCATATTGTACCTGGAAAGGACAGACTGCAGGGTGTTTTAGACTGAAGGAGAAGACTAGCAAGTTTCTAGGATGTGGGGGGGTTCTGCATTTAAAAAAACACACAGTTGTAGTGGCGCACAGGTGATGGTCAGTGACCACTACATTCTGAAAGTGTCCCCAGGTACAGGCGATCCAGCAGGCAGACCAGCACCCAAACACACACGCTCACATACACAGGCTAACTCCTGATGTTGGGAAGAAGCCAATGAGCAAATGCAGGGAGAGTGTTTGTGTGGAGTTCTGATGGGGTTTATTGACAGCCACAAACTGAAGGGATCCAGCAACAAAGACACAGAACATGGAGGGGTTCGGGCTTAAATATGGGGAAGAGGAGTGGAGCATGGGGCCAGGGGCCAATGGGAACAGGGGAAAGGGGTGCATAGGCAGGGCAAGGGACTGGGGAAACCAATGGGGTAATAGGGATGGGACACTGCAACCTATGGGGCCGATGGAGATCAGGGAAAGGAGGAACATTCTAGGGAAAAGCCATACTGGGGAGACAAGGGCCGTCTGGGCCAACGGGCCAGTTGGGAGAACAGAACTGGGGTACATTAACATAAACTTGCAGAGGACTGTGGGGAGAAGCCTTTCATCCCCATGTCCTCAATGTCCGTCTGACAACTTAGGGTCTTTTCTTCCAGGGCCCAGAGACTGCTGTCTCTGAGAGAGGCTCAGGGCCTCCACACACAATAGCATTTTAGCATCAACAAATGTAAAAAAAAATTTTAGCTAAGCCAAAAGATTTTGAGTTGAAAGACAGAAGAGAATGCAGATGCAGTTTTGCTTTATTTTTCTGCAAGATGAAATATGTATACATACTATGTTTGACCAGCAGTAAGTATTTTTAGATGCACTTACGTAATGCAGTTTTTGACTGGTTTATCCTCTGAATATCAAAATATTCCTCAATACTTTTCTGTGCTCTTCTTATGACCAAAACTTTTGAAAAAGTGAAGCTGTAAACTTGCCAGGGGAAATTCCACACAACTGAAAATTTTTCAGTGTGTAAATCCAATGAACACTGATGTTAGAAAGGAAACTTGCAAAAATTAGTCAGTTACCTTTTCAGAGTGGAAACATTTCGGCTATCTCCAGGCTACTCAGAACAATGCTGGGTTTTAAGTGTTTGATAAGTATCATTCAAAGCACAAGTAGACAATAAACAGCCAGTTATCAGTGGAAAAACTGGATTAATCTAGAATATGAATTTGGGTTTATTTCATCTCAGGATTTTGGCATTCCATGAAAGACAGAGTGATATATTGCTGATAGTAATGGACTGAATAGAATAATTTTTCTGAGGAAGTTCCTCAGGCATCAGTTTCTGTGCTGACTTTATTGAATATTTCCATTAATGACTGTGGCATGATTATTATGGATGTACTGACACAGCAAAAGAGAGAAGCTTTATTAATCTGGAGAATGTTTGGGGTCTGCTATAGGGAAAACAGACATGGCCATAATAAGAATAAAAATGGGGTGAAAATCTGTAATTCAAATTTTATAGTCTATAATTGAGGATATAATGACTGAATTTCTGTAATGCAGGAGCTTAGCTGTGGAAAATGACAAAGAGCAGGATCAATATAAAGTGGTAAATTGTCAGATCTCAGTATTTCTGCTGTGGGTTTACTCCCTAGCTGTAGTTGTTTACTTTAACAACAAAGGGAGCAGTCATAATTTTTA
The DNA here is from genome assembly GCA_027576195.1 of Cossypha heuglini. Classification (NCBI taxonomy): domain Eukaryota; kingdom Metazoa; phylum Chordata; class Aves; order Passeriformes; family Muscicapidae; genus Cossypha; species Cossypha heuglini. Next base: position 49,827,036 of record JAODKT010001744.1, read on the forward strand.
T
>JAODKT010001744.1:49837140-49899508 GCA_027576195.1 Cossypha heuglini
TGGGAAAAATTCTTTAAATTGACACAGTAATAGAAAAACACTCAACCCCCAACACAGAGTTAATGAGACTAAGTCAAGAGCTGCATGGAGACTTCTGGAAAATGTCTAATGAGTTCCCTAGCGCTGCAGAGTATATTGCATTACAAGATTGAGCATATTGATTTTAAAATGTTAAAAGCTGAATGAATGCCTTTTGTATTTTTGAATGAGAATTTGAGGGAGTGGGGGAAAGAACGATAACATTACAATTAACACATAAAATTCAAAATGCCAAGAAAATTTTTTTAAATTGTATTTCATGTAAAAGTTTTGCCTCTTCCTACCCTGAACAATAAATACGACAATTTGCCTTGCACAGTACTTGTATTCTGTGTGTAAGTGTTTCTACAGAAAAATATTAGGAATCCTATCTCAAGATAAAACCCAGATGTTTCTTCAGTCATGTGAGGTGTGCTGTGTTGCACTGGGAGGCTGAGAGAGTAAGTAGCCTTCATTTGTCTCACAGTAGAGCTGTATTTCTCAGATTTATTCTTTCTTCTAGACTCTGCATTACTGCTCAATGTCAGTTGGGGTCTCATTGTGGTACAAATCCTCAAAGGAGAGAACAGTTTACTGGTAATGCATTCCAACCAGATATCCTGGAGATTTTATAAGTTCTTTTAAAGTACTCCCCAAAGAAAAATAAAGGGAGCCAAACTCTTGTAAACTCCTAAAGGCCATATCAGGAATTCGCTGGAACCTTGTTCGAAAAATTGTTAGTACTTGACCTTGAATATCAATGGGCAGGTTAATTTTGCTGTCTTCACTTGGCTTTTCCTTGCCTTGGAGGTTTTAAAACAACACTTCAAAGTTCTAGTGGTTTAAAACTGAACAAACACTGTATAGTGTTACAAGAAAAAGCAGATAAAAGAATATCACTCTTTAAGTGTTAAAATCTTATGAGGTAAAAGAAAATTTGTAATGTCTTAAGTAGGTAGTGCTCAGGACAAATGACAGAGGCACTGTTAACAGGAATAGTTGCTAAATTCAGTTTGTAGAGTTAAATATGGAGAAATGCAATAAACAGTACTAATGCATTGCAAATTTGCAGCACCGTGTAACTTTGTGGGTAACAGCTGTCTCTGGCAGCACAAAAACTCTTCCAGTCTTTGACACAGTTCTTTTCTATGCTTTGGGGCTTTATTTCTGGACAGCAAACTTCATAACACATCCTCCTGAGTCTTAATACCCAGTTTACAAGTTCCTCGTATCCAATTTGTCTAAGAAGTAATTTGTAAAGTCTGTGAATATCTGTGAAAATCCTGTTTTCTACATAACTCAATATAAATGTATCATTTTAGTAGAAGGAAGAGCAATGGGAAGCCCTCATCTTGGTGTCTGTGGCCACTGAAAGGAAATGCTTTGGTACATGAATAGCATTATTGTAAACGTAAACCAGCCAAATGCATTTTTTGCTAAAGCGTGAGCAATAAAATTAGCAAACACATCACTTGCTGCTAGTGAAGAGGAATAAGCTCATCATGAAACCTTCATTGAACTGCTATTCTATCCACTTGAGTTACTCACCCTGATAGAGTAAGAAATTGCTGTCACCAACCAAAAAAAAAAAAAAAAAAAGCCGGGGGGAGAGATGGGTATACTAGCAGGAAGAGGTCATACTGTCGTTCTCACCACTCAGGATATAAAAAGAAGGTCTGGAGGAGGGCATGGATGGCCTGCTGATCTTGCAGACAATGTGCCCTGGTTGCTAATAAGTCTAAATAGTAATACCACAAAATATCCCACCTGAGAGAAAGATCATGAGAGAACCCAATTCCAGGAGTAGACTTAAATGACAGCTGGCCTTTGCACAGCAAGGTGCTGCTTTTGCAGGAATTTGCCATCTTAATGTATTTAATGATTTAAGAGACGTTGTATCAGGACCAGGTGGGGTTTTGGTTTTTATCTTTTAAGATTGTTACACACCATGAGTGTAGGAACCCTCATTTGGACTCCCAGAGTGCAGAGTAGCAGGTTCATTTCTTATTCATGGCCAGATTTCATATATGAGGATCCTGGCATACAACTGGCAGTGAAGCTGTCCTGGAGCACCTTTTTGGAAACAGCAGTGTTGTTCTGCTGTGTGCTGCACCTTTCCCTCGAGGCTGGGCTCAATTCTACCTCAGGTTTGAAGATGCCTTCTGGGCAAGGCTCTTTGCTATGTTCTGTGTTGAGAGTTTGTGAGATTCCAGTGGAATCAATGAACTCCTGAAGGCAGCTTGCTATGATTTTTTTTTCCCAGGAACTTGTGTAGGTTTTTTGCTGAGTGCTGCAGTGTTAATAGTTATCCCCAAATTAACACTTACATTAGTATTAATGTCAGCACTGTTGGCCGAATTTGCACATTTCATTAGGTTGAGTCAGACAAGGGCAAAAGTGGAGGAATTAGTCTGGCTGAAGTCTACCCGTTTTCTTGGGTGAGAAAACTTTCTGATTGCACTGGTGACACGCACAGCACTTTTCCTGCTCTGCTGATTGCTTCAATGTGCTTTATGAAGAAGTGATAATAAAGCACTTCCTGTGTGTGTTACTGTTCTCATCTTTTCAAGCTGAATTCTGTCTTTAAATTGAGCTTCTGAATTCATTGTTGCTTTCTGGATATAAATCATGCCAATCTAGAGGAAAGTTTCAAACCAAATGGCGACTGGGTTTTTAAACCAAGAATTTGAAGATTCTTCCCCTGTGCATACCTTCCTCCTAGTTACAAAGACTGTAACACCTGATATAGTCTGCTATTAGCTTTTGGAAAACTGCTGCTCAGTGCTGCTGCTGAAAGGGTTGTTTGCTTCTCTTTACATCAACTCAACTGCTTTACTGTTAGGATAAAGAAAGTAGAAAACGGGAGGTGTGGCATTCAATACTTTAGTAATGCAAAGTAAAATCCAGAGACTTAAAAAAATACTCTCCACTGGCTTGGACTTACAGACATATAGAAACGATTTGCTTTGGAGTACCAGATAGATGACTCTTGTTCTTTGAGTTACAGTTATAAGCCTCAGAGTTTGCCCAGTGTTGAGGTCAGTATGAAAAGGGGATGACAAGTGTGATCACACCCCTAGCTATTAAAAAATGTGAACAGAAGCCTGGGAGTTTCAGTGAACATTACAGGAGATGACAGTGGTTCTTGGTTTAAGACAACTCATGAGCTTATACTTTAATTTGTTTACTAATGACCTCTGTTTCCTTTTCCTCAGGGTTCAAAAGCTGTTGTAGGATGTTACCTTACCTTTGCAATACTAAAGGTGTGGATGAATAGTGCTGTGCCTTGCCTTGTGAGACCAGGAGAAGCTCTTAAGCCACACTGGTTCGTGCAAGGCATTTGGCTGAAGCACTGTGTGACAGAATACAGATCACTGCAGTGGCTGCCAGACTGCCAGCTGGAGCCCAGGCTGAAGCTGCTACAGACTGTCCAGCGGGTGGGAAGTTCCCTGTTTCTGTAACCAAAGTGAGAGGATTTCAGGGAAGTAAAATAGGATCTTTGAAAAGGGGTTATGTACATAGTTGCACTTGTGTGTATGTGCATTCACTCACACGTGAAGCAAGCAAAGCTGTTCCATGCTGCTCAGTAATGTAAACCTGCCGGTGCAGTAATTTGTAAATGCTGCTTATAACATTATTTGCCTCACTATAAGGTTTCTGAATTAGCACCTAATAGTGCTCCTGCTCTAGTGCTGAGGAAGGATTAGGAGAGGTTTGTCCAGCTTTGTCTGTTGATGGACCCATGTCATTTGGTTAAACTTGAACTCTGAATAGTTTAAATAGCTCTCCAATGAGCATACTTAAAGAGTAATGAGGAACATTAATGGGTGTATATCTAATTGTTTGTTCTGTTTTAAATTAGAAATACTTTTCAAAATAGGATTCTTCTCTTGTATCTGTGTAGGGCTCAGCACAGTGTAAAAGGCTTTGGGGTGCCATCAGAGTAGAAAGGGTTTTGTGCAGTTAAGAGAGAATTCAAGCACTGCAGATGCACAAATACACGTTTTTTTTCCTCCCTCCTTTATTCTATCATTAATGGAAAACTGACCCCTGTGAATTTTGGGATATTGATGGTCCTCAAGTACTACATGTGTTCAAAATAGAATACTGTGTGCTTGTTCCTTATAACTCTCTGCTGATGTGGGATCTGAAGCAGTGTGTTTTCCAGAAGGGGAATTTTCTGTACTCGGGGAACTACTGCTATTGCCTATTACTGTTGGCCAAGTATGAATGTTAAAGCAGGAGTGTGTGCTCCTTGGGAAGCTGGGGGAGCAAGCAGGTGCCTTCAGAAAGGGGCATTAGAGCCTTTGAGGTAGGCAGCAAATCACAATGGATCTTGGATGTTTACAGTATCACTCCCTTCACCAAATATCTGGGGAAACAAGGCTTGTGCTATCAGCTTTTCAGACAGATATGCCTTTTTCAAGGCTGGTGGATAGGGATAGGGAGAACAGGTTGTCACTGTTCCTCAGGTCTGTCTATTATGTTGCCTCCATGATAAAGCTGTCTGCACCCTGCTCCCCTTCCTCTCTCCACCCTGCTCCCCTTCCTCTCGTGCCTGTGTCCTGGCTGGAAGAGAGCAGCGCAGGTCTGTTTTTCCTTCCCAGACTACTTGAAAGAAAGGAAAAAAAGAAAAGTGGTATTTGTGGTGGCTCTTAGTTATTTTCACTCACTTTATTATTGTTCTTAATGTTGTAGTCTCTCTTTCCTTGCCTTTGTTTGTTCTTTCATGGCACTTGAGTGTTGTATTTCACTAATTTCCCGGGAAAAGGAGCCTCCTCAGTCTTTTGCTTTGTCCATGTCGAACTCCCTCCATCTCTGACCTAGAGCTAGCCAGAAGAAAGGTCGGAGAGTGGGGGGGATCCTGACAATAGCGGAGTGCCAAGTTCATAACAGAAAAGTATTGTAAGCAGATATTGCTCTGCCATGCAGAGCAGAGGAAAAAGAAAATTACTTTCTAAAAGGCCTTGATGTGACTAGGATTTGTGTTTATTCTTTACTAGTGCTTAAAGGTGCCTAAAACATTGTAGGGAATGGCATCAATATACTGTCTGAAAGGATCTTACACAAATCACCTTGAATGTGACTACAGCAATGACAGAATTGACATTATCAAAGACTGAACATAGATGAAGGTGGTATTTTGTAATTTAACAGTGAATGTTTGATCAGTGCAGTCCTGTAAGGTTATCTAAAACTGTCAAAATATAAAGCTAGTAAAGAATATATTTTGTTGTCATTATCATTTTATTTACCTTTGCTATATTTCTCTCCCTGGAATATTGACACTTGGAAGAAAATTTTAAAATTTGTAAGGTTGTTCAGCCAGGCTCATTGTGACCTGTGTTTGACTTCCATCGCCCCTTTGGTTTTGCACTGGGGTAAATAAGTACCATAGTCAATTAACACGTTTCCATGTAGTGTTGTCAATGGACAGGATTTTTCTTTGCTATGTACTTTTATAGATATCTGTGCATTTTTAATACATTTAAACAATAAAATTGGAGCACAGCTTTTACTTTTACTCTGAATTTTAAAGCTGAAAGGAAACTAAATTGGTTAACCAGGACTTTCCCTTGTAAACCCATGCTGTAAACCCATTGGCCATGCTGTGACCAATGCATGCATTGTCTCAAGTGAATTCATAGAATCACTGAGTGCTTTGGGTTGGAAGGGACCCTAAAGATCATCTAATTCCATCTTCCCCCCACCACCACAGGATGGGACACCTTCCACCACACCAGGAGTGTCAACACCCTGTCAAGCCTGGCCATGAACACTTCCAGGGATGGGGCATCCACAGCTTCCCTGGGCAACCTTTTTTAGTAGTCAGTACACTTGTGTACTGGTAGTGCATAATTCTCATGTCATACATACATGCATACAATAATGTAATATTTCAATATCTATATTGAAATCCATATTTTTGTCTGCTTGCTACACAAGTATGTCTGCTCTAGCTCTTTGAGAAGTAACTGACAGAACTTCTTGTTAAGATAGCATTGAATATAAATAGCTGCATTTGTTCCTAAATAGCATTTTAATAGCAACTTGCAGTTTTTGCAAAGGTCCCATTTTTCTCAGAAATCTTTTGAAATAAAGAGCATAAGTATATTTGTAGATTATATCAAACTAGAGTAAATTGTTTACCAGAGTAAATTGTTTGAGCCTTCTCTCAAATCTTCTCTTGATCCTTTCTGTTTCACTCAAAGAAAGTCTCTAGTAGTTAGAACTCATTTTTTTAGGGCTGAAAACTCACAGACCATCGGTATTGTGTTTTTTAAATGGTAGGGTCTTTTTAGTACATTTTTGTGTGGATTATGGGTCATAATTTTTTTTAAGACTGTTCTTCATCATATTTATCCCCTGCTGTGGATTTTGTAGCATTTCTTCCTAATCTACTAGATTGTTCTTCAAAACTCTTAAGCTTCTTTTCTCGAGAGTATTTCTCTATGAAATGTCTGTTTTACTCAAAATAAGATTTGATACAAAATCACAGAAAACTAAATTATTATTTGTTTATTTAGACAGCGTTTCAAAGCAACTTACAATGGACTGCTTATGCTAGGAGAAGCATCCACTGTCAATGAAGCCTTTTAAGAGGTTCATTGAAAAAAATCATTCAAAAAGACATTTGATGTGTCTCCTCTACTGTTCAGCTGTGTTGAACTTTCTGATTTTTTCAGTGTTTCTAAGTAGAGTGGCTAAACACCACCAGGAGGGCTTTTCTTGCCATTTGTTTAGCTATAAGGTAAATGAAAATATATATATATAATTAATATAATTTATAATATATTTTACTTGAGCCTTTTTGTAAGACAAAATCAATAAACTGTGGTCCATTTTCAGGTCATCATTAGCACGAACTTTTTAGTCTCTCCCTGACAAGCTGATTTTATGCAGTGATGATTTTAATTACCATTTTTTCCTTTTGTTATTTCAGATCAATCTACTTCCCTTTGGGCCAGGTTTTGCTGATGAATATTTTGAAATCTGTGCAGTTACTATTACTACTCTATATAACTATACTGTGGAATTTTTTTGGCTTCATTTGCTTTGGTTTTTGTCATGAAGAGTACCATTGTTGCTTTTGCTGTTTTTGCAACAAAATGGCAAAGCAAAGTAAAAGAAAATTATTTCTGAATATCTGAGGGGGAAAGATAAAATATACCTAATCATGTGGGTTCCACTGAGGTATCTTATGCAAGTTGGATTTCCTATTGCTTTATCCTTATTCCTTGCAAATAAAGTTTTGTCACTAGCCACCCATTCTTTGGAAAGATAGTTTATTTTTGAAGTCTGTCTTTAAGGGTGGAGATCGAAATAAGACATGCAGGACTTTTAAGTTAAGTAGACGTCTCTGCATGATATTGCAGAAAACATTCATGTTAGGTACATTGTATTGGTAGCTATACATGCATATTTCTAAAACCTTTACTTGCCAGCTTTGTGTAATACCAATTCCAGTCACACAATGCTGTCCCTGATAACAGAAGAGCATCTCTGTGGACTTGTTCCCTTAGGGTCAATTTTCCATACTGTCCAGTGCCAGGTTGCCATGGTAAATATTTGGTACCTATTCCTTGTGCAAATGCTGTTCATTTATGTTCCATATACGTACCCTGGTGTTGAGCAGACCATCCCAGCACAATTTTTTCTTTAAATTGCTATTAAGATTTCCTTTTGTTCTATTGTTTTGTCTAAGAAAAACATCTGAAACTTATAAAGTGCTGCTCCTCCCGTTTTTGTCTTGGTCACTGCTCCCCAACAAACTTATGTCACAGTGTTTACTTAAAGAAAAAAGTGAATTAGCTGAGTCTTAGCTGTTTCTTGGCATGGGATGCATACATTTATCATACAGTATACCATCTTGGGTGATGAATTTGCCACATCCCCTAACAATATCAGTGTAAAGTTCTCCTGGTTCTGGCCAGAACAGGATTAATTTTTGCAATAGCCAGGAGAAGGCATGGCTTGGACATGGAGGTTATTCTGAACCACTTCACAACATTTCCAGGGGCTGGGGAAAGGAACTGTCTCCCAAGCAGAAGGGGCTTCTTCCAGACAAATAAACATGACAGAGAGCCATCCACTATTGTCCATTGTGGGGTTGGGGGATTCTTGTGAAAAGTTATTTTTCTTGTACCTTCTGTCATTCGTATTGTTGCAGCTACTGTTTGTTTTCTTATGTTGTTGCTGTTTCCAGTAAATTGTTGTTACATCAATGCTCAGTTGTTACCTTTTGTACCTCCAGTTCCTCGCTCTGGTGCAGTCAGGGTGGAGGGGAGAAGGGGAGCAGCATGTAGTTTTAGTGTAGTTTTAGTTTTTTGTAGTTTTAGTTTACTGAATTGGAGAATACCATTTCAAAATCACAACACAAGTTATTGACCAAATGCACTGGGTGTTTGTTTCAAAATGCTTGGAAGAAAACCATAACTATTCAGGTACATAGAGATGAAAGATTATCCCACTAATATAATTATTATTTGTTGCCAGCTTGTGCAAACAGCCCTTAAGCTGTATGTTATTTCAGTTCATCCTATCATACAGGGCTGATAAATTTTAGCACAGTGAATATGTAATTCAAGTAGAAGTACATTATTTTAGTGTGACACCACAATCTTCAAATGATATAATACTTGTTTCACTTTCATTGCTTGTATTTTTTCAGGAGTTGTGTACTCAAAAATTACTGTAAGCTTGATGTTCTGTCTAATTGAGAATTTTACACTTAGGATGTCCAGAGAGACATAAGGTGTACCTGTTGATGCAGAATAAAGGTACATCAGAAGCTGAAATTTTCCATGTTTAATGTTTCTAATTTACGTAAGTTACTCACATTGGACACTACTTGAATTACCTCTTTAAAGTTGCCCTTCTAAGTATGTCAAGGATGATAAATCACTTACAGATGTGAACATCCAGCATTCGTCCATTTATGGGTCCAAAGAACTTTGGACACTCACAAACTACCATTGTACCTTGGAACCATGAACTTTGTATGTGGGTCTCCTCAATGGAAGAAAGATGCATACAGTCTGATGATACAAAGCCAGGAGGAGTGGCTGATACAAGTGAATGCTGTGCTGCCATTCAGCAGGACCTTGACAGGCTGGAAAATTGTCTGGAGAGAAACCTAATAAGCTTAAACAAGGGCAAGTGCTGCACCTGGGGTGCAATAACCCCAAGTACCAGTGCAGATCAGGAAGAGCATTATTAGAGAGCAGCTCTGCAGAAAAAGGCACTTTTGGTGGATGACAGGTTGACTTGGATGACAAGTTGCCTGTGAGCCAGCAGTGTGCCTTGCAGCCAGGAGGGCCAGTGGTATCTTGAGGTGCATTGGGAAGAGTGTGGCCAGTAGGTCGAGGGAGATGTTCCTCCCTCTCAGCCCTAGTAAGGCCACATCTGGACTACTGGAGTCCATTTCTGGGCTCTTCAGTAGCTAGGGAGATGAGGAGACAAGGAGCTATTGGACAGGGTCCAGCAGAGGGCTACAAAGATGATGAGAGGTCTGGGGTATCTCCTCTGTGAGGAGGGAATTACAACAGCTGGGCCTGTTTTGTGTAGAGAATTACAGAATCATGGAATGTTAAGGTTGGAAGGGTCTGTAAGGATCAACTAGTCCCAATTCCCTCTGCCATGGGCAGTGACACCTCCCACTAGAACTTTAGAAATCAGAGAAGAGGAAACAGTGGTGAAAAACTTACCTGTCACGAGGAGTCTCCAGCCTTGCACATCATTAGTATCTGATTGATTAATGCCAGCTTTCAATTGTATTGCTTGAAGTGACACTGTTAAATTGTTACTAGGGTTGTATTGCTCAAATGAGGCTTGGGCTTGATGTGTGACTCAGGAATTTAAACAGATCTTGAATCCTTCTGAAGGTGAAGGGACAACACAATATAACTGCAAAAAAGCCCTCTGGGTGGACTGACATCAGCCACTTGTGATCAAAATAATCATCAGTGCTTTTCAGCACAGTTAATTAGTGTTATGAGAGGGATAGATTTTAAGAAAACAGAGACATTAACTTGGGATTTGCTACTTCTAAATAGTGCGTTTTAGAGAGATCAACTTGCTCCTGAAACAGAAAGCACATTTTTTAAATTATGATTGTATAAATTATTTCATAGTTGTATCAAGATTAAAACAGACAATTGGTTTACTCAGTGGGCTAAATCTAGAGAAAATTTATCTTTGGTTCACTGTAGGTAAAAAGAGAGTAGAATAGATCTAGGTAATGTATGGAGCTAGGTAAACTTTTTACAGTTTTGAGAGGTACCTATTTGTGTTCGAATTTTTATTTCTTTTTTTGTAATAAATTCTTCAATGTAATTTTTTTTTGTTTGTTATAATAGCATTATACTGGAGCCTATGTCATGAAAATTTTGGACTGAAATTCATGTATTCAAATTCTATAGCAAGTTTAGTCCAAAAGGAGTGTTTAGTTTGAAATGTTTTAAGCCATTATATTTTTGCTGGACTTGTCAGTTCCAAACCAAATGAGAGGGGGTTGACTATGTTCTACTTGTTTTTGTATTTCAGCAGGTTGATTGTTAAATTTCAAATAGTTACAGCCACTCAGGTAAGGAGCTTGCACTTTCTATGTCACCACAGACTAACCACAAGACTGAGAGCCCAGAAATAAAGATTATTTTTCTAGATAAACTGTTTACTGTTTATGGAATAAAAAAGAATCTGCTGGATTCTCAGGTGCTGCGATTTCAGGACCTACAATTAGAAGAAATGGAAACAAAAGTCTGTCTGCAATGGAAAAGGAAAGAGGGAATTTTTAATGCAGGGTTTGTGGGCTTTTCTACAGTTTCATAATGCCCTTTTAATGGGTATATAAAATACTAAATCTAAATATTCCCAACATCCTACTAGTCCCGTCTCCTACATTCAACTGGATAGGACACAGCTTGGAATATTACACTATTTCTGACAATTTCCTGTTCATTTATAGTTGACAAATCTACTGTCTTTCTGAAGTCATCCTCTGGAGTAGAATAAATGGAAATACTAGCAACAGATCTAAGGAGTTATCTTTCTGATCATGACGTGTACACATATGTAACATAGATTTGAAGCCACAAGTAAGATTGTTCCATTAATCCCACAGAAGGATTTCTCACAGTTCTTGCTGCTTGCTGTGCTATGCTTTCCGGTGAGCCATGGCCGGCAAAGGAGAGACAGAGCTCGTAGAGCTGTAGCACTTGATAAGCTTACCTGTAAATCAGAAAGTTCATAGAAGCCTCTGTTAATGGAGTACTGTTAAAATAAAAGCTGAATCTTTTGCTTCATGTGGAGATTAATGGCAATGTAATCCAGAAGGATTAAATGGAAAAGTATGCTTGAATAAGATATTTTCTCAGGAAAAATGTTTATTCTTGTGTATTAGCATCACCCCTAAAATAAAAACCTTATCCCTCTTAACTTCATTCTGACTACTCATGTCAGAAAGAGCTCAGTCTTGTTACCTTTATCTAGCTCCCTGTTTAATGACAACAGTAACAATTTGGACTGATTTGCTAAGATCCCTGAATGAACTTGTTCTTTGTTAACCTCTAAATGGCTAAACCTAGCAATGTCCTTTAAAAAAAAAGGTTCTTTCCCTATATGTTCAAAACTGAAGCATTATCTGAACTCTGATTGCAACTTCTTCTCTTTTAGCATATGGAGTGCAGGTAGAAGTGACTCAGACACATGATTCCTCTGTACCCACACTGTCTGACTCATTAAAGGCACTCTGCACTCAAGGGCAGTCTGTTATACTAGATTCTGTACTTGCGTCTTCAGAACTGAAATCTCCTTACAGAAGATACAAGTAAATGACTGTTCCCACGCCTGGTGGTTTTGCTCATGTGAAACCTCTCATATACTGTAAAATTTCCAGGTCCTGGAATAGAAGAAAGCTTTTTCAGCTCCAGAATTCACGCACTTCAGTTCTGAGTGAGATAGAAATCCCATTTTAGACTTTGCTGAGGCGTTTTAAGTAGTTTACGAAAGAGATTTGCCTTCAAATCCCTTAGGCAGCAAGAAATACTTAGCCTGCCACAGTCATTAACTGATCTGTTAGGTAAAAGGAAGTGTCAGCATCTCCATTTCCTTTCTGATAAACAGTTCTTCCTAAGAGGGCGTAATTGCTTATAGTTCCAGAACAGGTTTCTTATAGTAAACAAACATCAACTAAACAAGAACCCTAGAGTAGAATAGATCACATTTTGTTCATTTAATGAAAGGGTAGTACTGCTAATAATATGGTTTTGATTATGTACCAGGGAAAGTTGTCTAAACTGCAAACTCTTTAGATCTCAGTGCTCTCCTGTCTGTAATAGGTTTGCTTTTCTACAGTCCAAATGTCTTTATCAGAAGAAACATGCATGTCTTACGTTATGTCAACACACTTCAGAAATTCTGGACACACACAGAGTTGAAATAATTAGTGATTACATGACAGTTCAGATACTCATGAGTCAGGATATTTTTCTTAAATGTGTCAGTAACTACTGCTGAAATACCACATAAATATAGTTCTGCTCCAAAAGTTGATTGATCTGCATTGTTTTGAAGTTTCTGCAAAGAAAAGCTATAACTAATGTATTAGCTTCAGACAAGAAATCATTTTAAGTATTTACAGTCTACAAAAACATAATTATCAAATGTAATATGATTGATGCTTCAAAATCCCTAGTTAACTCTTCATTTTAGTCTGTGTAACAAGATACTCTCTTCCAGGTGTTTGGTGAAAATATTGTTTCACAACACATGACATTTATGTCTGTTTTGCACTTCATGTGATTTTCATTATTAGTTTTGATTCAAAATAAATTGTGTTTGAAGTCTGAAGCGATTCTGTTATAGAGGGTTTTATTACAAGCATCTGTAATATATATTTTGACTACTAAAGCACTGTGCGTGGGTGCTAATAATTTTGCAATTCTGATATCTTCCAATAGCCTGTTGTTTTTCTTCTAACTGGCGGTGGCTGGGTCATTTTCATTTGAAAATATTTACCAAGGACTCTTTCTGTGCCACTTCCACATGGCAAAATCTGGGCCCTGGTACTGTGGTTATTTGCTGTGCACAAATAAATATTGGAACTTACAGAACTTTTTGAAACACTTGAGAAAAAAGTACAGAAAAAATCCCAGTGTGCGATGTAGCATACGTGCAACGAGTGACCAGTGCGTAGGGCAGGTAAACGAGTCATTGGCACAGTGATGGGTAGGCAGCCAGGTGATCCTTGCAGTAAAAAGCCTACCATCCCACTTCTAAACTGCACATTGTACGTGGAGACAGAGGTGGCAGTAACAAAGGCAAACGGAGATAGCATCTTATTTGTTTATTCTGACTCTAGGGAAGAAAGAGGAAATTGAAACAAAGAATTCATGCATGCTACTTCTAGTGGAAAGCAGAGGGGAACTATGTTATTAAAATGGCTGTATAAAAATCCATGGGTGCTTTCAGGAAAGAAGTTAGCAAGTAGGATCTGAGCATAAAATGGGTAGTTAAAGTGTTGGGCAGCTAGCAGGGAGACATCTTAACCCGGTTTGTGGGAAGGGAGACTGAACACCGAGCAACGGTGCTGATTTCACTTCTTCTGAAGAGGAGAGAGAAAAAGCAAAAGAAGTCCCAAATGCTGTTTTCCAGATGCTTGTAGGCATCCTGACAGAAGAAAATATTCAAATTCACCATCAACCTAAACTGGGGAAACATGTAATCCATCCCTTTTTTGAGAAAGATTATCATCTTTTGTAATATCCAATAGATATAAATGCATGCACCCTGCTAGGCGTAAGAGTGGAGGCCTGTAACAAAAGATAATAATACTCATAATAGCTGTTCTCAGGTAATTGTTTTATGAGCTCAGTGTCTATGATCCTACCAAGAATATATTTTGGTGTGTTACTTACGCGCAGGACTTGGGTGCTATGTCTTCACAGATAATCCAAGTTTTCTCAAGTGTACCACTGTGGAGCAGGATCATCTGTCTTTCCTACACAGAGTGGAGATTAGTGTTTGTATTGAGTAATTTTTGCACCTGGAATGATATAAGGTAAAAGTTTATAAGCGGAAATTAGTCAAAGTTAAATTAATAGGCAATATTTCCTAGAATCCTTACAGTATCACATGACCACCTTGCTTAGAAAAAAAGCTATTCTCTGACACTGAGCTACAGAATCACTTAGATTTTGAAATACTGCTGAGGTCATTGAGTCCAGCCTTTAAATAATCATCACTTTGTCAACTCGACCACAGCAGTAAGTGCCACATACAGTCATTTCTTGAACATTTCCAGGGATGCTGATCCACCCACTCCAGGAGAATCTGTTCTAATGATTAATTTAACAACCCTTTGCCTAAAGAAACTCCTCCAGATGTCCAGCCCGAGTGCACCTTGTCCTCTCCTCCCTTCAGTGGCTGCCTGGGGAGGAGGCTGACTTGCACCTGACTGCAGTGTCCTAGAGTGAGATAGGTGTAGAGAGAAAGTTCTGGCTTCCTGTCTTGCCCGCTCTGTAGAAGCCTCCTCTGATGTTGAGTCTGTGAGATGACATGCAGCTGAAGCAGTGTACATGTCATAAGGAAAAATGGTGCTACAAAAACGGCAGATGTGGGAAATTAGGAAATTATACCAGTCAGGAGCTGTGACACAAGCCATCTAAAACTCCTTTTTTGTTTCTTTTCATAGATCTAGTTGCATTTCAGCAGAATATTAAATGTATCAATGAAAATATACAGTTGCATAATACATATTGTTGAGACTTCAATCAGTCTTTTGTGTCTCCTTGTGGGAGCGTTTTCTCAGAGATTGTAGAAATTCTTCCTGCAGAAAACATAATTTTGAAATTTGCCCAGTGAAGGCTTGTTCTCTCATAACCAGTTACTGATACTTGGATTTGATGAGAGGAAGTTGTACATAGTTGCACATTAACTGTTAGCATCATCCACAAGTGAGAAACGCTTAAGCAAGGAGCCTGTTGTTACATGTAATAGCCCTGACTACTTTTTGGGAAAAGAGCATGAATCACTTGAAGAAAGGAGATTCATATTTTCTCCTAGACGTGTTGTTCAAAGACTAAACTGTGTAAAACAGGATTGGCATTGTATAATTACTTGCATTTTACACTGTGATAACTCAATTTGCTTTTCATTCCTAGGTATTTAAGACTGTTATTTTCCCATTGGACTTTACTGTCTGTCAATTAAAGCTTTAGACCTATGGTGTGGAGAGAGAAATTTGTTACAGAATGTTTCATGTAGACATATTAAAAACATCTTTTTGAATTACTTTTCTTACTTTTTTAATGTTTATGGTTTTTACCAGATGAAACAATCTTCGTGGGATTTTTCATGATGTTTTTTCAGCATTTTTCTGCAAAGTAGTATATTTTAGTTTGAATGCCAGATTTGCTTAGTAATGCTTGCGAAGACAGTATGAGGTAAACCTCCAAATACCACAGAACTTTATTTCTTTTGTCTCCTTGGTTCTAACAACTAAGGCTAGAGTGAGTAAGGTGTTGGCATTGCCTGCACTAATGGCATATATCCCCGGCTTATTGTTTCCCCCAATACCTAAGTAGGTGGTTCTCAGTGGGACCAGTATTACAGTTTTGCTCAGATTTCCTGAGTCACATGATCAGAAATAATTAGTGTCCAAGGGAACATGAGGTGGAGTTGCTTAATAATTGAGTGTAGAACCACCTGAATTGAAAATACTAATGCCATCCATAGTTATTCAATGTCATCTTCGATAATAAGAGTAAGGACTGTGTCTTGTACAGTAATTTGAGTTAGGGTCATTTTCTTCCTCTCTGGATTTATGGGAAATTTTTGCAGAAAATCATAGGAATTACATTATGCATGACTCCTGTGCAGAGGGGTAGATGCAACACACTTTTCTTTCCCCATAAATAGCATTTGTGGGGAGAAGAAAAATGGGCAGAAAGGTGATTATGGGCAGACCCAAGAATAGGGTACCATTAAGACATTTTTAATAGTAGTTCCATTTTTGGCATCTGTAACATGACTGTACTTCCATTTTTAAGAATGCAACAGACAGTATTGTAGTATTTAACATTGATAAATATGATTGTTCTGCTGTACCATTCATTTAATTTTTTAAAGCATATTAAGTTCTCAATCTCAGCAGAGAGTGGGAAATCTTTCACTTTGAAGCAGATACGTCTTTTCTGGATACATACCAGAATAAAAAATGCCAATAAAATTATTTTTATTGTACTTTTTTTACTGGTTTCTTAGATTTCATCAGCTAGTCTACCTCATTAGGAAGTTATAACCTGTATTGTTTCCAAGAACAATCGATATAAACCAGTGAAAAAGAGTTGTATTTCATGGCCTAGGAAACCATGAATCAGAATCCTTCTGCTGTACACCTTTGTGTTTATGATGACTAACACTGCTAGTCAACTAGATTCTGTCCTTAGCTTTGGTTATTTTGAGGGTTTTTTTAATATAAGAGGTAGATAATAAAGTTTATATTTCACTTCTCTAAATTCATTGGCAGCTCCTGGAGGTGGAAGCCAGAAAAGTATACCCAATATAATGAAGGAGTAGTGTGACATCGATAAAAAGTTACAGTAACACCACTGTTCTAGTGGTCTCTTCTCTTCTTACAGCTTGCTCTCATTTCTTTTAAAATGTCTGGATGAAAGGCTTCTGACAAGAATGTATTATTTCACTAGCATGGCAGGAAGCTGTATTTGTGATTCATTTGATACTACAGCTTCCCTCTGTTCTGTAGCTAGTGATAGGTTTTATCAGTTGATGAAAAGGAGGCTCTTACTGAGGCCTCTCACCATGTCCTGTGAAAGTGTTCTGATACATTGCTCCTAGTGCACCAGTACACATTTGCCTAATTACCTAAATGTTCCTGAAGTTCCATGTGACTCAAGCATTTTACACTTCTTGTACTGCATCAGTGTTCAGGGTCTACAAGCCATAGTGCTTTGCCTCAGATAGGGCAACATTCCAGAGGCTGCTAGGTTATTCTTTGTCCTGTAGCAATAAGAAAACAAATTTAAAAAAAAACAAAACAAAAAAATCCACCAAAAAACCCCCCACCCAGTATGTTTTATATAGCTAGGATGACAAAGCTGTGTTCCATTTAGCCTTAATGAAGTTACAGCTATTCATTAAAGTTTTGTCAGGAAAAAAAGTCTAGTACTTCAGGCAAAGTGGCAAAAATAACACTGTAAGGAAATGCTTACATTTGGTGTATCTAATGATTTTATAAAAATAGCTCATTCAGTACTTCCCTTATATTCTAATATCACTGGTACAGTTTTATTAGTTAGTTGCTGTTAAGAAGGAAATTAGGCAAATTTTCAAAATTAAATGCATCCCTAGATCTGTTGCCCAAGGCACCTAAGATACTATGTTTTCTTCTCCAGCAAATGCTGTGTGTTAGCATTTCACAAACCCAGACCCAATGGCAAATCACTGGACTGCCTATACCCTGCAGAAGCATTTAAGCACATAGAGGTTTACTAATCCCTCTTTATGTGTCTCAAGAGGCAGGTGTCTGAGTACCAAATTCTTAAGGGTCTCTATTCTCTGGGGTTTTTTTTGTTCTGACTCTAATGTATCTCAGTGTGGATGAATATCTTTTTCATGTCACCAGTCTGAATAAAGCTGTCATACTGATTGGAGTTTCTCTCCATTTCATACCTTCATGGAGGACTTTGAAGGACAATGCCACTAGCTTTGTCATGCACTTGGAGATTCTGTTGAACATAATAACTAAAACAGCAGCACTGTACATTGTGTGTCTCATGCTCACTCCATCACCTCTCTTCTGCTTGCAAGGATGATCTTTAGTTAATAATTTTTTTTGCTATTTTTAAATTTGTTAAATTCTGCATCTATTATTCACATGTTGTGCTTGGAAGCAAGCCTGTGGTAGTATTTAGAAGAGTTACTTAAAAGCACTCACTCTTTATGTCAAAAGCACAATATTTGTCTTTCAGGAGTGCAGAGAAGTGCTGGCAGAGGTATTACAGCAAAGCTCTGGGTTTGTTGTTTTAGAAGGGTTTTATCTTCTTTTGTGTATTATTAATGAGCATGAGATTCATTATTAGACACCCAGCAATGATGCTTGCTTTGTGACTGGCCTTATAATATGGCAGGGAATGTTCTTGTTCGTGAAAACTACCTGAGTTTTACATAAGACACAAGATCCCCATTCTCCTCCGAGCCAGATGGAGCGCAAATCTATTAGGTTCAGGAAGCCCACTGAAATATTTCTGATGTGTTTGTCAACTCACCTCTCCGTTTCCAGTGTTTGGGCTTAGCAGACTGAAGTGACATGGTATGAGTACAATTCAGAAGCAGAATTGCTGCCAATCAAATACCATTTGCTAATGCATATAATGAAGAGGTCCCAGAGAGAATTTATTGTTTCCTTACAGTAAAGTGGAAATACAGAGGTTTCACACTGAATTATGCAGTGATTGTCATCATTGACAGATAAATTGTCTCACTTTATTAGGTTTCCAACAAGACATTATTGTTACAGGGAGTCTAGAGTTTAAATTGGAACACATTATAGGAAGCAGAGTGTGGTTGCAGCAGTTTATAGGAATAAAATCTAAATAAAAAGGCTTCATTTCATACTTTAATTAAACTATAAATTAGTAAGGGTTGCATTTAGATACTAGAAAACTCTTGAAAAAGCTTGCATTTAATATTTAATTTATTTAATTACCAAACTTGTACAAATCCTTCTGGTTTGGTTTTTATTTTTTTTAATTTTTACTTACATGTAGCCACTATGCTTCTTGATACATCACTTCAGTAACTGTAGAAAAATATTCAGGTTGCTGATTTTTCTGGTTTATAAAAAAACTACATAATGCCATTTACTCTTGCTTAAAGGAAAAAAAAAATTAAATGCCACCTTAGATTTATCTCTGCTTCTCTTGTGAGATGTAAGTCTGTGTAAAGCACAGCTTTCCCTGACAGGTCAGACCAAGTGCTCCGGAGACAAAGGTTCTCTTGCTGCAGAAACCTTTAATTTTTTGATACAACTGAGAAAGAAAAGAGCTATATCAAAATAATTTCCCTTAATGTTCAACATTTGGGGCATGTAGCTATTTATCCTGTGCAGGCAAATAAATGTACTTCTACATGTCCAAACTATGGCATTCATATTCAGACTATCAAGCAGAAAGCGTGTAATATAGATCAGTGCTTTCAGCTTGGAAGCAGCCATCGAAGTATTTTTTCTCAAAAGGTGACTCGCAATTTAAAAATGTACTGGATTTTTAAATTGTAGTAAAAATATCAATAAATTGTACAACCAGTGAGGAGTGGAGCAAAGTGTATTGGCCACTAGAAAAACCTAAACTGACCTACAGAAATAATCAATAGTTTCCCAGGCAATAGCCCATTACAAATAATTTCCTCCAATACTGACATCCAGTAGCAAAATACTGACACACACAACATGTGACACATGAGGTTTGAAATAATGAAAACAGCAACAATTTTTGTGGTAAGTCAGTGGTTTCCTACAGCAAAAGTTTGGTAGCCTGATTAGGTGATGTGTGAACATCTGGACTGTAGGAGTCTAAAATACCTGATTTGCTCCTGAATGTATTTAGCTGTGAATTTCTGTTTACACATGTCAGGGACATGTGTCATCCTTTTTAGGGAAGAGACTTTTTTATCAAGAGTGTCGGTCGCTCCTTCGGAGATAAAACAACAAGCAAGTGGTGAGACAAAGTCAGTCAAAACAAGTCACATAAATCTTGCAAGTTTAAATGGGACAGTATAATATTAGACCACCTTATTGTGAGCTCACCACTTCCTCTGCCATTCAAAGATATTATTTCATATATGTCCATAATTTCTTTTCCAGTTTTTCCATGGAGTGTACTCTGGTCCCTAGTTCTTAACACTCATTCAGTGTTTTTCAAAGACCTAAAGAGTTCATATCAACAGAGGAAGCCTGTCACCTCAATGTTATAAGGTTGTCCAAAGATACTTATTTTCTGTATGTAGAGGTATGGCCTCTCTTATAATTTCTGAAGTCTTTCAACTTAAAATGAACTGCACAGTGGACTAAAAGACCTTTAGAGCATGCTCTCTTTCATTTATGGCGCCCCTTCACGCAGTCTTCTGGGATCACTTTTCACCAGAAAACATAAAATAGAGTAAAAAAAGAGCTGACAGGAAATCCTGCTACCAATTTCTTGTGCTGATCCTTTTGCTGTGATTGGGAAGCCACATATATATTAGACCATCCATGTTCTGTCATATATAGCAGTTCTGATTAAAGCACCAGCATTCTTGATAAGTTTCTATTGATTTTTCTTTAAACAGAAAGCATCACCATTTTTGTATCTTTAGCTTGCAAGTGGAACTTGATTCACATTGTTGAAATGTCCCTAGGGCTGCAGAGACTTAGATTTACAGATCACAAGGATTTCAGGATATAGTAAGACTTTTCTTTCTATTCTGTATCTGCAAAGGAGGAAGGCCAACACCCAAAAGGGCCCTTGCAAGGTTGATCAGAGCTTACATGGCTGAAAAATATACAAAGCAAAAGACAGAGCAAGGTTCATATGATCACATTCCCCAAGGACAATACCTACTTCCTAAAATAAATGAACAGAAATACCTTTTCTATAATTGTGCAGGGCCACAATCTAGAAGCTGCTGCTCCATTTTCTACATTTCTGACAGTTAAGACCAGGGGGATATATCATAGGCAGCTTTCAGAAGGAGAATCATACAATTACTTATAGCCTTTTTATAACACTCTACTTTATTTTTCAACTATTATGTGATATCAGAATAAATGAAAAGAGGAGCTGACCCACAGTCAGTGTAATTAGTATCATTTGGTACAGCTTCACTGACTTCAGCGACCCTGCATCAGTCTATGCCAGATGAGGTTCTGAACCAGTAGTCTTGCCTGTGCACAGATAAACACACTTTTTTCTTTTTTTTTTTCTTTTCATTTCTCTCACTCCCCAGACAGCTATCCAGACAGCTGGATACTTTTTGATAAAACTACCAAGAACAACAGAAAAAAAAGAGTTCTGTCTATGGGTGTGGCATGGTTTAGGAATGTACCCCCCAATTTAGTGCTCCACTGAGACTCTGCATGTGCCACTCACTCTTCCATCTCAGGATGGAGAGGATAATTGAACACACAAAAAGTAAAGACCACAGCTTGAGATGAGAACAATTTACTGAAACAGCGATATGATAAGAAAATGAACAGTAACAGCAATAATAAAAACAATGTATAAAAGGCAGGCTTTTAATTCACAGGATTGCTCAGAAAGCACGTTACCCAACTGTTCCCAGTCTCAGAACCAGAGTTACAGGACCACGCCCTCTACCCCATTTACCTGACTGGAAGGAACACGTTCTCCTCAGAAGAGACTTCCTTACTCCTGCCCCTGGCAATGACTTGAGGTGGAATAGAGTAACTTCTGGATCCTAGCCATGGCTCCTCCTGGCTACTGCAAATAATGAACCCTGTCCTGAGTGTAACTAAGACATTATCCAGCCATTATCCTATACCATCAATATTGTGCCTTGACCCTACACCTTCCAGCTATATACATATATGTAGAAATAATATACACAGGCACAATTTCCATAGTCAGTATCTGTCCCTCCAAGATACATCTTGAGTTCACTGAGTGTGGCTGTGAGTTCTGTCTGTCCTAGATGTCTTCCAGGACAGGAGGGCTGGTGTGCTGTCGGGTGGTTGCGAGCTGCATCACGAACTTGTGGCTGGTGTATCTGGAGCAGCCCATACTCACTGACCATAGTAGTTATGGCACACAGTGGCAGGATCATTCAGTTACTCATATTATACAAGGAAACATTACAGAGTGTTCTCACCTGAAAATCAAATCCCCTTCATGTAAACATTGTATTTCCCCATCCATCTGCATTATGCAACAAGTGCACCCAGGTCCTTGAGGACAAGCAGTCCCACAGATGGGTTTGCATTTGCTTAAAGATGGACTAATTCAAACTCTCTTCCCTAACACATTCATCTAATGCACCACACAGGGACTTTGTCTCTTCTATAGTCTAAGATTTTGATTGGGCAGGACCAGCTTAACTCAATTGGTGGAGCCTCTAATGGTAACTAACCAGGTGGCGTTCGCTAGATGAAGGTCTCAGTGTGAAGGTCCCCCCACCCATTGCTTTCAATGTGCTTTTTAGCAGTCCATTATATTTTTCAACTTTCCCAGAGGCTGGTGTATGATAAGGAATATGATAAACCCATTCAATACTGTACATTTTTCCTTAAATCTAACCTAAACCTCCTCTGACTTAGCTTCATGCTGTTTCCCTGAGTCCTCTCATTGGCCACAACAGTGAAGAGACCAGTGCCTGCCCCTCCACTTCCTCTCATGAGGATGTTGAAGACTGCAGTGAGGCAAGGCACCTCAGCTGCTCCTCATCCAGCTTGCCCTCAAGGCCCTTCATCATTCCTGTGTCCTTCTTTGGATGCTCTCTAACAGCTTAATGCCTAAAACTGCACATAATGCTTAGAGTGAGGCTGCCTCAGTGCAGAGCAGAGCGGGATAAGAGCAATTTACTGGAAAGAGCAATGAGATCAATATTAATAACAAAGTGTACAAGATAGGCAAAGGATTCACATGTGATTGCTTGGAAATAGTGTTTCCCAATTGCACATTCCAGCTTAGAGCCAGCATTACCTGACTGCTCTTTCTGCCACACTTACTCAACCAGAAGAAGCCCAATCTTCCCAGATGAGACTCCCTGTCCTCCTCCCCCAGAAACAGTAGTTGCCACCAGTGAGTTCATAGAGAATAACCTTCATGTCCTACCCATGGCAGCTCTCTTCTATAGAAAAAATTAACAATTTGCCCAGAACCAAGACAGGGTGCATCTTGTGTCTGCTCTTAACAAGAGTAAAGGTGCTAGGTGGAAGTGAATTCCCCTGTACCCCTATCCTGCTCTCCACATTTATTATCTCTAAAATGATGGCCAGGTTTTCTTTGCTTTAGCTAAATAATTTTTACCTCAGTTATCAACCAAACCTGATTTTTATATACAAGAAGCTGAAGGACTCCCTGAGCTATAGAATTGCACACGGTGGCTTCAGCAGACCATGCTGCTGAGTGTAGCTTTTACCAAAAAAAGTAATACCCAGTCAGTTTTTGAATTTTAATATATTTGTCTTTCAGGAGAATGCTATTCGTTTTGTGGGAGTTTTTTACTGTGCTTTGATAATCAGTTTCTCAGCAAAAATTTCTATAGTTTATTTTCTTTCTAAATTACTGGGATAAACTGTTTACATTCCTCATTTCCATAGTTCATTCTGTGATTGTAGGTGTTATAAGATGCTATTAACTGCTCAGCAAATTAGACTGATGAGAGAATTAACTCATTTAGGAGTAAGGCTATATTATATAGTGTTCAGTGGTGTCAAATTCCTTCCTTTCTTAATGTGGTAGTTTAAAACACAGCAGGAAAATTAAACCCACTCAAGCTACTCCCTTCCCCCCCCTACTTCTGACAGTTGAGGGAAGATTATGAACTGGAGTCACAATTTAATGAAAAATCACAATAACCACAAAAATATTAATAAAAGAGCATAGAAAACAGAGTGTGTTTTGCATAAAAAAATAAAATAAAATAAAAAAGAAGAAAGAAAGGGTGTTCATCACTGAAAAAACAAAAACACTGCCCAAAGCAGTGCCCAATGTGGTTTTCCCAGGCAAAGGCAAAAATGGTGGCTGGTGCTACGCTGGGCCACATGGGTTTTGGGATATTGTCAGGGACAGTCACAGCTTAACTTCCCCAGCACAAAAGCACTGAAAGAACATGGACAAGACAAAACCTGGTGTGACCTGAGAGGGCTCTGAAGCAGGTCAGGGGAACCTTTCTCCTGGGCCTGACTCTGTGGGAGCAGTTCTGGCTGCAGCTGCTGTGCCCACAGCTTAGCCCCCACGCAGGTGGGCTGGGCTCCACTGCACAGTACTGCTGCTCTTTCTTTTGTGTCTTTTAGCACCAAACCAGAAAAGACGCCTCTCAGAGGAATGGAGAAAAGACTGCCAGTGGCAGAGGGGGGCTAACTGTGCCAGGCTGATCCCAAAACTTGCATACCTCTTCCTTTGAGCCCATGAAAAGATGGCAACCCTGCTGCTGCTGGTGCTGGCTCCCTCCTGAAACCATACCCCCACTCCCACAGTATGAGTGGTACGGAATTAAACAGCACTAGAAACTCCACCCCATTTATCTAAACCCCTTACCTCAAAAATATTTATCACATAAAAAAGAAATCTCTTTCCTGTTGAACACAGTTGGGCAATATTTTGTCATGAATGTGCAAATATGACTTTTCTGTGCTCATTGCAGGAAGGCTGTAATGAGATGACCTTTGAAGATCCCTTCCAACCCAAACTATTCTATGATTTTATGATCTCTTTGTGTTCAAACAGTTAAAAAGAATGCTAGGTGCATGGTGATGCCTTTTATTGAGATTGTCTGTTGGTTCAGGCTATTAAGCAAGCTCATAGGGTCGATTCATGGTCAAAAGGGAGCTTATAAGGCCGGGATTTCAGAGTTTGCTGTAACCTGTGCTGTAGATGAAGGGAGTATTCATTTTGTATTTGTTTGGCTCTTGAAATTATTTTTTAGTATAGGGGTATTTTCAGCTGAGAGTCAGTGGGGTACATTTGTAGAAATACAAACTGAAAATTATATCATATATAAATTATGTAATATATGTTATATATAAATTATGTAATATCATTATATTTCTGTAAGAGTTAAAATACTTCCATTTTCTTCTGGAACTCAGGTGTCATTTCAAAAAGTATTCAAAAATATTTTAAAAATATTTCATAGACTTCTGCATCCAAGTTCTGCCTGTTCTGTGTCAGGGACCGATTGTTAAGAAATGCCTCTGCCTGAACTAAGGTGTGAACAAGACCATACACCAAAATCAATAGTACAGATTTTATTTAATTGTAGATGTGAGGTAGTGACAGAAATAGGAATAGGAGGAAGAGGGGGAAGACAAAGAGAATAAGAGATTCAGCAAAAGATACCAGCACATGGATTTTTCTGGAAACCTGCTTGGTGTTCTTCAAACTGGTTCGTTCAGTGCTGAGGGTCCCAAAATGTTCTTCTGGAGGTACCACTCTTTTCCACGTCCAGGTTCCCACTATCCATGAGGCATAGATGCAGTTCCCATAACTTGGAGTGGCATGTGTGTAAGGAGCTGTTTCCTTCCTCACAGTTTGCCGTGGTGGGAGTTTTTGTCTGGACAGGTTACCCAGATGTGCCTCACCAGGCCTGGCATCTTCTGTTGTTTCCATCTGCACTCTTCCCACAGTCTGCACAGTGGAATTTGTCCAATGTTCTAATTCCAAACCTTCTCCTCCATTTAGGTCTGGTATTAATGCCTCCCTGTTTGCCATCTGTGCTTTTCTTAAGTTCCTGTTGTGGTGGCTTATCTTCCAAGATCTTCCTTCTTTGACAGTGTTTGAGGCAGTTCATTGTGCTCCTGAAGTCCCTGTTCCCTAATCCTTGTAGAGGCAGAGCACATCCAGCAGGACTTACGGTGGGATTTATTAGGCTGCTAGTCAATGATAGTTCTTGGTTTGAAATCTGGTGTGTCTGAAGTCGTTGCTTAGTACCAGTTTGATACTAAATCATGCCTCAGAAGGATATGCAGTATTTGGCAGCAATCTATTGATTTCTTTCTGACTCATGCAGAACTAATTTTCAGTTACACAAAGAGGAAAAGAGGGGGAAAAAACCCACTTAAATATTGTTCATTTCTTTCGGCCATTTCTTTGATCCATGTTTTTTAACTGAGAGGAAAGTAGTGTGTCTAATGGGAAACTCAAATATTTCATGAAATAGTAAGACCTAAAGATCTTCTTAGGCAATAAGTACTTCAGCAGAATGAAACACTGTTGCAACAGAAGGACAATTATACACCAATTATTTACCCAGTCAGGAAAAATTATGCTCCATAACATCAAAGGATTTCAATTAATGAAATAATAGACAGTGAACTGGTTTTTACCAAGCCAGGAGATGTTTATGCATCAAATTGCAACAGGCCAAGAGTTTGAGATTCTATTTAAGATTATAAACCCAGACCAGCACACGTATGTGACTGTATGTGACTGGTTCTAGGAGCAAACATGAACAAAATAGCTGTGTAACGCTTATGCAAATATAAATGGGTTGTTGCAAATAATTAACTCATCCTTGTTATCCTTCAAATAATGTTTTCTGTATTACTGGGAAAATATATTTTCAGCCTGACTATTCCCAGCTCATATATTTGTTTGTTTTCTGTACTTTTCCCAGTCTCCAATAATTCTGTTTATTTTCATAACTTTAGAATTCTCCCCTAATATTTCCTCTTGAATTAGTTTCTTTATTTGAAAATTCCTCAGCTGTTTTGTCTAAACCAAGCAAGCATTCAAAGCAAAGATGGCTGAGATGGCAATTTTGAATGTAGTATGTATGATTAACAGTCTTCTGTATGTATCAGGCTAGCTGAATCTTGAAAGTTAAGTTCTCTCCGTTTTATCTTTGGCATGAATTCCAAGGAAATTAATATGCAGGGTTAGCAAGACGGAACTGTTAGAATCTGAATCATCCCTTATTCCAACAGCTTCTTTATGCAAAAGGTTAGAGAAAATGGATTAAAAAGGAAAGTTTACCTGGAAGTGAAGTAAGAGTGCCACAGAAAAGCCTGGGAGTATGTAACAGGGAGGTGAAAGGAATTCTTTCAAAGCACGGGAAATCCACGAAGAGTCAAAAAGGAAAAGTGAATTAGTAGGAGGCGATGCAGGTAATGCATTAGCTCTCTTGTAGAAATGCTCTCTTCTGATGTACTGTTATGCTTTATTTTTGACAGAAAGCCTGTGTAAATCTTGCTTTGTGCTCAGCTGCACCACATTTGGTGCATAACTGTCACTGCATGCCCTCTCAAGTGTAACCTATGAAACAGGATACAATTCTAGCCATTACTGAAGCCTGGGGTGGGGGGGGAAATATAGTAGTTCCAGGCTCTGAGCAGCTCTGATAGAGATTTATACTGAGAGCTTACCCCTAAGTTCCCCTTTTCTGTACAACCTAAGGGCAACTGGGATTCAGTTAATATTCCTTTAATGTAATGGATGTTCAACAGGGGCAATTCAGACAGATCTGTCATATGACATCTAAAAACACTGGAAGAAAACTTACTTTTTAGCTCTGGCTGAAAGTAGGCAAGATGTAGGTGACATTTCACAACGTGGGGATGTTATCTGTAATAATTTGGCATCTTACATCTGCTACTCTAATCCTCCATGTCTTATATATATCTGAAACAAAAACTGATGACAAAGGAAAGCTGGGATTTATTCAGAATTTCCAGGGGAAAAACAATTAAAATCATTGGACTGAAATAGGAAATGCATACATTAATAGAGTATCAAAAGAAAATATTGTTTCATTACTTAGTGCCTCCAGCAGTCTTCTTCCCTTCTTTAATGAAATGGAACAGTCTGTGCCTTATTACTTCTTCCATTTAATCTTGTTAATGCAGTCTGTTAAGACTCCACTTTTGCAACAGCACAGGTGTAACTGTGAATAAGTAGGCTAGTAAGAAGACTACTCTTCTGCTCCTGGAAGTCTTATTTATTTACAACAAAATGTGTGATATTCAAACCAAAATAAAAACTGATGCAACTGGTGAGTTGAAATATTTTTATTTTTCACTTCCTTAACAATATGGGACATTATAGTGAAAAATAAAGAGGGAAATATTAAACGTGTTGTACAAGTCTATCCTTGAGACAACTGTACTTGGAGTTTTACTAAGATTAGTTCTTCCTACTGTCTTTAAAAGATGGCAGATTAAATTGGTAAGTAGACAGCTGGTAAGTACAACATTTTTTCAAACAGATGCAAATCCATGAATATCTCCAGCTGATTTAAATGTTTTTCAAAAGATGGAGCAAAGATTTAAATAGGAATGTGCAAAAGTGAAAATCCATAGTGATAATCAAAAATATGAAGAAATATGAAGAAGTTCAGAAAGTTTTAAAAAGACAGCATCAGGATGATTTCAGAGTCATTTCAGGTTGAAATCACTATTCTTTGGCTTTTATTGTCTGTGTGTCTCATAATTTTGCCTTGTAGGAGTTACATTGTATTTAAAGTAAGGTATTGCAAAAAACGTGGTCCAGGAAAGTGGATTGGAAGTTATTCCTTTGACTGTGATAGTAGCCACACAAAGTCCCAGATAATGCAAGTTAGACCCTCATTCTGCTGAAGTGCTATAATGTAACAGTGCAACAGTCCTCATTTCCCTTGAAGATTTTGCATGGTGTAGACTTCTGGGTTTGATTGTTACTGAAAGGATAGTGATTTGTGAACATTCAAATGAATCTGGGCAGGTAAAGGGGGTAGAAGAGAAGGGATGCAAATCCGTCAGAGTGCTGCAGCTGCAGTCCAGTAGCAAAGAGCTGGAGAAGAAGGTGCTGCTACAGACAGAGCTAAGAATAACCACTACACCCTCCTTCCACTAAGAGATGAATTAAGTTTTAGGTTCATTTCCATCTCACTTCAGCAAGCAGTAACACTTCGTGGGTGTGAGGAAAGATAAGGTTGTATGTGATCCCACAGCCTGGAAAACAGGTCTTCACAGCATGTTCCTGCAGCATCTCTCTCTGTATTGCTCAGCTTTGTAACTGTGCAGCAGAGATCTGTGCATATCTAATACAAAGAATTACCTTTAAGGTCCTGACTACTGAATGACTATTTCAGCCAGCTTCAACAGGCAAAATGGACTGTAAATATTTATCATGGTATCTGAACTCTTCCTTTACAGAGTTCATTAGTCCATTTATTCAGAAGGAAAAAGAATGCAGCCATGGATTGTTGTCTTCAGAAAGCAATAGAAATACCTAGCACAGTCTGAGTAGCTTTCTGAGTAAGGAGAAGCAAGGAGGGAAAATAATATGTTGTGCTAAGTGTCTGATATATTGTAAAATATTTTAAGTGAGGCATCCAAAAATTATGACAAATAGTAAATACTAAGAATAATTCTCATAGGAAAGATTTTTGCATATGCAACCTATTTTCTGTATAGGTTGCTATTTTTTGACCGAGCTCACTTTCACTGTTTGAGTGTTGCATTGAAGACATGGTCACCACTACTCAGTCAGCCTGACCAGCTTATATAAACGTTAGCTAAAGCTGCTAGAGATTATTTGCAGAACATTGGATCTGATGAGGTCAAATGTAGGATAGCTTGGGTAGTATAATACTTGGGATTAGCATAATAATCTCTTTAGGAAAGTGTGCAGTATCAGCAGAACCATTGCTTCAGTCTTGGAGGGAAGCAGTAACTGTACAGTAATAATTCAGCATATATTATATACTTACATCTTTCTGTATGAATAGGGCAAGTTTCTGAGCTCTTCGGGGACGTAGGATCATTAAGCCCTTGATCATTTAGTGTAATAATTCTGATTTAACTCACCTATGGAGCCAAATCATCAGTTTGGGAACATGTTTTTGTTGTGTAATAACTTGTGTTACTCTAGTACCATCCTTTGAAGTCACACATGTAATTTCCGTGAATTTGAGTTACTAAGGAAAAGAGTTCGTAAATTGATACAGAGAAGGCCACATTGAGAGACAATGAAAATGCTTCTATACAGATTTACAGAGTGCTAGTGAGCCATCAGAGTTTACTGATCCTTTGACACTTCCTGACCTGTGTGAGCACAGACTTTCAGGAATCACGTTTTGAGCTGTAGCTTCTGACAAGGCACCTGAATAGTGTCTTTTGGGATCTGGACAGTGGGCTGTACTTTGTGTTAGTCATCACTGTCCAACAGAGAATCCAGACAGTTCTGCTTTTCTACTGCTGTCTTCCTTGCCTGTGAACCATTCCAAAAAATCTGGGAAAGCCCTGAACACTTGTGCTTGTTATGCACTTCAGCCACTCTATTGTGTCAAAATTAAGCTTCTAGGTAGCAATTTGTGTACTTTTGTCAGATTCCTAATCTCTTAGTATTTCACTGAGTGCTAGGTTGACATTCTTGGCAACAAAGCTGTACAGTATTTTTGTGTAGTCTAAGAAATTGCATCACCACTACTGTCTTATAATAACACAATGGAAATCCAGGTTTTCTGTTAATTTACAAATTATTTTAATTAATTGAAATAATCAGGTCTGCAGAAAATAGTAATACTTGTGATCCAAAATATACCATTATCTCCAACGTTATATCACTGCTCTTAAAATTGTTACCTTTTTTTTTGCTCACAACTACCTTTGTTTCACAGAGAAACATTCAGCCTTGCAGATCTTGCAGCTTTTCTAGTTGACCACCATAATGAAATTCAGCTTGGAGCAGTTACCATTAACCTGTTCTGAGCTTCAAGTCCTTTGCTTCTATGTAAGGTATGATAAAATGCTAGGGGTCCAAAAGCGTTTCTTTTAAAAAGAATGTATCTCTTCCTCTAATAAAAGATAATAAATCTGTCTGAAAATCTCATCTCCTCTGTAATCCTGGACCATCACAAATGTAACAACTTTTTAGTATTTGTAAATTGTTAAATTCCAGTGCTAGATCTAGTGTAGTTACACTTAGGAAAGGAAAGAAACAATATTTGAACAAAACATTTTTTCTTACTTCAGTGCTTATTAGAACTTAAGGTTGTTATACTGTGCTAATTTTTTCTCCTTCCTTCTCTGCTGAATATAAAGGCAAGTAATCTATGTATATCATTCTTTCCAGACTTGTTCCAAAATTACTGTGTAGCAATAAGATACAAAAAGATGAGATAATATGAACAGTTTTATATTACCTTTAGCTGTGGAGTAGCTGTAATCATTTGAACTCATATTCATCTATTTCAAACCATTTGACAATGTTCAGTAAACATTACTATGGCCATGGAACTCATGAAGACATCTTCCAACATATGTATTTACAGTGCAGATATAAGCATATTTCTTCATATGCTGAAAGGCTAATATATAGCACATAATTTTAAAACTTTTCCTCACTCTACAGACATTATCACACATATTTCTAAGGTTTGGTCTTTGGTTCAATAGATTTTAAATGCACACAATAGGGTTGCACAGAGTAACTACATAAAAACTTGCCATTGAAAAAGCTTTAGGTTTTAAAATGCTCTTTTTCAATAGTCTTTAGAATGAACATGCAATAAAAGGCAGAGTTGTTCTGTAAGGAGAGTTGGTATACAATTCCTCATGCTTTGGTTTGTTTTTTTGTTTTGGGGGTGTTTTTGTTCATTTTTTCCCCACTGGAAAATCATAAAAGAGAAAGAAGAAAAAGAAAACGTATCACCAAATAACCTTCCAAGTGACATTGGTTATATTATAGTTGTATATATTATGTTTAGTTTTATAAACTGAAAGAACTTCAGCTAAGAGTATGAGACAATGCAAGAAATCAGACATGACAATTGCATGCATTTATGGGAAAAACCTTCTATTTTTGCATTAATGTACCGAATTTCTATTTTGAGCAATTATCCATCAGGTTTTTTAATATCCAAATTCTAGGGCAATTGCTTACCTCGATACACATGACAGATTTTTGTATATCATGTATATCATGACATCTAATATCTGTGCCCAGTGACACGCAGAGGCATACAAGAATTTCTGCTTCTTGAGATTTGTATATCTGTGCTCATGAGATGTAGGACTGGCATATTTGAGAACCATCAGCTTTGCAGAGAGTCTATGTTGCTGCAACAAACCCAGGGGCCAGACCCACAGTCAGAGTTTAATGTATCTCTGTGCAAAAGTAAAAGTGATAAGGTTTTGTGAAAGCATTACTTTTCTGGGTGAACTTCACCATTTCAGTTTAGTCTAATGGTTCATTTGGGGTAGAATTGACAGCTAATGTATCTACAGACATTAATTAACGTTATCTGGAATTAATTAACTTGCTGAGATACTAGTAACTGTATAAATCTCACTGCATGAGGTGTGACAGAGGCTGTAAACACAAGTAGTATCCTCAGCTGTATATTTTCAGACTATTAAATGCAAAGCACCTGAAGTCTTGCTGAGAAGCTAGAGAACATCTATTCCAGTAGCAAAGGGGATGCCAAGATCTCGTTGGCAGCCTAACTTACCATGGAAACTTCTACTGACAGTAACATGTAAGGAAAAAAAGCATTTCCTGCTCACAGAGGTCGAGATAAAAAAGATAGAGTTGGCAAGTGATAAAAATGCTGAATATACTTAATTTTAAATCAGTTAGGAATAGCAACATGGAAGTGAACTAGGCCAATCTATCAGCAATTTTCAAGGAACTCCAACCAAAGGCTGATGGGAATTCTTGAGAGGTGAAGCAACTGGTTTTTTTCACTCTGAGGTCTCTGAGTAGCCTTGATGCTTCCAAGTGCAACCCTTCCTGGGTCTACAAATTGGAGAAAGAACTTGCTTTTCAAAGTTTATGCCTGGCATGCTTTATTAACGTCTTTTCATCTAGAACTAAATACTGAAAGCTCAAGTCTTTTTTTCCCCCTTAAACCAAAGCTATAGGTCTGTGAGATTATAACCCTGTCTTTCCAAAATGAAGTTCTTCAGATACTAAATTGAAATTGTATAAAATGTGAGCTTTGTGTTTCTCTGCTAGGCATCGCATGGATGTGAGTGACAATCCCCACAAATACACATCAGACACATTAGCTGCCTTGTTGACTCTTACCTTTCTTTCAAGTGGAATTCGGAAAATTAACTGTCTCCCATTACAGATTCATTCCTAATTTCACCCATATAACAACTTTTGAAACCTGATTATTTTCCTGCCTTTGGGATAATGAACTTTGTGCCCATGTGTAAGTGTTCTATTGGTAAAAAAAAAAAAAAAAAAAAAAAATAGGCAGCTCAGTGTACTTCTGATTTTTTGCGGGGTGCATTTGAGCTAATGTTTTGTTTGGAGATGTTTCTGATTACCTAGTTGTTTATATGTAAGTGCTCATTTCAAATATGTGAAACAATTTTGGATTTGCTTCCTTGATAGAATCCCTCCCTACTTTCTGTTGTCATGGGAGAATGAATTAGGTTCCAGGTGGTTATCCCATCATCTGTGGATTATAATTATTAGTCATGTAGAATTAATTAATTTTCATTGTGGCATTACAATGTGTAGACTGTCCCATAAAACTGGAGGCAGTTTCTTGTCCTAAAGAACTTTCAACTTAAATATAAAATAAGAGATGAATACTGCAGAGTCATGATTTTGTGGTACTGAGGAAAGATGCTACAACTGGTGGTAGGGGGCAGTCCTTTGCATATATATCCAAGCATTATAAATGTTTTCTTTGACATCAGGGTGATACCGGTTTTGCAGGCTTTTATTGAGTGGTACATTTCAATGTACTTACTGAAAAATTGGACAAGTGGGCTTAGGCTGAGGCTTGCTTGAGAAGAGGTGGGAGCCATTTTTCTTGCTCATAGTATCAAAGAAAAAAATGGATGAGATGGCAAGTGGAAAGACTTTCAAAGTAGAGCCAAGTAGTTTTGCTCTACTTCCTTCCTCATGTTTACTACATTGGAAGATAATAAGTTCAGTTCCTGTGCTGGTGAAAATTATCATTGTGGCAAATCCACTATTGTTTGTTCATTCAATTTTTGCCTCAATATTTAGGAAGTGGCACTTGGTCAATGCATTTTATATTTTTAAGGAGCTCAGAAGAAAGCTGCTTATTTTATAATAGCTGTAAAGAGAGTCAGATATACAGCTTCCTAAGCTGTTAGTTGGTCTAATAGGTAAGGGGGTAAAAAAAACAACATAAAATCATAGGTGGACAAATGAAAACAGAATGTCCAAGAAGTGTAGTACCCTGTGTCAACTAATAATACCAAGGCTGTGTGTTCGTTCCCATACAGGCCATTCATTTAAGAGCTGAACTTGATGATTCCTGTGGGTCCCTTTCAAAAATATTTTGCAGTCTGTGACCTGTGATTATAACTGCAAAGGAGACATAGTACACTCTATATTCATTACAGTATCTCAAAGCCCTTCTGGAAATACAATGGTTTCTTTTTTATCTGGCCTGTACAATCAAGATTTCTGTTAGAAATCCTGAAAATGTTCTGCTGTTTTAATGAAAAAAAAATGTCTGGGGCAGTAGCAAAATACAGTTTCTCAAACTTATTCAAGTGCCTTTTGTGTCCTAAGGGTGTCTTTTCTGTGAGTTCTCTTAAGGAGAAATGGTAGCAATTTCCTAGACAAACCTGCATTTACTAATTTATAGAATTATTATTTTTGAATAAGGGTTTGAATTAACTGAAGAGTCGCAAGTCTAAAATATTTTTACCTATTAATTGAAACCCAAAGCCTTAGCGTTTAGGGACTTGATCCACAAATACTATGAATGTAGAGCTTATAATTGAAGTTCATGCATGAAATTATTGTTTGGTTACAAACAATAAAGTAGGGAAGGAAAAGGAAAAACTACTGTGCTAAATGCAGTCAGTGTCATAGGACCAATTCTTCTCTCTCTATTCCTTTCAGAGTTACAAATGGTATATGCAAGTGCCATTAAAAGTATCTTGATTTTTTTGTGTGTTTTTTTTTCTCTGTCTTGTATTTTCCTGCAGATTTCTTTCCATTCTCATTGTAGTCAATGCCTCTGACATTGACATATGTCTTTGAAATATAAAGCACCACATGGTCCCAGAGCTGAGACTTTTTCCATCCACATGACTCTCAAGCAGAGACCTGTGAGCAGTTGCTAAAAGCAGCCTCACAAACAGCAGTGCCTGGAGACCCATGTTTAAATGTTCTTATTATCCCAGTGGCAGAAGGCTTAGGAATTTTTGAGCAGGATCAACCTTGAAAAATTTCCCAAGAACTGCAGGTGCTTCTCTGTTAAGGACTTCGCTATATCCAACATGGATTAGGAGCAGTTTTAAAACCAGTTTGCTTGCCTGAGCAATGCCTAAACTTATGCTAGATCAGAAAGAGTATGTCAGGAAAATGAGCTCACAGTGGGGAGCTAAAGTCACTTCAGCCATCCATATAAGTTCCTCCTGTCTGGATCCCTTGGGATATGCTGTCACAAGGGAAGAGTTGATTGACTTTCCAAAGTAGAGGGCCTGCTAGTGTTCACCCTGTGCAGTTTACCCTCTACACTAAATAGGAGGATGAAGGAGTAGGGTATGCAATGCACCTTTCAGTGGGAAGTGTGGTGGTGGCTTGCCAGAACACAGTACTGAGTTTTGGTTGTTTATCTACAAGGTGGTGGGAAGAAGGACATGGTAGGACAGAAACTTCTCACTTCTACTAAAAGAGACAGATGATAATCATAAGTAGAAATGGGGCATAATCCAGGCTATATGATTATATTTTCACCGTATCCACTGTGCAAGCATATTTAGTGCTTAGCTTATGATGTGCAGTTGTTTTTAAGCATGGTTTTTTTCCAGATTTTTTAATCTTTTCAACAGCCCACAAGTTTGAAATGGGATGCTCTTCTTAGGATTAACATCTGGACAATAATCTTGTTTCCGTTTCTCAATCCATTTTAGAGTTAAATGTGTCTTGTTAAAACACTAACAGCTGCCTATCCTTGTGCTTGGGTTAGCTCTACTAAAAAAGCTTTTCTACTCAAGGATTTGATGCAACTTGAGTTGCAGAGAACTGCTGCTGTTCCTGCCCTGGGCATGGAGAAGCAACATCTCACAGGAGTACTTTCCTAATGTGATTCTGCTTCCAAATAGGGGGAGAATAGCAGGGAGGCACATGCATCCTACACGTAAGAACAAATTAAAGGGAGAGAAAATAAATTTAACATTTCTTCTCAGTTCATCTGACTAAAACATCTGACACAGTTCTTCTTTACATCTCTAAGTATGTGCTCTTACAGCGTCATCAAAGGAAGGACACAGGATTCAAAATAATCAAGAGCATCAAACAGCTGTGTTAGCAAAAAAAACCAACCAAACAAAAAAAAAAAAGATAATGAAATGTGTTTTCCTTCTGAGAATCAGATGACCATTATGTTTACAAAAGGATCTGAAGCACATCCATATATAAACATTTTCAGACTGTACCTGACTCTCCCAGTACATAGCCACTGGCTACCTAAACTCCATCTGTGGGTCTTGCCTGACAATGACCCGGTGGTGAAACAAATAGTTTGAAGAGACAGGAAGGTTAAGCAAGCTTTTCCCAGCCAATCTCTGATAGTGTCAGTACAGTACATATTAGTACCACCGTGACCTGAACATAATTTGAAGAACATGAAAAACTTCATCATCTCTACTCTGCTTTTAAAAGGGTGTAAAATACACCATGTATTTCTACCTCAGAAAAATGAAAGTCACAAATATTTGAAGTATGTAGGAAAGGACAATCCATATTATTGTTTAGGACCCCTAATGACTGTCATTAGCAATAATAATTATAAAATTAACTGGTAAAATAATCACCTTAAAAAAAGGAATATGAAAAAAAACTTACTAATTGTGAGACATTTTAAAATGTTAAAGAGTTTTGTGGGATGTGACAGAAACTACATGATGTGAAGCATTTAGAATTTGCCAAACCAAAGCATTCAGAAATAGACATACAATTCAAAGAATTTTTGTGTTGTTGAGGTTATCTGCTCTCTATTTCTAAAGATCTCCTTTTGAGAAAAAAAGAAATTAACTATAATTATAAACCCAAAATATCTGTCTTGTTTTATTTTTCAGCACAAATTGAAGTGATACCATGCAAAATTTGTGGTGATAAATCCTCTGGAATACACTATGGAGTCATCACATGTGAAGGCTGCAAGGTATGAGATTTTAATACAGCGTAGTCATGACCATTTGCATTAGCCTCAGGCACCTGTGTACAAGGATACACTCTTACAAGCTTTCAAACAAGTGGTGCCAAAGGCTGTAAAGCCTACTGCTGATAAAGATGCATTTCATGCCTAATTTTCCTAGTTGCTTTCCATTTTATCAAATAGTCTTTAGAGCTACCTCCTTGTTTGAAACATGAATTAATTACATCTGACGCAATGTAAGTGCTGACACCAACAGAGGCTGTCAACTGTAAGTCACACCTGTTCTACCTTAAATCAGCTTTGAAAGAGGTGGATTTCTTATCTTGTTTCCTGTACAACCCATGTAGCATTACAGTTGGCATGTTACTTCTGGTCAGCCTTTTTTAAGAGCTTACAGGTATGAGTTTGTTCCTTTTTTATGTCCTTTTGCACAATCTGCAGACCAAATTTTAATCTCCAAAAGAGGGAATGCCTCACATTATGAGCAGTGTAAAAGGATCCTTTGTCTTCTTCTTCATAGGCTTTAGTGCAGGGGCAGTTGCTGGGAATTGGAGGTTAAAAAAAAAGGGTGGAGGGTGGAGATGCATAGACTTGCTGCTTAGACATACCAACATATTGTCTCAGGCATTAGTTCAAATAACACAAATCTGATCCAAGCAAAGAGAAGAAAGGCTTAAATTTTCAATTTTAAAAATTGTCTGGTATTTTATTATCTAAGGAATTATGATATTACTCATGCAGTTTCGCGTTACATGTTGGTATTTCAGTTCTAATTGTAAAAGGGAAATTGCAAAATGAAGAGGCAGCATCTCTAATTTCTTGTACGTGGAAACACACAAACTGGGACATTTTAAAATGGGTGCCTGTTTGTAGAGTGAAACCAAAAGTCTGTATGCTTTTTTACAAAGTAAAAATTTGGGTACACCTATTTGCAAGAGAAATATTTTAATGCTAGTGCACTAAGAACCAGCTGGTAAAGATGGGTGTTTTTTTCAGGAGCATTAACAATTGTAAGCAGAACAATTTGCAATGTTTCTTTGTCTTACTATGGCACTGGACTAGAAATAAACATCTTCCTATAATGATCACATGAAACAGGATTAAACTAATTGATATGATACTTCAAAATTGGCACAAAATCTACAGAAGAAAATTATGTTAAGCAGAAAAAACATCTTCTCTCAGTACCCAGAGCCCATAGACTGTCTAGGGGTATAGTTTCCCATAGAAGTAATTAGGGTTAATGCTGGCCCTTGTGTGTGCCTCAAGAGGAGATGATACCACCGTGCTCTGTGAGTAGACTGCTTATTGAGATAAAGAGATTCTCTTCCACTTATAACAGTTTTAAACCTATTGGGTTTGTGCCAGTTTTGCTGTATCAGATCAATTAGTCTAATCTTGTTTTGTGAGCCTGTGTGGAAAAAAAGGTGTCAGTTTTTCACCTCAGTTCCACTGGGAGGCATCTTAGTCTGTCAGAGCTCCCTGTTAAGGTAAGCACTGTTTTTGGCAGTGCAGCTCTGCTATCCATTTAAGTTCCCATCACTTAAATAGCTATTCACTCAGCCTGCATACTGGTCATTTCTGGCTCTTTTTTCTCAGTTTGTTGGAAACCTGAAATGATTAAGAAAGGAGCCTGTGTGTGAAAGAAAGAGGGTAGAATCAGTCCACAAGCATGCACACACATTGAGCCAGGCACCAGCCAGCAACAGCACTTCAGGATATAGCATCTGAGAATTACAATGCCAGTGGCAGTGCTACAAACTTCAAGGAACAGAAAATCCTTTAACTCAGTGTCCCTATGTTATCTAAGCTGCTGCAAGTCCATATTCTAAGTTCTTAAGGGTCATCTGAAATATTACTGTTGGTTTGCATGCCTGCCTGCCTTATGCTGAGCATGCATATGCAGTGGACCTGCTGGACCCACTGAGTAAGTTTACAGGTATTCTTACAGAAGGGTTGAAACCTGCATCGCATCTATCTGTGTGGCTGCTTCTTCACTAAGCCTTTTATCATTTCTTGTGCCTACCCCCAAGCAAACTACTGTCTACCAGTATTTTGTAATGAATTAGAAAGTAGTTCGTTCACTAGTTTCCTTTCTCAGACTGGCTGTGGGTGAAGTGATTTGTTCAAGGTGCAGAAATACTTGTCCATGTTAGAAGTACTGGAAATCTGTCTTTAACTCTTTAGCTCCTCAGCAATGAAATACATCTTCCTTCACACAAAATGGAATTATTCTGATGTAGATAAACGTAGCCAAATCTATTAAAGATACCATAAAAATAAAATGAAAGAATTATCTCTCTAAGACAACATTTACATTTTATGCAGGAAAATGAGAACATAAAATTCTCCTCAGAAAAATTAATTACTTGCTGTAAATTAATTTTCTTATGTAACCCATGATACATAATATGGTCTTTTTTTCCTAAGAAGGGCAAAGATGAAACAAATTCCTCTGAGATTAGATCAGCCTTAGAGGGAACAAAAAAGTACTGCAGGAGAAGGCACTGTCAGTGCTAAATGGTTATGTGCGTGTTTTTAACATTGCTGAGTTAATTTGTTCTCTGAAATCCATAGATGCTGCTAAAATCTAAAACTGAAAACAGAAAACCCTTCAGAAGTCAAAACCAAGACTGGCCATAAAGTTCAGCAAAGTATTAGCAACCATTTAGTCTTAAATTAAAGGCACCTCTACCATATCAGGAAAGTTTTGGCCTGCTAAGATCAGTTTCCACCAGAATTTTTCTGAGAGTTGCCCCAAAGGACATCTGTTCTCTGAAAAATACAAATCATAAAATTTAATTTATATTTTAGATATATTTAATTTATATTTAGTTTATATTTTACACTTTAATCATTGATAGAGCAAGCTCAAGCCAGTTCAAGCGAGTGTCTATGCTCGACTTCAAGAACTAGCACTGACAGTGTCCTTGGTGGAGGGCCGTGCCTGTCACTGTTACTGACACCCCACACAGCCCTAGCTCAGCTGGCCAGGACCCGAGTGAGAGCTCACGAATAAGCTGTAGCAAATGAATTGAGGCTTGTAGCATTGTCACCTTGTGACTCCATCCATTGCTCAGTGTTAGCATCCATCAGCCTGTGCGGAGATGCACTATTTTTTCCTGATAAATGAAGTCAGCTGTTGCATTCTGGCTTCTTTCTAAGGTGTTTGCAAGCCACCCCAGAAAGGCACAAGTACTTTGGTGTCACTTCTGGTCACTGGTGTTACTGCAGTAATTTCTGCTAAACTGCAGATATTTCTGCTGTTTTACTACTCATAGCCTCCTGCAGTAGCCAGGCTATCCTTCATCTTTCCCACTGCAACCTACATCTGCTTGCATTTAAAGTCGCCAAACTGGTTAGGGAACTTCTCTATTTTGTTTTTTTTCCTCTCTGGAAAGATACTCCATGTAGATACTCTTGACCTTTATTTTATTTATTTATTTATTTATTTATTCATTTAGTATAGATCTATTTATTTTCGTTTCTCTTCACCCCCTGGTTTCGTTCCTCTTGTCACCTCAGCTACTTCATGTCACTTCTACCATAACAGTACCTATTGAGGCCGCTCTTGGCACCAACTCATAGCAGCTGGAAGCTCATAGGGTTTTAGGTGTATACACTTCCCCTCCAGCCCTCAGATCCCTAGACAAACAGCCCATGGAAAATGCCATTACATTCTCATGGTAGTGTCTAAAGGTGTTGCTTTCTCCTTTGTATGTTTGATTTACTTGATACAGTCATTATATCCTAGTAGTTTTGTGAAGACTGAATTTTAATTACTTCACTCCTGAGTCATATGCCTCTCCAGATCAGATCAACATTTGCCAAGTTAAAGTGAACAGCAGACTTCAGCTTCTCATGCTGTGTGTACCCAGTAACAGTTACCAGTCTCTTCATTAAAGGGAGAAATGTCAAAACAAGTACTTCGAAGTCATCTCTTATAAATGCTGACAAGTTTTTCCTCTATTAGGAGCAAGTATTAGATGATACAGGGTCGTTACTGCACAATAAAAATGCATTCTGTAACATTATTTAGGTTTTAACAAAGTAGAATTATATTCTTTACAGAATAATATGCAGTTCTCCTCATTATAATTAAATGTTCTTTCATACAATATCACCATATCTGCAAAGCCACAGCGTAAGTAGCAGTGCACTAAATAAGGGTTTACTGTAGTTGTTTGCATGCAAATTTGTGTGTGTGTCCTCATGTGTGCACATGGACATAAATATGCTCGTGGTAATACTTGGTCTTTTCTGCTCTCTTTCCCCAAGGGATTCTTTCGGCGAAGTCAGCAGAACAATGCATCCTACTCCTGTCCAAGACAGAGAAACTGCTTAATTGACAGAACCAACAGAAATCGTTGCCAACACTGCCGACTGCAGAAATGTCTTGCCCTGGGAATGTCTCGAGATGGTAGGGAGTCAAATTCATGCTTCACATCTAAGCCCTGTGAAACTTTTCTTCACCGCTGACTTAATAAAACTCCCTGTAAATTCCTGCAAAAAGAGAGAGGAGAAGCTCCGTGCCTTGTAATGCATGCACTGTGAGAAGATCTTTGCCATCCACTTAAAAAAGAAGGCTATTTTCGTGGAGGGGATGGGGAAAATCACAAAATGGAGAGCAGTATTAGTGTAGAACCGAAAGAGTCAGAAGTGAAATAAGTTATTCTAATCAAAAGCACAGAGCTCAGAAAGGTTACCTCTGGAGAGGTGGGTTTAAGCATTACATTAAGGATCAGCATTTATCTTACCTTTATCTTATATTGATGTGTGAATGCATCCATTTCCCTGAAATCTCTAAAGGTCTGGTAGCAAGGAGGCACAACCCTACACAAACTTACACCTTTCACAGCATTAGTGGTTTCTGCTTGTTTTATTCAGAGCACTTGACCAAATATTTTGCACTGGAAGAAACCCCATTTCTTTTACTTGCACATTGCCTCCTGTCCCTATCTGGGTCTAAAGAAAAATGTTTCCTAATATAGCACTGAAAATGGATCATCTGCCAGAGGAAAGCTCCACAGTCTATGCCATTTCAAGATCGTGTGGTAGGGCTCTGGTCCACCTTCCAAAATGTGATCAGCCAAGATCAGCAGGCTGAGAACATGCATCGCACACCACACCAAACTGCAAACAATAGGAGGCTTGGGCAAGGTTGCCCACAGCTGACATGCCCTGGGCGCCACACCTCATGCAGGGGATTTCCAGCTCAAAAAATTGTTTTATATAGTGAGAAAGTATTAGAAGAAAATGTTCCAAATTTTAAAAGCATTTTATATTAATTTGATTTTCTCTCTTAAAACTTTTATACAAAATGTGTGTTTTGAAATTAAGTTATTGATGGAGAACTTATTTAAAGAGCTGTTTTTTTAGACGGTCCACACACTATAAATTTGTTTAAAATTTAGGCCATAATGGGTCTTCTTCTACCTCAGTGTATCTTATGTCTCACTGAAATTATTTGTTTACCAGTCTCACCAGTCTGGGAAGGGCCTTGCAATCTGGTCTTTAATCCATGAATTCTTTTTGGTCCTAGCATCCAGTTTACTTGACACCCTACCTCCTAATTCTTCATGGTGATTAAAGAAGTAACATTTCAGCAATTTAACAGCACATGCTTTCCTCCTGAGAGTAGTATCTCCCAATGATTTAAGGTATCACGGGGTATTTTAACTGACAGTGCTGTCTTTCCAGCTAGTAATTCAGAGATCACTGCAAAGACACAAAATTAGCGACTTTTCCAACAGCATCACCTTGTTCTCTCACAGTTTATATGGGGATCTTTATGATTTTTTAGGATTAAGAATATTAAGAGCTCTTGCAAATTCAAAATTGACTGTGTGAATTTTGACAGAAAACTTTAATTTGATTTTTACCTCAGCCATGTAATAAATTCATTTTTATCATGCAGAGGCAGGATGCTAATTGACAGCAGCTGGAGAATCCAATTAATGAATATATAATGAGGATAAACAGTAGATATTTGGTTTTATTACTGAGGCCCTAAATTTGAAGAAAATACACAGTTGCATTATTCAAAATTATTTAAAATACAGTCACTGTATATTGTCCATAAGAGTATGCAGCATAACATGCACTGATTCCAGGGGCATGCTGAGTTTGTGTAAGGTAGCTTATAGCCTGAGTGTAGGGCTGCAACTAAACTGAGGTTGGCAATAAGAAAAAAAGCCTTCTTGGTGTAAAAAAAAAGTGAAAATAAAGCAACTGTCACCTTGCTGTTCTGACACTGTATTTTCATATTATGCTCTACTTTTTCTGTTATTTTTCCCGATTGAAGATTTTCACATTTATCCACATATAGGTTTAAACTCTTTTCAAGGGCTAAACAAGAGTCCTATGATTCTGAATTGATCCAAATTTCAGATGGGCTGGAAATACACAGTAATACACCTCATAATACATAGAAGTCTGTATTTCTGGAGCTATGCCCCCTTACCTGTTCTGATGAATTCTGCTGAATGTTTGGCTCATTTGTTTTAGAGCACAATCAACAACTGCCTCTGCTCTAAGATCCCAAGATCTAGCCCAGTAAAAGACCAGAATTTATGGAGAGATGGGGGTGGAGAGTGATAATCAGCTGTGATCAGCTCTGTGTGTGCAGGCTGTGAATTTAATCCTCCTAGTTCCACAGCAATCAGCCTGTCACCTTTGAAAATTTCAACCTCAGTGTAATGAACCCTGCTTCTGGGGAAAATGGTTTGCCCTCTTGTATTTTCCTCCCTTTCTCATCAGAAGGAGTGCATGGATTTGTGCAGGAGATTATTAAAATGGAGATTGCATAAATTCCTAAGACTTTGCTCAGCGGAAAAGATGCCATTCATTTGTGCTGTTTACCTTCAAATCTGTTATTTTCCTCTGGATTCTAACCTGTAAGATTTTTTATTTTTTTAAGTAGGAAGATAACACCCCATTGAAAAGAATGTGATAATAAGTCTTTAGGGATTGTTTTCGCCCAGAATACTAATCTTGTTAGTGTACTGCGTAAAGGTTTGTGGAAAGTTAGTAAATGGATATGAATTTACAGACTGTACATTTCATACAGCTCTGGGTTGTTGTTCAGTGAACACAAAGATATAAAAGGATGCATGGTCTTTTTAACATTCAGAATGCGAAGTGAATTGCTTGACTGAGGCCCTCCTGTCAAATAGGAGTCATTGTTGTCACCTGGTAAATTCAAATACTCAATATTTTTTCCTTTATGAGATGTGTTTGATGTAAAGCTTCGCATCCTTTCTCGTTTCCACAGAAAAATATATTTCCACAGCAAAATTAACCCTGAAAGTTAATATCAAAAGAGTGGTGGGGTTGAGGGGAATTAAGAAAACTTTAAAGATGACAGTGGTTCTCATTGTGCTTTGCTTTTCAGCTGTGAAATTTGGAAGAATGTCCAAAAAGCAGAGGGATAGCTTGTACGCTGAAGTGCAGAAGCACCAGCAGCGACTGCAGGAACAGCGGCAGCAGCAGAGTGGTGAGGCAGAAGCCCTTGCCAGGGTTTACAGCAACAGCATCAGCAATGGCTTGAACAATCTGAATAACGAAACTGGCAGCACCTACTCAAATGGGCATGTCATCGATCTGCCGAAGTCTGAGGGCTACTACAATGTG
Source organism: Cossypha heuglini (assembly GCA_027576195.1). Lineage (NCBI taxonomy): Eukaryota > Metazoa > Chordata > Aves > Passeriformes > Muscicapidae > Cossypha > Cossypha heuglini. The sequence goes on from JAODKT010001744.1 coordinate 49,881,610, forward strand.
GATTCTGCCCAGCCCTCCCCAGACCAGTCTGGGTTAGACATGACTGGGATCAAACAGATAAAGCAGGAACCTATCTATGACCTCACCTCTGTACCAAACTTGTTTACCTATAGCTCTTTCAACAATGGGCAATTAGCTCCAGGGATATCCATGAGTGAAATTGGTAAGGAAAATTCTTATTTCTGTGGTGCAATGTGTTTATGTAAGCTAAGCTCCAGTACTGTCTTCATTAAAATGTCATACAGGCATTCCGTATGCAATAGTTACATGTTCACACATGTGTTACACACACATACAGAGAGTAAAGGAAAGAAAATCAGTCTGGAACTAATTGACATAATATTAAGGCAGCTCTGTTTTTACTAAAAAAATTATGCAGTTCTTAAACCCAGCAGTTCATTTCTGTTTATTAAATAGGAGCATCAAAGCAGGTGATGAATCAATCATAACCAAGTGACAATTAGGAAGGGGCTTGTTTCAAATGAGCTCATTACTGGCAGGGCTAAATGATCTCTTCAGCCAACCATGTGTATTCTTGTCAACACCCAGAATGGCCATAGGTGCTAATTCTAGGGTACTTACTGTGAAAAAGTACCAGTTCCTACTTTGGCTGCACAGATGTCAATGCAGAGCAAGTTCACTAAATTCATAAAGTGCACAAACTCTGAATGTATTTCTGTGGATATCCCTGCTTCTCTGCCTGAAGGCCTTGGAGAGCTTGTCCCTTGCTTTCAGCTTTGGCAAGTGACAGAGACTTCTCTGTGAGGTGAGAGTGTTAGAAATGCAGTGACTAACAGTGATTTCTGTCTAAGGAGGATTTCTGTTCATCTAGTGCTTCTAGTTGTATTTCACCAAAGCCGCTGGAAGTACTACTTCTATTACAAAGAAATAACATGAACAAAGTTTGGCATTCTAATTAGGTATACCTGAAGAAGTGAAATATGCTGAATCAGTTGTGGCTGAGAACTTAATCAAAGGGCAACACTTTGTTAATGGAATTTAATTAAAAAGAAAGAAGAAGGAAAATAGGGCATCTTCAAGAGCACTCCTAACAAATTAATTCATTTCAGATCATGAAAAAACCTCTATAGTTCTGGCCTAACTTTGCTGTCTCTGTGCATGGATGTACATTGCTGTGCATGGATGTACAGAGATCTGTAAATGTATGTGTGTGCTCAGACCTACTGAGGACCCTGGAGATGTAGCCTCCACTCAATACAGATTGCAGTAGTGGGATATATAGCAGTCACTGTCTGTTAAAAAATGAAGTTGCAGCTAAAATTGATAACATGTTTTCTGCCCATGTGTGCTCATGTGTAGGGGGCTCTATAGCACGTTGTGTGCTTTAGTTGCAAATTGTCCAGGAGAGACTTAAACTTTTCTGGCACTCTGTTTATTAAGACATGTTTATTTACACATTTTGTCTAGGCCACTGTCCAGTAAAACTATACACCCACAGTGTAGGATTAGAGATGAACATTTGCTCCAGCTTCCCTCACAGCTCTCACGACCATAGGAATATTACTCACATGTGACTTGTGCATACCTCAGTCCTGCAACAGTGGATCACACTACTGCAAACCAGTTGAGAGGCAATTTAAACAGTCTTGTTTCCCTGCAGACCCAGTACTAAAGGGAAGTGTTACCAGAGAGACTCAGAGGAGGTCCAGAAATGCAGGAGTTCTGATAGTCTATGAATTCGGGTTTGTGCTCAGTTACAGAAAATGAGTGCAAAGACAGAATATGGCCATAGGACTATACCCTTAGTGACCAGAGAATCCCCCTAAAGTCAATGGAACCTTTTGACTTCAGAGAATCAAAGTTTTATCTTTTTAACTTAAATCAATTTATGTTTTATCTCTTGCAGGTTCCCTTAGAAATAATGCATCATTCTTAGTTTTTTACCCATTTTTTTCTCTCCCAGCTCTAAATCATCCAGCCCTAAATGCACCCCACATTTCCAAGTTTTTTCATCTTCTTCTGACACAAAGGAGGAAAAAACCTAGAGCAGAGGGAGCGCTACATAGCAAATTGAGCTGACAGCAAAATTCAGAGGCTCTGGGATTTACCTCTCTTCCATTCCAAATGGAAACTAGGGCTTCTAAATTGCTATGATTTTACACAAGTACTGCCATCTGTCATTTGTGGCACCTACAACAGAGGGATAAGGATGACAGTGAGAGATAATGTAGTATAACAAATCAGCTGACACAACTGGAATAGATGCACCATAAAATATTTGGATTAGTGCACAGGCAAATTATGTTTTCAGTGTTTAAAAAGAAGTAGAAAATGCCTCTTAATGCTGCAGTGGATTGTTGGACCATCTGTAGAGCTGCAGTCTTGCAGTCCTGGTATGTACTGATTTCATATTATAGTGCACTTAAATTTCATTGCAGAATTGCATCTCACTCGACTGACATTTAGGAATAAACTCAGCTTGTGCTAAATAGATATTACTGCTTTTAACTGTTAGATGAAATCATACATAATGTATAGGAGATAGAAAAGCCATACTGCATTGATCCTTGTGACTGGTACAAATATCTGGTACAAATACTAACATGTCTAGTGATCTAGTGAACCACTAAGGGTCTAGCTCTTTTCTGCACTGATTATTTTCTACCAGATAGAAATTTAGAGTCTTAGCTTTCGTCTTGCCCTTACATTTTTTGAATAAATATATGTATATAAGCAGAACCTCAACTTGATCTTGAGTGCAGCCATCTTATTTTTTTCTTCATGAATGAATGTGTGGGAACTTCTTTCATCCTTGAGTTCCTAGAAGTTGCTGTAAGCTCTCCAAGGAGCAGACTTCTTCACAAGCACTCAGAACAAAAGTAGTCTCTGCATTACATGTCAACCGAAATCTAATTCACTTACTGCTTTGGTGTTAATGCTTTTGCTTGTTTCAAACTCACTTCTCTCCTGTGTAGGGCATTTTTTATTATAATTGACTGTACATTTCCAAGTTTGAATCTCATTTACTCTTTCTTATTTTTCTAATCTTTGCAGTCTTGTGACATTATGTCTCAGTCTTCATTGATACTTTGTCACTTCTTTCAGTTTAGAATTGTCTCTTAATTACCATGCTATGAACCTTCTCTTTCAGATTATTAAGAAAATGTTAAATACTTGTAAAACAAATAGTAATAATGGCCACTGCTGCACCTGACTAAAATACTTGCTGCAATTGCATATATTACTATAGTATTTACATTTGGCTTGCTATTCAGCAGTAAGTTCTCTGTAAAATTCAAGTAACTTTCCTTGTCAATTTGATTCAGTTATAAAAATAATATTTTCTAAGATACTCTATGATATAATTTATACATCATTTACATACTCTTCTTCACATGTTAATTTTCTAGTTTCACCAAAAACTAATCTAAATGGTTAGAGTTACTTTGATCTTTTACAGTTCTATGCTTTCATTTGAATGTGAAAATGTTCTTTTTCACAAACATGCATTCATCTACAGAAGACTTTGTAGTGGAAATGGAAATTGTCCAGCTTTACAGTTTTGAAATGCAAAATTTTTTTACACAGCAACTGTTTTGACACATAGTATTAGAATGGAATGGCAAGGAAAATATAGCTTTCTTGTATTGCATGCTTACTGGTATCTGTATACTGTGCTAGCAAATAGGCATAGGAGGAAAACATGCTGACAGATTAAAGTTATATAGGTTTCTGTTGCACATACTTAGTATTATTATATTTCTCCAGATTAGTTAAGTGTACCAAGACACAACTGCACATTATCTGATCTCTAGGAGAAGCAGGATAGGCAATGCCTCCTATAGAAGAGAGGGTTAAGTACAACAAAAGTTGTACTTTTTTTCAGATACAGTCACAAATTTCTCATGTAGCTGTCAGAGCTAATGCTGGAGAGAAGTTGTACAGAATCAGTTAGTTCCCCATTAGGCACAGCCCTCATCAATATTCCACTTCCTGTTACAAAAGAAAACCTCAAAGCATAAAGACATCACTCCAAAGCTCATAAATACACATACGGGAGCAGAACCTCAGCTTGGCATCAAATGCATTTCCAGTCCAGATCCCTTTTCTTTAAAGGGATGTATTTTTGTCCTTTACTCAAAGCATCTTGTTGGACGCTTGATATGGATTTGGGTGGTCAGAACACAAAATAGGTGGGGTGCAGTGACCAGATGAGTTAGGCAGGCTCTGTCACTGCCTGTCTTTCTGTCATGATCCAGATGTGTTCCATCAGCCAGTGATGCTGCCAGCATGGGAGACACCCATAGGCTGAGGACTGATGGTGGCAGGGACTTTGGCAGAGTGATCCTGTTTCTCCATGACCACTGTGCCATCTACACGTCTGGGAAGGCAGAAATGATGCTGTGGGAACTCAAACCATAGGGTGAAATCTGCTTGCCATGTCAAAAGCAAGAATTTGGTCATTTGCAGAATGGCTTTCTCCTCACACAGCTGGTGGGTGGGAAATTCTGAAATGAGATAGGAGCTTCAGTTCCTGGTGGCAGTGCTTGCTCTCAAGTGTGGTTTTAAATTAGGAGGCATTAAAGGCTTATTTTTAGACTTGGTGAAATTAAAATACTATCTTGTTTAAATATATGTGCATTATATTATCTGCCACTGAGATGAATGTTGCGTTTTCCTCACTAAATATGTGGCTCCAATCTTGGTCAGTAATAGTTAATGGAAAAGCTTCCCTGTCTTAACTGCAGCTGAGATTGCCAGCCTGTGATTTCTTAAGGACAAGATAAAATTATTAGCCAACACAGTTGTGGAGAAAACAGATTGGTTAAGCATTCACTGCAAGTCAGACTAAAGGGTGCCCTGTGGCTGTGTATATGTAGGTAGTCAGTAAGACACCTCTAGAGTAGCCCGGCCTCTACAATTACAGATGAAAATGTTGTTTACGTATATTTACACAACATTTCTTCAACATCAGGCCTCTAGGAAGGCACCCAATGGCTTAGAGAGCCTACATTCCTACCAAAATTAAAGTAAGGTTGGTGAGCTTAGGTTTGACCTTCCCTTTCCCCAGTCCTTCTAAGCCTACCCTGCTATGTATATCTTAGGGTGGGCTGTAAGTCCCTAGGACAGATGCCTAACATGGATTGGAGGCATCACCTGCCTTATATTGTAAGGCACAACTATTTTGACCTGGACACATAGACAGAAAAATTATAGTAAAGGAAAACCCTACATTTTGTTTAAACTTACTCAGGATAGTTATGTAAAAGAAAAGTCCTCTTTGTGACCACAAATTACATTCTGTGCATTTGTAACTTAGTCGTAATTTAGATGGGTTCATATATTCATCTCAGGACCACAGTGAACAACTTTATATTCTGCAAAGCTCTTTAATTTCCGTTGCCGCAGTATTGTACAAGCAGGAGTTATTTCCCTCTCTCTCCTTGAAGGAAGATCTTCAACTGTAAACATTCTGAAATCCTCTGCTGAAGATGTATTTGAAAGCCAGTCCCTCACCTTTCTCCTTTCAGCAGAAATCTTCTCATTAACTTTAGAAGAATTTAGTTTACTACTCTATGTCTATACTTTCCATGGATGTCCGCAAGACTTAATGTTGGATATGCAATATATAAATATGTATCAACATCAGACTGCTATCTTAAAAAGTCCACTATCCTTTGGTTTTGGAAGCACTTCTGCATGTGATAAGTAATTCTCTTTGCAAAAGCACTTCTCCAATCTGATAAGCATTTCTCATTCCTTAACGCCCTTCTCTTTATCTCCAGGGTTTGTTCCCTGTGCCAGATCAACTGTTAACAGATAGCTTACTGAACATATATTGGTCAATTATGGGATACTCCAAACCACATTCAAAATGCAGTGAGCTCACTAATTAGAGCCCATGCCTAAGGTGACAATAGCATCTATGTTTATGTTCCCTTTACATAGCCACCACCCACCCTGCAGTGAAACAGAAATTATGTTTTTGTAGTCCTGTGTAATGTTCTTCAGCTTCTTTTTCTAGGCCATCGTTTAAATATTCCTTCTACCTGCATGACAGTCAAAATTTTACAGGACTGCTGTCTACACCCTGGCAGCTGTATGTAAGAGAATTAATGTTGCCGTCTAGTGAGCATTTAAAATATGCAACGTGCATTTTACACACATGCCATCAGGGCATGTATCTTCGTTACCTGTTTAAAGATGACAATTCGAATACATTCCTATTTCAATTCTGTACTCATTTCAGTTCACGTGACAACACTTAAAACTTCAGCTTGTTTTACAAATGAACTAAAAATACACATAGAATCGTATTAAAAACCTTATCTATAGCCTACATTTTTAACGCATCATAATATAGTTATTTAAAGAGATCAAATTTCTAATCCTTTAAAGAATATAGAAATACTCCTTTTCTCCAAAGACGAAAATATTTTCTTCCATGGCCAAACTTGGCAAAATAGGTTCATTCTACAGAGATTCCAAAGAAAAGCAGTTAGAAATCAACCATTTTTAGCAATCAAAATATGTAAAATACCATATCATATATCACATATATTACCATATATCATGGCAATCTTTTCAGAAATAACACTGTGCTGTGAATATTATTGTCAGATTACAAATCACACAGAAAGATCAATGTAAATCAAATGGTGTAGTAAGTACTGAGGCATACTGTTCCTGCCAGTTGTAATCATTGACTTTTGGCTGGTTCCCCGTCATATGCTTTGGAGCAGCAATGGCAATAGCAGAAGAAATGCTAAAAAAACTTGCTCTGCAAGTAATGCTCAAAAAAAAAGACTGAAGCAGGTGCTAGAGCACAGAGGGCCTGGGATGTGTGAATGAAGTATGTTGTCTTCCAGGGTTGTGACTCACACACAGCCCACAAAGAGGCAAATTGCAGATGAGAATCGAGAGGTCAAGGCAGTGATGCTTTAGGAATCACTTTAATATATGGAAATGACATGCTATCTGCCAAAATTGCTATGGTTTGAACTAGTGGTTACTTGTTGCTTTTGTCCTCATCTGTGTAACCCCTTTGTGGACTTAGTGTCAGCTTTCCCATTAGTGTTTTTGTCTGGTGTTTCTAGGCAGACAGCCCCAAAAATTACACAGTAATTGTACTTTCTGAGAGCTTAACCTGGGGTCCCAGTTATATTTCTTTTTCATCCTGGACTGCACTGGTTGATCATTCCTTAATCCTAAGGCACAAGGAGGGCATCAGAAGTTTGGGGTTACAAATGCAGCATCCTAAGTTTGACTTGTCCAGTTTTTCACACTCTGTGCTTTCTGTCTGCTAGCTTTCATCACTCACTTAATGCCTTTCTCTACTTTCCACTTCATTCCTGAGAATAAGGTAATTCTGCTTGTTTTGCATTTTTGATGCCATTTCCAGCTTTTATAGGTAATGATGTCTTTCATCAGTCTATTTTTTGATATTTTATTTCACAGAACAGCAACAATTCCTTTTGTACAAGAGTGAAGAGATATGAGAAAGAATTGAAGTGAAATGCAGGAGAGAGGAACATAGATGTGCACAGTGGAAAAATTCAATGTGACAAGACCTAGGGCTCAGAGACAAATGCTGAAACTGATTATCAGAACACAGATTTTATAGTGCCATAACCTTTGAGGAATGCAAGTCACATGTAAAGGGGAATAGTTAATACAAGATATTGAGGCAAGGAGTCCTGTCTTGTGTTCCTTTTTCCTGTGACTGCATAGGTAGCTTTTCTTTTGATCAGTGAACATTCTGTCATTGCTTATGATAACCAAGTTATTCCACTTTCTGACACTGTACACTAACATCACTTTCATCCAACTCATTTGCCACTCTATAGGAAAATAGAACCATTGTGGAATGTTTTGTCATTACTTTTTAACGTGTTTCTGTAGATAGATTGCTTAAAATCTTTATAAAAAGCTAATTTGAAGACTGTGACAGTGAAACAAGTGCTAAAAGATGTTAATCTCTCCCAGCTTTTTGCAGGCTATTACAGGGCAAACCCTCACAAACATGGTTTGAAACAAGTAATATTTTAATTCTTCCATATATATTTATCAGTTTAATAGAGAAAAATGTCCACTTCAGGTAATGTATGCTTAAAAAATTGTAAAAACTGAAACCACTTTCTTGCTTCAGAACAGTCTCATTTTAATATAAGGTCCTATTTGTGAAGCCTGTGCTGGAAAAAGCTAAGAAACAGCTCCTCTCAATAAACTTGTTGTAATTTTATATGGTGTCTTTAGAGTCCATTTGAACTCTACCTATTTCTTTGGTTAGTGCTTTTGCTGCCAGTTAAATGATTTCTAATTTTTGCTAAATTGGCTGAGTCCCAGGAGAAGTATTACTAAGTGGAGACCATTAAGCATTTATAAAAATCCCCTAGAATCTAACAGAATTCTGGGTCCATCCTCTAGGTTCCTTAAGATAAGGACTTCATTCCATTATACTGCCATTTCTATTAATTTATTAGCACTTTTTAGAAAGGCAAATGAAGCGCTGATTTCTTTTGAAGGAGAGAGAGAGGAAACAGAGAATTCATACACATAACATTTACTCTTTGTGCACTCTGTTTGTGACATTAAGCATTCAATAACTTAAACATAAGAAAAAGTTATTCCTGAATTAAATTCTAGCATTTCTAGTCTCATGTGAGTGTTTTTATGTTTCATACTATCTTCCTAGGCTGCATTGTGTGTGGTGTTACAAATGTATTAAGAAAATAGGCATTATGAAACTAGCATGTTTTTTAAAGGGAAATGCTTTTTGCATTATGGCATTGAGAATGCCATAGACAGATGAAAAATGGAATAAGCTTTTTGCAACCACTTTCAGGAAAAATTGTTCCTGATCTTCTGAAAAAAAAAAAAAAAAGACTTTTCATCCAGTTCATGTAAAAAATAGAGACCTATTATTCTTTTATTAGTGTTTTACAGCAACCACAAAGGTATTTTTCTTTATTAGCTGTGTCCCTGTCTCTACAACTGTCAAGGAATTTAAGAGTAATCTCAATTCAATGAATTCAGTGATTCAGTTTTCAAAAATTTTCATTCTGTAGTCATAATAACCTTGAATTACCGTACAAAAAAGTGCTGATCCAATGCAATCTTGCCAAGTTTTTAGGTCCTAGAACAGAGATTTTATTTAGAATGCCTGGCTGGAGTTTTGTTATGTATGCTTACAGCAACCAGCCAAAGCTGATGTTACTGCAGCATTATTTCAAAGTGGATCCCTGCAAGAGCTCGACTTAGGATATAAGCTGAGATAAGCTCTTAGCTACCCAGCTGTATCCTAAGGGTAAGTGGCAAATTAAAGATTCATTATTCATTTTAATTGAAGAAGATTATCAGTGTTTTAGAAGACACACTTCAAAGTTTTTCAGTTCCCTGTGCAAAAGAAGGGAATGCTGAGGAAAACTGGAGTCTCTCCTGAGAAAAGAGAGACAATTGAAAGAACTAAGGAGCCTATAGGAAACAAATGCTGCTGTGGATAATTTCCACTTAGCAGGCCAAATTCACAGCTGGTGAATGTTGTGTGCACTCCATGGATTACGTCTATCCCCACCAGTATTGCACTTGACCTCAAGTGGGAGTTTTGCCTCACTATTGTAGTTGGAGATCTCTGAATATTGCAAGGAAGTGCCTGAAAAAGGCAGGACTGGTTTATCAGCTGATGGTAGGCCTCTGTGGGTTGATGGTACGCTGATTTTGTTTGCAATCCAGGTTGCAATGTTCAGTTTTCTGTATGTACTTGTATTTACACAATTTCCTTTCTACTGATGCAATAAATGTTTGAGCTATTGTAGTCTTTGGAGAGTGCCTTTTGTGAGGTAACTCTTGAAACCTAAAATTAGAAACTGCAGTAGGAGAGAAAGAAAAAGAAAGGGGGGAAGGGGAGGAGGAGGGCAAGATCCTGTCAGGGCAAACAGAACTGGAAACAGAAAAAGTCATTCTGGAAGCGATGAGCTATAGTCCCAAGTTTATGCACTGTTGCTCTTCTCTTGCAACATACGCTTTTGGCCTGTTTTGTTGATGAAATAGGGCTTTTACAGCCTTTCTGTCTCCTCAGTCCTTCTGTCAGGGCTGTGCAATGACCCCTCAACTACTCTCCAGCTTCAAGGAAATGAAGGAGCAGTCTCCGACACTTAAGTTCCTACAAGTTTTGGAGAAGTGACTACTCAGTAGGCAAAAGAGACAGACAACTTTAGGGAAAGGCAGAAACCACTGCCCAGTCCCATGTTCACCCCTGAAGGCAGTGGCAGATGTTCAGTCAAACTGAGCAGACTGGTCCCTCGTGCCTATGCATGATAGCTGTTACCCACCCAGACCCTGGGGATGGGAGGCCAGGGAGGGAGTGGCAAGTGATATTTGATGCATATATAGAGATCCAGGTTTGTTCCACTACTTCACTGTATAGCTTACTTCACTGTGAAATCCTCACTGAGTTAAGTCGCCTGGTTCTGTCTTCTGTTTTAGGTAGAGCAGGACAAATGTAAAACCTGTTTCTTTTCCTGAAACAGCATTGATGTCTCGTGGTCTAGTTCAGCTTCCTGCTGTACAATTTTCAGCTTCTGGACATCTCCTACTATACATTAAACTTTTATATTTTTTTGACTGCTGCATTGCAAATTCCAGTTAAATTATCTACCCATTGGTCTGGCACCTCTCAAGGCCTCACCAGGTCCTGCTACAGGAAGGGCAGCACACCCTGTGCTGCATGGGGTTGGGACCTGCCTGACCTCTCAGGTTTCTGCTCTCTGGCCATGCCAGCAAACACCATCTGGCTTTCCTTGTCCCCTAAGGACAGATTAGTCTCTACAGGCTAGAATGTGGGCCATTATAGAAAGCCAGTCAGAGACATGCAGGACAGTAACGAAATGTAAGTGGACACCCCATGACATACTTTGTTTGAGCATTTCTGGTTTTTTGTAACCCATTGGTTACAATTATTGCCAGTTTCCTTGACTGAGCATGTTGTTTCTGGCTTCTCTCTTTGGAAGCAAGCACATCTTTATAATTTTTTTTTTTTTTCTAATGAAGCAAAGCATTTGTAGAAAAAGTGTCTGGTTTTCAAGAAAAAAATTCAAGGTACCAACACTAAGAAAACCTCAAATTTAGAATGAAGCTGCCTAATGCAAATGCTTGCACATCCCAGTGTATACCAGAGTCTGGATACTGGGAACATGATTTTCTGTGGACCCTGTTTCCCAGACAGAGTCGATCTGCCAGGATATGCTGTGATTTTCATGTATCAAGTGATTAAGATATGAGATTTAGCTCCAATGCAATAAACCCAGTATGTAAGCAAAAGGGGAGGAGTAAAGCACCTGGTCTACATTTATGTTTACGTACTGTGGCAGACAGATAAGCTTTACAAATCCTGCAGTTTACAGGTTGGTGGTACACTGTCATCCAGGCTCAGGAATTCTTCCATTGGAATTACTGATTTTCACTCAGTAGTTTAAGCAGCTGGTCCTTAGAAAATAAAATATTGCAGACTTGGATTCCCACGCCCATGTGGCTAGAATAATCTCTTTTGTTTTCCTTTTCATACAGCAAACCTTCTGTAACTTACATAAAATGGGAGCTGACAATATTTCAAGTTGAAATGCAGTTCACTTTGAAGTCAGAGCAATAGAATTGTCTTTTGTGGTCCTTGGAGTCCATCGAAGCAGGATTTCTAGTTGTGTACATGCAGTTACAAGAAGATATAGGACCCTCGAAATCTGTTGTCCAAGATTTTCGAAAACAAAATCAACTGAAAGTCAAGACATGTGAAGTAATTTTAGTGGATCCCTCTAGCCTGAGAAGAGGAAGAACAGATCTATTAGATTTTCACCCCTGCAGGGTACCTCCATAGACTTTAGGCCTCTGCATCAAGGCATTTACTCTCTTCCTGTGGTGTGTAGATATTCTCTTGTGGTCCCCATTGTCAATTTCTTTCTTGTTTTACTAAAATAACTGATCTGTTTAACTTGTGATCAGCATATTTCAGAGCTGCCAGGTCTCACAGAAATTCACATATTTTGAGTACAGGACTGCACCTGTGATAGGACAGGTTTACATCAGATGTCATTTATATTGTTGCCAATTTAGGTTTAGGAATGTCATTTTTCTTGGGATTTGCCAAGATGTGTACTGACTCCAAGTTCATTAGCAAAAAGATGCTAAAATCTGGAAATGTCAGGGAAGAAACAAAAGGCCACGGTCTGTGAAACCCTTTAAGAGTGACATTCTTTGCTCTGTCTGTGTTGGATCTTACGTTGCTGGACCATATGAGAAGTCAGTGTCTACTTCTTTTACTTTTTGCATCTTGTCAGCTCTGCCACCCAGTTGTAGGCTGTATTTGTATAAAGCTCCTTCCAGGGACTCCAGCACGGAATGTAAGCAGTGCTCCACTGCTGAATGAGCAGTTCCCTTCTCCTCAGAGACCCAGTGTACCCTTTCTGTCACACACTCAGCCTTGCCTAGCCTGCAGCACGAGAGTTTCAAGTCTGTCTTGCACCTGATTCCTCTTTGAATGTCAGCATTCAGAGCTGCTGCTTGCTGCCATTGCCCCCGGCCTTTTCATATCTAAATTGGTTTTAATGTTAGCACAACATAAGTACGTAAGGAAAAGATGCATGGGGTAAAACACAGGATGCCGTCCCTAGAAAGCCCTGGAGAGTTTCTCAGCTCTTCACTCCTCAGGGAAATACATAAATGCTAGGAAAAGGAGGAGAGCTGAGGAGCTCTCCAGTAGTGTAGAACTGCTAATCAAATGTATTTTGAAGTCAGTGAAATCAAAACGTCTTCTTGTCAGATTTTTGACATCAGGTCACTTTATTGGATTAGAAATCTATCTATGCAGTAATATGAAATTATATGAGACGTTTGTTTTAAGAGAGATGCCCACTTATCTCCAAGATTTTCATTATAAAATGCAACACCTTACCGTCGAAGGTCAAGACTTCGTCTAACCTCTCATGAAAGAGCAGTGTGTAGATCACTCTGTTAATACAGATTCTTAGTTATCTTTAGGCTGGAGTCAGTTCTTCCATCGGGAAGCCTAAAGATAATGTTGACCTATGAAAGGACAGCTGCAGAAATTCAATCAAGCAGGTTTTGTTTTTCCTGTACAAACTTGTACCTTTCTGTACCAGGTAGCACCTTTCTATTGAGTCTCAGTTTATTAACTGTGAGAGTAGCATGGGCATCTGTTGTTCTAATAGCACTCCTCTAGCAGTTACAGGGAACATATACTTCTACATTCCTTTTCCAGCTTCCCTTCTTGCTGGTGTTTCTAAGTTCGGTCAGTATTTGGCCAAGGAAGAAGACTTATTTTGGAATTCCAGGCTCCAGATCCCTACACTCTATGCAAACTTGAGGATCTGAACAAGTGTTCACTTGGTACACCTAATTCTTTCCATTTCCCGTGCTCATGTTTGGCTAGCACTTTGTTGATGTCCTTTTCCCTTTTATGACAAATGTTTTCTGCTCAATGCTGGTTCTGCTGCAAGTGCTTCAATTCACTTCCATAGCTTCAATGTTGTTCCTTTGGCTTAAGCAAAGTTTTCAGGCTGAAGCAATGAGCTTCATTAGATGTGTAGGTCCCAAAGTTGCAAAATAGGAAATCATTCATTTTTTGTAATATGTTTAATCACAATATTTCAATTCCTAATGCTAATGAATTAATGTTGGAAGTTTTTGTGAAAATTTTTTTAACCCATGCAAGTGGCTTTAAGGGAAAAGGTCTGCTTTAAAATACTTGTCTAAGAAGTTAACTCATAGTTTCTGTGGGTTTCCATGGCAACATTGAATGCTTCCTTTTCTGCTTTACATCCTGCATTCCATGTTGTTAAGTAGTTTCTATGACTGCAATTTCAGGACAACTTTAAAGTAGCTTAGTACTGTATGTGAGATTTATGTCCTCCATCTCTCCTTCTAAACCCCAGCATACTACTTTTAGCTTTCACCCCTTGCTAAAACCAGTCTCCGTGTTCTTGCTCATCAAATTCAATCAGAAAATTATCCAGCCTAAAGCTAACTTGAGAAAAAAGAGACCTGTTTCCTCTTATTTATGAGTCACACCAAGGTAATCCAAATGTTCATGGCAAGTTCAAGCAGTCAGTCAATTTCTGAGAGACCTGGCAGCTCTGGAACCTGCTGACCACTGAGTTTAGTAGGTTAGTTATTTTAGTAGAACTAGAAAGAAATGGACAATGAAGAAAGAAAGCAAACACCTACACACAGCAGGAGGTGCCCTGCTGGGGTGATAATCAACAGCAGTGTTCCTTCTCTTCTCCAGGCTAGAAGAGTCTACCAGTTACTGCTTAGGTTTAGGGCAGACAAAAGAAACTGGGGTAAACAGGGTCTTCAAGTTATATTTATTTAAACACATTAAATCACTTTCAGAATAACGATTCTGTATACTTTCACAAAAATCATTGCTGTTTTCATCTACAGATCTACTGGTTATCAAGATCATTTGGCTTTGGGCGGAATACTGAAACATTTTGCAATAATCATTTCAGAATTAAAAACAAATGAGAAAAGTAGCATTGAAAAGAAAATATTAATTTTCTTAAATGTGCATTTTCCAGAAACTTCAATGTTTTCAACATTTTGCTGTTGCAGATGTTCACTGTTCACTGTTTCATGCAAGCAATTTTTTATTCTCCTTTTCACAGATCGAATTGCACAGAATATTATTAAATCTCATTTGGAGACATGTCAATATACAATGGAGGAATTACATCAGCTAGCATGGCAGACCCACACATATGAAGAAATAAAAGTTTACCAGAGCAAGGTACTATCCTGTAATATGCTTTTTCTTCTACTTGAAATTGTTAAGAGAGTAATTTATTTGACAAGAATATGCTGATGAGTTTTGTACAGGTCAAAATACAGTTTTTCAGTATCTTTGGGGAACTGGTTACTGAGAGCAAAGCAGTGGCACATCATAAAAAGAAGCAGAAGCATATTGGGCTGTTTGTTAAAGCTTAGGTATGGTCATGAAATCCAGTCTTCTGTGCTTCTTATTAAAGATCTAAACCTCATGCATAAATTCAGTTAACTTCAATGTGATTATGATTGGATCCTCTGTTGAAGGATTTTAAGAAAGTAAGACAATATAACCTTGTTTCCCTATAATTTTGAAAACACATCTGTGTTTTATGTGAATAAAAAACACCTGTCACTTAAGACAGTAGATAATAACAAGCTGAAAGTACTCCTTAGATTGAAGCTGTTCAGTATTGGGTGGAAAAATTATCTCATTACACTACATTTTGTTCGGCTTCTGTGATTCTTGGGTCAAGTTCAGTCTATTTCTACTGTCACCTCTTCAGATGTTGTCTAGTCAACAGAAACCTCTGTGCCTCATGCACTGGCTTCATTAGCAATGAGTCTTGAGTCAGACTTCAGTTGGCACATTAACTGGTCGTGTAAGACACAGGAGAGAGTTCAGCTTGTTCTTTGAAATCTGAGAGGCTATGCAGAATTCACAGGAACAAAAACACACCACAGCTTGCTGAGCTGAGACATAAAACCAAGAACATCCATTTACATTTACACACGTGTGTGCAAAGAAAATGATTACCAGGAAGTCAAAATGTTTATGTAATCTATGTTCAGATACTTCAATTATGTATTTTAAGTTTCAAACTAGGAAAAATATTCTGTTGAATAAATTAATAGCATTGTGCCAGTTCTTGCCTAAGAGTGCTGTGGAATGTGTACATTTTTTGTGCCACTGTTAGTCTGTCCTGCACAAGAGCCAACATTAGAACCACATTTTAGCACTGGTCAGTGCATTCTGCTCCTTTGAAGAGGCAATGCCATTGTTCAGATGAGTGGGGCAATGACTTGTGAAAACAGTCTTCTGGTGAGATGTGTTGGGTACCTAGAGGAAAAGAGATGCTGCTAGCTCTGATGGGTGTGGAGTGTGGGGAGTGCTGCTGTCTGCAAGGCCACCTGAAGAACTTAATGCACTGATGTACCTGCTTGCTCACCACTTTGCTTTTCCATGTGTATTTTCCTGGAAGACGAGAGAAGCTCTGTGGCAGCAGTGTGCCATTCAGATCACTCATGCTATCCAGTATGTGGTGGAGTTTGCAAAGCGCATAACAGGCTTCATGGAGCTCTGCCAGAATGACCAAATTCTCCTTCTTAAGTCAGGTGGGTAAGCACCAGAGGCTTGAGACTGGTTTAGCACCCAGCACCCTAGAAATGTGCTCTCCTGTCTTTTCCTGCAAATCATTTTAATCTTGAAGGAGCCCTAATTTCTGTCTCTTGCTTTAAGTACATTAACCATACTGTATTTTTCCACATTAATGATGTTACTGCCTTCTGATCCCCTGCCCTCTACAGTCAGTTGTGGTTATTAAGTACACACACACACATGCATACACGCACAACCATTGCAAAAACTGCAGTCTCCAACCTGACAGTGGTGGAAGGAACCTGCAAATTGAGCTGGTCAAATCAGTCATCTGCCACCCTGTGAAATCCCCACTTGTCATTAGTGAAATGAAGGCAGGCTCACTGGGGCCTGCCTCTGGTCATCTTTAATCTTTTTAATGAGACTAGAGAAATACTCTACAGCCAGTGCGCAGGAGGGAAAATTCCTGCTGGTGCCAGTTGGTTTCAGAGTAAATGAGAGCAGATTATGGCAGTGTGCTCCAGCCATGCTCTCTCTGCATGCCGGGTTTGCATGTATGTGCACAAGGGCAAGGGGGAAATGGCTTTCCTTTCTCATCAAGGGACTCAGTAATTTCTGTCCTCCAAAAGAATCCTGACTTATCAAGATTTATCATGACTGTGCAGTAACACTGCCAAGCCCAGGAGGACAAAAAGACACGACTAAGTGAACCACAAGAGCCGCAACTGGTAATTAACTACATTTGCCCTGTCGTATCAGTTTCTTGCTCCTTCCATGTGCAAAAGGTAGGATGCTATGTGAAGCAGCTTGTTTAAACTTAAGAAGTGCTTCTATTTGAAGGGAGATCTCTTCACTGAGGCTGAAAGCCTGTGTGATTCAGCACACCATACACAGAAATCACAGGCTATTCTGAGTTGGAAGGGACCCACAGGGATCATAGAGTCAAGTTTTTCAGTGAATGGCCCAAACAGAGATCAAATAATGCCACAACCCTGGCATTATTAGCACCACACTGCAACTGACTGAGCTAAGCTCAGTGGCAAAACCAGAATCACAGACTATTCTAAGGTGGAAGGGATCCAACAAGGATCATCGAGTCCGGCTCTGGAGTGGCCCGTAGGAGAATCAAACCTACAACCTTGGCATTACAGCACGATGACTGTCTTGTTGAGGAACTGGGCTCTGATGATGGAAGTGAGACAGAGACACAGGGAACACACAGGCAACCTCCTAGATAGAGGGAGTTGTACCACAAAAACTATTCTTTTAATCTTATACTGATTTTGAAAATTCTGCAGGTACCAGTGCACCCCTAGGAAACTTCATTTGACTGGCAAAACTAACAACACAACTGCACCTTCAGGAAAGGATTTATTTCACTCTACTGTTGGAAAATATCGTTAAGCTATAGCATATAAAAACATGTCAGGTTTCATTTTCTCTTTTGCTGTTTATGCTGATCAAGAGTTAGAAAATGAGAACTTTTCTTTCAAAAATGTATCTGTGGAAGAATCCTCAGATTCAAGTTCATCTTACAGAAGATCTGGATTTAGTTAAGGAATCTTAAAATTTTTCCTTCCACTTTTCCAATTGCATATTTTTGCAGTTAGGAAATGACATGCAAAGATAAGGAGTGAAAAAAGAAGTGCTTCTTTCTCTATTCAACAACCAATAAAAAAGAAAAAGGAAAACAAACAAGAAGTAAAATCTGTTTTATGGGTGCTCTTGGCAGCGCTTCAGCGTATACTTTCTCTCTAAAAATGCTTTGTGATGTTCTTCCTCTCC
>JAODKT010001744.1:49899648-49914894 GCA_027576195.1 Cossypha heuglini
AAAAAAAAAAAGTTAAATTTTTTAAAAGCAGTTTAAATAAATGCGTATTTTTCTGGATAAAGTATTTTAAACTGAAATTATTTGCTCAAGATCTAAATTCACATTCAGTCCAGGCTGCTAATTTTCTGCAAAGGGTGAAAAAGTCAACCTGTAGAAAAAGTGGTTAGACTGGACCAGAAATTACTCCTTCCTATACTCAAAGCAGACAGAAATATTTTTTCTCACATTCATAGATGTATAATCTAGATGTCTTCAGAGAGTATCTGTCCCTTCTGATGTTTTTAAGGACTGATGGCTTTGTAAATGTCTTCTTGAGATTCCCTCTACTCTGCTGTTAGGCAATAATACCTGGTACCTTTGCTCTTTTTTCTGTCTGCTAGGCTGCTTGGAAGTGGTTTTGGTGAGAATGTGCCGTGCCTTCAACCCACTTAACAATACTGTTCTGTTTGAAGGAAAGTATGGAGGGATGCAAATGTTTAAAGCTTTGGGTATGTTGCTCTTCTTTTTTCCAACCAATTGCATTGAGCCACATAGCAAGAAATTTGTCTTTATGAGAATAGTGACCCGCAGTGGAAATCTCCAGTAAATGTTGAATCCTCAAGTCTCCAAATGACTAGGTTGGAACAGAAAAAGAAAAAATAAGGTGACTTCATTAGCTGCTAACAATGTTAGGTGTTTTTATCTAATAAAAAAAGAGCAGCAAGAGGGTTTTTTAAAACAGATTACTTACCTTCTGAAGTTTTGATGAACCATGAGTTTATGGCAGGAGCCAAGCTGTTTATCTTTACTGTTCAATTACACTTGATGTATCAAATCACTCCCACTAATTGTGTCCTGCAGAAGGCAATTTTAGTCCCAGCAAACGGGGACACTAAAATAATGTACTGGTACAAAATATAGATAAGGACTTGCTGAAAATACTGTTTTGCCTAAAAGTAAGCTCATTTAGATTAATGTACTGAAAAATTAATTTTTCATCAGTTTCTCAACGGATGATTTTGAGTGCTCCCTGAAATGTTAATAGTGAAATGTTTGTGTTTTGTGCATCCATCAGACTGATATTATCAGAAATTGATTCAGAACCAAACTCAAAGAGGGATATTCAAATGTACATATTTATCACATATGTAGTTTTTTTCTTAGTCTGTCATAAGCATACTGCTTCTTTACAAGTTTAAAGCATTTATGAATGTGTATTGGCTGATTTATTTTTATCTCAATGATGCTTTTGCAAATTTTCATAAACATTTGTACTGTTAATTAGTAAAATTATATATGAAAGTTATTTAGGGCTGGTCCTTCCTCAGCCTTAGGCTGAATATCTGTTTAGAAATACCAATTCTTGCCTCATTGGGAAAAGTGTACTCTCTTCTAAAATGTCTGTGCAATTTTTGTATTTGACCCTAATTCTTGATAATTTTTTCACTTCAGCATACATTTTAGTGCTATTTTCAGCTTAGGTGGAAAAAGCACTTGCTTTAGCAGTACAGAAATTCAGGAGCAACTTTTTCTGACACCAAAACAACCCCTGCAGGTTGAAGAGCTGATTTCTAGCATTAGTTTTGTCCTCTTTGATCTGCAGGTTCTGATGATCTGGTAAATGAAGCGTTTGACTTTGCAAAGAATTTATGTTCCTTACAGCTGACTGAGGAGGAGATTGCCTTGTTTTCATCTGCTGTGTTGATATCACCAGGTAATTTTTCATTCCAAACACTGATTTTTTTTCCCTCTTTATCCACATCTGTTTCTACATACTCAAATAGCTGTTAATCAATAATAATGTTAAGCAATGTTATTTATATAAATAAATAATTTTAAGCAATATATTTTTAAGCAGTGGAAGAATACTTGAATTACCCAAATATACCATCAGGAATTAGGTATACTGGAGGTAGATCCAAAGTGTAACAGATATGGAGCAGGATCGTGCAGATGAGGAATGCAGGCTGGCCTTCCTCAAGGCCGTATGAAGAGAGGCATGTTACTCAAGAGGTGCATGCTCCTCCTTGCTTTTTCAGGGAGCATAAAGCTCACCGCCCTGAGTAGGTTATATAGTCCATTACTGTGATGGGCTTTTTTCTTGGGAATGAGAACATAAGCAGTAAAATTTGGTGTGCAGTCCTGTCTGAACTTCATTCCAGGTGAGAGGTGGTGATTAGAAGTACAACATGCTCTTTTTCATGTGTTCATATATCGTAGCTCTACACAGGCAAGCATGCATTTAAGGGAGTGATGGCTGGCTGACCATAGAGGAGACTTTTGTGATTAAGTTGACTCAGAAGGTGGACCTAGTATACAAGCTCACAGTTTGGTGTGGGATTTTTAAATATGCTTCAGGGAATGTAGACACACCATTTCATCTAAGGGTAACCTCTTGAATAGCCTTTCAGAAAATCCAAACCATTAATTATTTTTCCAACTTTTTCTGCTGAAGACTTCTTCTAGGTCACCTTGTGCATTTTGCGCATCTGTGTTGGAGATGATGTTAGTCAGAATTAGACTATCACAGATGGTGTCAACACATTAATTCTATCGTTAACAACAGCTACTGAAAGGACTCTACTCCTTTCTTTTTTCCCTTTGAGCAGTTCTTGCCGTTGTCTGCTCAGAAGTGAAATAGTTGAGCCAATGACTCTTCATGACACTACACCAAAATATTGCACATACAACCCTCTAAACAGTGATTTTCACCTCAAAAGTGTCCCAACTGTGTTCTCAGCAAATCCTGTTTCTGTGGCCACTGATGGCATAGGATCCATTGGTTTACTTTCAGGGAACACAGTTCTCTAACATTTACAAAATATTGTTTTCTTTTCCTGATCATCTGTTAAGTAGCTGAGGTTTGTTTTTGTCTCTTTTCACAGTACTTAACAATCAACTCTTTTCATACACTCCTCCCCAGAGACATCCAGACAAATGTCGGAATTGTGCTACTCCTGTGATGAAATATTGCTCGTTCCCAGCCTGTGTGGCATGTGTGCTCATTGAAGTGGTTAACTTAAATCATTTCTGGGACTTATTTTAGAAATGGGGAATGGGTGAAAGAAAAGTGAAAGGAGTTTTTCCTGAATTTTTTCAATTTGTACATGAAGATTCATGCCTGTAATAAAAGAAGTTTTCTCATTTCCCATATGAAAGCTAAAATCTATATCCAAGAATTGGTCTGGATTAAGGGGAAAAAAAAACAATTTGCAGTGTGGGAAAACAGAAGGTTCAGTGGTGCTGCAAGCGTGCTGCATTAATGGATTTGGATTGTCTTGGCGTCTGCTGCTTATCTTTCTGTGTGTTTGTCTCCAGAATCTATGACTTGTGAGAAAATAGACCGTAAGGGCAACCTCCTGCACCTGGGGTTTGAGTCCAGTAGAAGCCATACAGGTTTTAAAACAACTGTGTAGCTGTTATTCTTCCAGATAATCTTGCACTTTGTGTTGTTTGAAAAGAGAACACTTTTTAATAATGAAAACCTTGCACTTTGCTATTCTTTTTAATTATTGAAGAAATTCTCTTCAAGAAAGCCACTCCTTTTTATTTAGAATATATTTTTTCTCATAATGTTAGCCTAGTAAATAATGAGATATATTAATGTTTGAATATTATATTCTCTTATTTTCAAAGAACTGTTTTGATCAGTAAGTTTATTATTTATGTATTAAGACACTGAGATAACATGACATGTTTATCACCTAACCAGTATGAAATTAGAACACTGATTGCACCAACAGAGAATAATAAAATGTTGAGCTGTGTTTCATTTCTGTTCCCATCTTTATGCCTAGCATCCTGTTTTAAGCAAAGAGATGCAGAGCCAGCACTGTGTTCCTGGATGTGTTAATTAAGCACTCAGGTGATCGTTTAATGGATTAGGACACTTTGACTCTGAAACCATGTCTTTAATTGCCATCCAGTCCTTCCTCGTGAGAATTATGATTCCTGTGGATACTTGCCAGCACAGTAATCTGTGTGCACCATGAGCATGTTCCACATCTGTGCATTCTTTAACTTTCGTTTTCCTTTTTCTCAGATCGAGCCTGGTTAATAGAGCCAAGGAAGGTCCAGAAGCTTCAGGAAAAGATTTACTTTGCACTTCAACATGTTATTCAGAAGAACCACCTCGATGAGGAGACATTGACAAAGGTGAGTTCTTTAAACAAAATGCCAAGCAATCCTCAAGCGTGACTCTTCTCTTTCTGCAGCCATTCCTGTGTGTATTGCCACATTAATGTAAGCTAAAAGAAATGCACTACGTGCTTGCCATGCATAGAAGATAGGCTTATTTGAATCTTGTCCCTGATGCCTCTTACTCCCTTTTTTCGTTCAATTTACTAACAATTTTAATTCATATCCTGTAAGGAATGCAACTGCCTTTAAAAAGTGCTTGTTGAGGCTGTTCCTTATTAAATGTATTTTGGGCCCTTGGCTAAAACTTTGGGGGCAACTGTTTCTAGGCTGTTATAGAAAGAACAATGTCTAGACCTTTGGATGGGTTTTGATGGAGCTTAGAGTATCACTTCAGTTACTCAGCAAGACACTAACATAGTTAATTTTGGAAAGTGCAATTTATACAGAATATGCTTCTTCCACCTTCTTCCTTTTTTTTTTTTTTGTTTCAATGTCTTACAGTTAATAGCCAAGATACCAACAATTACTGCACTTTGCAACTTGCACGGAGAGAAACTGCAGGTATTTAAGCAATCTCATCCAGACATAGTGAACACACTGTTTCCTCCATTATACAAGGAGCTTTTCAATCCAGACTCAACCACTGGCTGCAAGTGAAGGGGATAATAGAATTTTCACGTAGTCATGGAATGCATCACTAGTAAGACAAAAAGAAATGTTTTCATGAAGAAATTATTAAAAATGTCATTACTGCAACACTAGGAATGTCCTGCACTTAATAGAATTATTTTTCACCGCTACAGTTTGAAGAATGTAAATATGCAACTCTGAGTGGGGATGTAATTTTTCTCTTTTGTTTACTTTTTTTTTTATTATTTTTGAACTGACAATGAATATACAAATATAGGACACTGGGTGTTACCTTTTTTTTTTTTTATTTACTTTTATTGGGGGATGTTTTGGGAGACAACTGTTCCTAGAATTTTATTGTAGATATACATGATAATAGAGCAGTACTTTGCAGTATTACTCTTGCTGTTTATTGTTCAAATATAATTTAAGAAAAATTCCACTTATTAGACTGCCTAGTTCTATGTTTTTAGATAGTTTAATGCATGTGGAAATTTGTAGCTGTGTTGGAAATTATGGTGCATATATGGAAGACACACACACTAACATATATATGTACATATATATATATGTATGTATATATGTATGTATGCCTTATATGCATACATGCTGTAACTTCGGATCACATGCCTACATTTAAAGGATGCTCAACCCAGCTGTCATGTATTTCTTACTCTCCAAGTAATGTACTAGATTTACTTTGGGCAATCAAGATTTGCTTTGCCAGCATTAAATTGTCAGCCGCCAATGTGTAATGACCGGATCACTTCTGAGATGTGTGTAAAGTAGTGCATGTGTGCTGTGTGTAAATCAAACATCAGGAATGTATCAATGGTGCAAAAGCCTTGTCTGGATGGTTTTAGTGAAAAGAAAAATAGGATTGGGGTTTTTTTAATTTTCTCACTGTTATAGGGATAGAACATATAAAAGTGAACATAGAAAGACCTGATCTCAGTAAAATATCTGAAATATGAGTAAAAATGTAGACAATCTCATATGTACATTTTTATGATTTCACACATGATTTTGTTTTATATATGCTTCTCTGAAACGTAGCTTCAAGTCTTGGTTTATTTTTTGCTGAACTCATTAGAAAGGTAGCAAGCTCAGTGAAAACCATAGCAAGTGTAAAATGTTATCTCTGAAGAGGAAGAAAAGAAGGGAAAGAAGAGAAAAGTCAAAAGTGAATGAAGTCCATGGTTGCAAAGGAAAGTATAATTGTCATCATCTACATGAAACTGATGGTTTCCATTATGCTCATACATCTGTGTATGTTATATATGTATGTATATATCTGTATGTATATAACTGTATAGATATATATATATGCATATATAGGATTTATTTTGGATGCATTTCAGGAGTGGAGCAAAGGATTGGAGCTTTCTTTTTGTCTGTCTCTGAATTGACTGTACGTGCATTTGCTTGCAAACCAAAGGCAAACACAGAGGGGAGTGGAAGACTGCCATGGACTTAATCTTGTGGATTAAGTTTAATCAGCAGTCATTATTAATATATCTGCATTCTGCCAATAGTACTGAACACAGATGTTTTAGCTATGAAAGAGGGATTCAGTTTCTGCTACATCTCTCTTTACCCCCCACTTTTACCCATTGTGAACTTTTTCAGAGCAGTCTCCTCCTGGGATGCCAGCAGAGGGCATAGAGCAGAAATAAGAAGAAGCAGGCGGGGGAGAAGAAAGGAAGTGAAGGCAGGATCACAAGCAGATGCAGTTTATTTCAAACCACGCAGAAGCCAGTGCAATCTGAGGCAAGGCAAGGGGAAGCACAAAGAACCTGCCCATTGTCCAGGCTCTTGGAGGGGCAGTGTCACAGGGAGCCCACAGGGCCCTAGGGTGGCTGAAGAAAACCAGTCAGTTGTAGTGATAATGCCTAGTGCAGCTCTGGTGTCAAGCTTCTCTTTTCTGCATGAGCAGATAATTCACAGGTTATATCAAGTACTTTGTGGAGCTCTCCCTTGCCTTCCACGTCAGTTTGCAAGTTTACATAAGTATTTTGTGGCAGAGTAGAGTCTAGAGAATATCACAATTTCTTTGTTCTGTTTTAACAATGCCAGAACAGGTACAAAAGTAGTTGCAAACTCAGCTGATAAATGTTTCTGTGCAGGTCCATTACAACTTAGAAAAAAAGAAAAAGATTGGTCCAGCAAATTTAGTTGTGAGAATTTTGTTGCAAATGTGACATACTCTTCAAAATTGCTTAATCCTATAGAACAGCAGTTACTGAAGTTACCTCTCTTTACTCCAAATTTAGAGCACATTTCTCTAGTGATTATCTTAAAATGTCTTCAGTTAACATAATAAAGCATTGCTCTTGATGCTTCTTTATACCACTCTAACTGTAAGACTGACATTCCTTTATAAGGTGATTTTCCTGTTTGCAGCCCTTCTTGATCCCAAATTCTAAGTATGTGTATATCTAAACTTAATGTCTACGTACTATTTGTGTAAATTTATTGGGGGACAATCGAGTTGTACTGAACTCGAGA
Source organism: Cossypha heuglini (assembly GCA_027576195.1). Classification (NCBI taxonomy): domain Eukaryota; kingdom Metazoa; phylum Chordata; class Aves; order Passeriformes; family Muscicapidae; genus Cossypha; species Cossypha heuglini. Next base: position 49,906,906 of record JAODKT010001744.1, read on the forward strand.
AGTGCTCAGTTTTAATTGCAGGGGATTCATGTTTTCCTTGATTTCCCAACACACACATACTGTTTGAAATATTTTATATATTCCTTTTCAGTATATTAAAAGTATATATTTAGTCAACACATAGAAGTATAGAATAAGTGATAAATACTACTGTTCATAGTGCTGCTTAATAAAGAGGTTTGTCTTCAAATAGTCCTTCACAATTGTGTGTTACATCTTGAAAATGTTGTATTCTTCTCAAATAAGCTAATTATTCCTTGAGATTTTTTTAATTATTTCCCAGGCAAGATAACTAAATGGAGGTCACGAGTGAAAATTACACTAATCATTATCTGCAGGGGCTTTAATCCTTGAATCACTATTCTTATATCACTACAATGCCATGACCTTTCCAATCAGTAATTATTACAATCACATTTTATAGATGTGGGAATGAAAGAAAAAAGGTTAAGTGACGTGTCAGAGATCACAAAGGTAGAAGTATCCAGCTTAGAAATAAAAGTGGATTCTTGGCTTTTGTCCTAAAAATTCTAATACTTTGGTGTACAAGATCTTCATTGTCATTGATAGGCAATAACCTCTACCAAGAATTTCATATACTGCCAAACAAATTTTTGTTACTATTAGTAGAGGATTTGAGCAAATAGCATTGTTTTTTATTTGGAAGATGAAAATTAATTTTCAAATATTATTTATTTATGGAACTGTGCTGTGGTAACTGCAGTTAGATTTTATTTAATTTTCTGTCATTTGGGCTTGGCCACATAGAGATAGTACCTCTTTTGCCTTTCATTGACTGAGTGTAGAACAACACAAAATGATCACATGCCACAGGCTGAATTTTTGTGATTGGTTTTGCTGACATAGTCACTTACACTCAAAAGGTCAAATTCTCAATATTGGATTTCACATATGCAAGCTATCCATGGACTTTTAAGGATAAAATAGCATGAATTTTAGAAAATAAATTCATAATTCACAATATTCGTTCTTAATTTTAGTTTTTTCTGGCTTTCAGTGGTCCAGGGTAGAACCTGAAGCTTTTCAAATGTCTAAAACTAAAATTTGTCACATCTTTCTGTAGTAACTGGATATGTTCGTTGATTTTTTTAGTGACAAGCTTTTCAAATGAGACATGTTTTTTAATGATTTATTAACCTGGGACCTGTAACAAAAGAATATTTAAAGCATATGTTTAAAGCACGAATTGATCAACTACTTCTAACATTGCTCTCCAGTAATTCAATCATATTATGCTAAATTACTCTTGGCATTGAGGAAGCAGATGTACAGACACTACCACAAAGAATTTATTTTGCTGTAAATATCACTCTTGCCTGCTCTTTTTATAGAGAATTAATTCCAAGATTCATATTTCCTTCTAATGGAAATTGCTAGGAAAGAAACATGGTAGTAGAAGGCACCTCAGTTGAGAAAACTTGTTTCCAAAAGCAACATATGGTTTTTGATTGGCTTGTGATAGACAGCATTAAGGAATTGATTCTGCAAGTTGTCAGACACTTTTAGCTCTAACTGGAGTCACTAAAAATTGAGGCATTTCAGCAAAGAAGGTGCTCAACCAATCACAAGATTGGAGGCCCCTGGCGTTAAGAGGTCCCTCTTGAGCTTTGTTGAGCAGAAGGCAGATGTTACTCTCATAAATGCTTTGACTTCATGTTGTTCAGTTCTGCCCAGTTTCACAGGGGTCAGTTTATCCTCCTGTTGCACCTTGGGCACCAATGCTTTTTCCATACCATTGCCAGCTTATGGTGCTGAGGTGCAGCAGCTACCAGAGCTGCCCATAAAGATGAGCTTTGTTACGCGATTTTCTTTGTTCAGTTTCACAGTGGCAGCTTGCACAGGTTGTGTTTCCCTTTGGGACAGTTTGCAGAATTTCTGATGTAGCAGCTCCTACACAGAGGATTCGAAGCGTGCTAGCCCCTTGGCTTTCCACCATCAGGCTGTACGAGCTTTTCTAAGATTGCAGCAGTCTTGCAAATTGGTCAGGCAGCTTAGTTAGAGTTAGAGATGTGCAGCTAATGGCACCTTTCCCTGTTGACTTTTCCACCCCTCTGAAGCTGTGCTTCAAACACCACTTGAAAGACGTTCAGGCTCCCCCAATCCTCCTCCCTTCTGACTCTACATTGATTGTGCTATGTCCAGAAGAGCCGAGGTCCAGCCTGGAAGATGGTTCCTATTTTCAGTCATTGTTTTTGGACATCCCAGGAATGTAGCACATAAGATCAAACTGAAACATGGATGATTTTTTTTTTTTTTTGTCTAATGTCTAAGGGTGTATGAAATGGAACCCTGGGATTGAACATCTTGCTTTTCCTTGGCCATAAAATAGTAGTGTATTTACACCTACCAGCCTGTCCCAGCACCTTCTGCCTCCACTCTAGAAAATAAATCCTATTTCTGATATCAATTAGGAACAGTGTGCTGGAGGCCCTGTCCTCTTCTTTACTCATTAAGTTTCACGCTTCGTAAATGACAATCACTGCTTGATGCAAACATTGCACTCTATGCCACTCAGGGATGTTTCATTACTAAAAATATAAATATAACAGTGATAACTCAGTGATGAGGAAGAGAATGTTAGAGGCTTTGAAGGGCATGGGTTGAGCTGCCCAGGTGAATGTGACCCAGACAAGGCTTTCAAGCCTATGATTAGAAGTAACATTGGTATAAACTGAATTCACTGTCAGCCTTTCCTCAGCTTGATCTGTCAGACTTTGCCTGTTGTTTCAGAGTCAGCAGTCATACTGACTCGTGATATTAACGTCCTTTTGGGAACAAAATGCAAGCAAGCTTTGTATGAATTACTGAAATTAGACAACCGGCAAAGTTTCAAAGTACTCAGTTTATATACCATTAATGTGAGCTCTTATTCAGACTTGCTGCAGGCATGTAAGAGGAAAGGTTAAGACATGGAATGAGCGATAGTATGTCAGCAATGACGAGCACTAAGCTAGGACATGGAGAAGTGACTGTGAAGAACAAGTAGGCATGAGCAAGTGGCTTACAGCTACCATTTTCTCTCAGGGATGCACAAAATCACAGCTAGCCCATGACTCAGTAGCAATACTTCTCCATGGGTATAATTAATCCCTTTCTCACATCAAGAAAACATTACCCCATTTTATACTGTGCTAGTGAAAAGTACTCCCACTTCCTAGAGTTTTGGAATGTGCTTATCCCTAGCTTTACACCAGAGATTTTCTATCATTACAAGACCATACACAGAAGGATAAATTGCAGTGGATTGTATTGCCTGTCATTAAGTTAATTCCATGTCTTCAACCAAGAGGTTTCCTCAGCTCTGAATATGATCATTGCTCCTGTTATCACAGTGAGTATGTGTGGTTTTTGACTCCCTCCATCCTCTGAACTCCCTCCACCTAGAAGACTAATGGACAACTTCAGGAGGTGGAGAGGCCAGCAGCCCTATGCATCAGGATTTTCATCATCATATTCTTTGCCAGCTGTCCCATTGCAATTTTTATTTTAATCATTCAGGTGACTAGGAGCCATGTCCAAGTGACTGAAGTTCTTGTTAGCATGATAGCTTCCCATTGAAAAGTTCAGTCTCACGGTCAGAGGACCTTGCCTCTCCTTTGTTTTCCTTTTGCTCCTAGCTCCTAGTGAATGAGGCTTGGAGTGGTAAATGACTCATCTTCGTTCTTTCTCAAAGCTGATCTGTATTTGCAACCTGCAAGGGAGGCTCCACCCAGATGGTGGGAAGCAAGCTCCTTCCTCCTCTTCCTTCATGCTCTCACTTAGCTGTGTTGTCCCTGCATGCACTGTCCCTGCATGTGTTGTCCCTGCATGAGTGCGTGACAATGAGCCCAACTCCACAGTAAGTAATCCAGAAGGTGTTTGCAGCTCTAAAAGCCACTTGTGTGTGTAGTCTGCAGACAAGAGTCATTGTGAAAAGAAGAGGCCTAAAACTTCCACAGTGGTAGCTCACAGATCAGTACCTCTCCTAAATGGGCAGGCTAAATGTCCAGTGGCAGCTGTGTCTGTGTCCTCCAAAGGACCCTTGCATTACATTTCTGTTGAGAGGATGAGGCATTGAGGCATACTCTGGGAAAGGAGTATTTCCCGGGTGTTACTGCAGGCAGCGAGGATAATACTGCTCACAGTGAGTTCAGTGATATGATATACCACATTTGCATAATTTCATCATCTTCACAATTCAAGCACAGCACATTGGGAAAGTGAAAGAAAACAGCATTGGATATAGCAGCAATAAATAAATTGTAAGTGTTTATAACTGTACTTGCAGAAATTGTTTGCTTTGCACGTGGTCTTCTGTACAATAATATAAAGAAAAAAAATTCAACTAATGTAGATATCACAGTGATTTTGCATATTTTTTTTGATTTGTTGGATATAGCTGCTTATTTTTGAATTAAGATACTGCTGTTGAGAAAATTTTTTGTGCTTCAAGAAAATGCTGAGGTCCTTGTTTATGACTATACATTGACAGCAGTAAAGTATGTTCAATGTAAGACTCTGAGAGAATTTTTAAAAGTGGCTCCTAGTTCTCCATATTAGGAAAACACTGGCCCCTTATTTGGGCAACAGGAGTGCAACTGCATTGAAACATAAGCAGGAGCAGATGGTTAACCACCAAGAACAGGAAAGAACAGGCTTTACCTTGACAACTGTTTAGGATAAAACCAGCTTATTTTAAAAAAAATTTAAAAATAAAAAAAAAAAAAAAAAAGCACTTATACTTGTCTTGATTAGACATGCAGCTTAATAAGTCAAAGTAACTACATTAGGCTGTTGACTTTGGGGATTCAGATTCAGATGCACTACATTTGTGGTTTTTTTAATGTGTCACTTCAATGTCAGAATCAGGCAAAAAAAGGTGTTTTGTTGTTAGTAAAAAAGCTAATAATCATTTAACCCTATGGAGTGTGGACCACACATTCTCGTGCAGTATATGGGGATTTATTCGTGCACTTATTTTTAAAAAGCCACTGAGTAGCATAGCCAGTGAACTAGCCATGATAGTCTTTGCCTCTTGTGTGACTGCCATGTGACCTCTAGTACACTTTAGGGAGCGGCTCTGTGATTGTACTTGTGGCAACAAATAAAGCACAACTGAACTCTAAGCTGTTACCAACACTCAGCTAAATCGAATACATTGGGTATTTTGAGATTTATGCTAATCGCTATGAGATAATTCCCATGTTAAACTAATTTCTTCAGTTGTAATGAATGGACAATATAAAGAATATACGAATCATAATAGCAACAAAATCCCTTATTTTACAGCTGCACTCTCTGCCTCATTTGATTAACACTAAAGAAGTTACTTAAAAACTAAACAAACAAAACAAAAAGAAAGAAACCTGAGTATGTATTGTAGAAATGTAGAAGACAAATAAAATATTTTTTCATATGTAATTACTTTTAATATATGCTTGTGGAAGGTCCAATACTATGTATGCTGTCTCTGTAATTTTTGCTGTAAATAACTTGGGACAGTGAATACACTGATTTTTTCTATGTCTCTGTTTAAACATAAGACTTTGTAATGGTTTGATTTTTTTTTAAAGAGGAAAAGCATCAAAGAGCAAATTATGTACTTGCTTCCTGGAAGTGTAATGTACTCCTCAGTTTTTATGGAAACTGATTGTAATAGATAAAGCCTTTTGACCAGCCGTTGATATTTAGTGTATGCTTCTGTTCGTAATTGGGAAAAAAATGTGGGATTGCCAGTGAAACATTATCCCAGTAAGTCTGTACAATGAGTATTATAATAATTCCTGTGGACTGCATTTGACTGATTTGAAGAAAAGTTGTTCAAGCAAATAATGCTTCCTTATAGCATATGGCTTTTATGAATCTTTCTGACATGACTTATATTAATAGAAACATTTCTCTCTTTCCAATGAGCAAAATATTTTTGTATGCCTTTAATTTCTTACTCGAATTTGAGGTCGGGTCACTCATTAGCTGTAATCTGAAGCCATAACTGATCTTCACCAAATGCACATTTTAAAGATCATGATGGAAAAAAGAAACTGTCCAGTTTATCAACAGCTGTAATGTAATACTGTCAGGAGCATAAATAATGAGCAAAGTGTTTAGATGTTTTTCTGGCATCCAAATGTGACTTTAATGGCTAGTATTTTGTGATTACCAATTTATAAAAAAATAAAAACATAATTAAGATAGATATTTAGATTTAAATGAAGCTTTCTAATATTTTTGAAATATCCCTGAAAATGCTTTTAGGATTATGAGAAGAAATGATTTTTCATATACTTCCCACTTTCAAATATCTAATGTTTTTATCCTATTTCCAGTTCATTTTCTTAGAGTGAAATGAGATGTTAAGACCCAGGATCCAAGCCCTGAGTGATTTGGTGCTTGGCTGTAGTTACATTGTTGTAAATCAATTTAATTTGAAGTTTAGGGGTGTGTTGTTTTTTACTTGGTAAGCATGTTTACCACTGTTGGTAACACACAAGAGTTGCATTGCCTGTCAAGAAGTATGATAATAAACAACCTAATAAAATAATGAGTAACACTCAAAATTAATCACTCTCAAAAGACAAATAAAAGTTCCTTTCTAAAATCAAATGTCTCATAGAGTCAACAGTGATTTTTTTTTTTTAAATAAGCTTAATTGTGTAGTAACTGTGATGTATCTTAACTGGCTTGTAGACACAAAAAGCAGAAACTGCAAATGAATCATGATGTACTGGGTAAAAATCTAGCTCCATTGAAACCAGCAGCAAACTCTTCACTGATTTTAACAGTGCCAGGAGTTCATCAAGAATTTTTATGATTCTCTTCTGATCTTTCTCCCTTGTTTAATATAATTGACCTAATTTGTGTGCATGTGAGTAAAAAGACAGCCTGATTCATTTAGAAAGTGACCATTGAGGGTTTCAAGGGTTTTTTATCATGAATCTTGTAGGACCAGCATCCTTGTCAAATGAAAAGGTTCTATATTACTTTAGAATGTAATAGATCTTTGTCTTATTTTATGACCTGTAAATTATTAGTTAAACACTGTTAGCATTTCATAATAATGCACACATGATTTTTGAATGTTTTCTGTAAATGACAATCAATGTTGAAGAAGTTCCTTTCTTTAATGCAAAAATTAAAAAAAAAATATATAAGAAAATAAATTCTGTTGTGGGTTTTGGTTTGGGCTTTTCTTTTTCCTGTCCCTTTAAATTACCTGTATCTGTCAGGAAAAGGTACAGTGTGTGCATTTTCAAAAGAGAAAATAATCATAACTTTCATCATAACTTTCCCTACCCACAGCAGGGGAGTTTTAACTAGATCAACTTCCACATCTCCTTCCAGCCATAACCACTCTAAGGTTCTACGATCGGGTGCCTGTACTTAATTTCAGGGGTTTTTGTAACCAGTAGAATTAGGTGTACAGCATATTGCAACATCAGCTGATAAGAGCAGTGGCTGATTTTGCATTTTTAGTTACAGCTGTGACTTTTGAATATGGAAATTGCTGTACGTACTAATTTATTTCTCTGTTTATTTGGGGGAAAGCTTCAGTTAGTAGAAAAGTGAAACAACAGGAAAAATTGTGTGACAGCAAAGTGCACAGGTTATTTTAAAGAAGATACTGTATTTAAAATGGTAAATATGTCAAATATTTTTTAAGTCTGTGTATGTCTAGCTGTCAAGGCTGTAAGCAGTACATTTTAATGATACTAACTTTAAATTTTTAGGACCCTAAATTTAAATCAGAAGTGAATTTAAAAACAACAATATCAAAAGTCCTCATTTTGCAAACTGTTAGGCACATGTTTACTACTCTACTGACCTCAGCAGGCTTAATGCAGTGCTTACACCTAAAGCTAGCATTGTTTAAATGTTGTTCACATCTGTGTGAAAATGACTAAGAGTATAAAGATAACACTAAAGAAATTACATGAGAAAATACAGTTGCTGCTCCTAGGTGGAATGCAGTCAGCATACCCGACCTCCCAG
>JAODKT010001744.1:49918790-49938801 GCA_027576195.1 Cossypha heuglini
ACTTAAAACTAATAAAGAAATAAATATGTCTGGATGACTACCACCTTCAAAAGCCTTGCAAGAAAATAGGTTGCATTCATAGTGGTATTAATCACAGTCAATTTATTTCCCCTCTCACTGTGAATCAGTGCAGTTTTCAGCTAACAAGAATGGGTGCCCTACTCGAGCAGACAAACCCAGGTAGAAGAGGCACTTAGCATGTCATTACCATCATTACATCCCAAGGTTAAAGGCAATGAAACTCCAGGAGCAGCAAAGCCAAATGAGTTCAATTGTATGATTGTTCATACTCATGAAGTGGTGAGGCTGGCAGGGGATCCAGCATAAAACTTAGGACTTTCCAGAGGAGCTCCTTTGAGGTAATTCATTGCCCTCTACAGTAGCTTAAATCAGAAGGGCTAGAATGGCCACAGTAAATGTGGCTCCTGACATTTCTAAGGAGCAATATTAGAGATAGCCAGCTGCTAGGCCAGATGTCAAAGATGCATTAAGAGCACTTGATTTTAATCTAACTCATTCCCAAGAAACAGAATGGATTTGGCTTTGAGCAATGTGATAAAAGATAGATTGTGATTAATGAAGCACATTATCTTAACCACATAAGTTGACTCCCACTTCCTTTTCTCCAGTATTTTCGCTGTCCAAAAGCAGTTCTTTTGCTTGCCAGCCTTGCAAGGGGTATGTAAATTGTTAATTATCAATCTGTAAGCCATTAAAGAAGTTGCTTTCGCTTTCTCAGCTTGAAAACCAAAGGGGAAAGATAATAGGTTTGGTAAACAGAGCTGTTCAGATAATGGAGAAATTCAAAGAAAAGCTATCATAGTCAGCATGGTAGCTCAGTGCCATAATACTTTTACTAACATGACTTCAACATATAGGTGGGCAGGACTGAGATAAACAAAAAAGGGTCTCTTTCATGGGGTGTTCCAATTCAGCATGGCCTTGAACAAGAGGTGAAAGTATATTTTTTCCTCTTGCCTAATCATTTGAACGGAGGGCACAGTGCTGGAAATAACTAGTTAATGTCTGCATTCTTGGACTTCACACTAGGTAATGAAGTACAGTGTATGGAACTGCAAATTCAAAATAGAAAAATAAATAGAATTCAGTATCTAATGAATGGTGCATATATACAACAAGAAGTTATCTTCTAGAGTTCTCATTAAATGGATTCAAAGAGCATCGTGCATAGGAAATATTTTTGCATAAGCTGGAGCTTGAAAAATTGAAGAGACTGACAATATTTTGAACTTCATGCAGTTCCATAAGCTATTTTGCAATCTGTAGGGAAGTTCTGATCTTTCAAGGAGAGGAAAGGATTGTAATAATTCCAAACATCAAGAGTTACTGAGAGGCAGTTGCTAAGCTGTGACAGTCAGAGGCCCTGGAGGCTACTGCCAAAATTAAGAAGGCTGTCAAAATCTCAGCTCTTCTGGGACTTCCAGTTGGATTCAAACTGCAGGCTTGTCCTCACAGGGCATCTAAACTTGCCTTAATTATCCTTAGCTTTAGATCCTTAGCTTTAGGCATGCTCTAGTAACAGATGTAGTTCTGAAAAAGAAAAGAAAATAGACTTTTCACATTTACCAGATGCTTTTTAAAGGGGATTTGTTTTGTGTATTATACATCACATGTCAGAGCTCACTAGCCAAGAAACAAACTTCAATTGCTCCAAAAAAAGACATGCCTCTCTAGCTCCATTTGACTGCTGCAGTAATCTGAAAATACAAGTATCAATTCCTTAAGCCATTACAGAAATTTTGTCACCACATCATAAGACTTACTTTAGCATGTCTCTCTGAAACAGCAGACTCACAGGATAAGAAAGGTTTGGGTTCAGGTGGAGTTAGACGTGCTTCCTAATGTTGCAGGGCTGGAAATAAAAGATCTTCACCTTCCTCCCTCCCACACAATTCACTTTCTTAAAATTTCCCTTTTCTTTCTTTTTTTTTTTTTTTTTTTGTCTTCTCCTCAATTGGGTCATAAACATCTAAACCTCTTTAAGGACTTCTGGGGTTGTTCTGGTTTTGAGGTTTGGATACAGGTGGTGTTTTTGTGGGGTTTTGTTTGGTTTTTCTTCTTTTTAATTAACACATATGCTTGTTAAAAGTAGCTGATTTTACAATATCTTAATTGGAAAGCTAGCACCAGCAGTCTATCATTTCTTCTTCTTCTTCATGGACCCTGCATGATGTAATTCAATGTCACTTCTGTAGCCTTGATCTACATTTTCTGAAGAGAAGGGAGTCAGGATCTCTGTAAACTCATATTTCCCTTCCCACAGTTTCTCTTTCCACAAGCCCTTGGCCCACAGACTTTCTTGCTATGTATGGGCAGGTAGGTGGATTAATCTGTGAAGAAGGGCTTTGTACTCAAATGTAGCAAAATGATGTCAAAAGAGATGCCAAATTTGCAGTTTATAATCTAATTTCCTAATCTAATCTAACAGGCATAAGAGTCTCCAAAAACAATTGAGACAGGATTTTTTTTCTGTGTTTTTTTGGTGGGTTTTTTTTTTTTCTTTTCTTTTTATCTGTGCCATTGAGTCTGCTTATTTATAAGAAAACAAAAAAGAATCTAAACTCATGTTATTGGACTCACTTTGGAGTCACACTGATTGTGTAAATAGTGCTGGGTGGATGTGGTGCCAAGAGGCTATAGGATATGAGATTTGCAAAAAAAAAAGGTAATCCAGTTTTCTCATAGTTCATGTCCAACATCACATATTTGGAAACCAAGTGCAACTGCTGTGCAAGCTATATGCCTGATGCTAAAAAAGCCAGAACAAAAAGGCTTAGCACTCAAATAGAGGTCAAATGAAGAGGTTAAGCTTTGCCAGATTCTATTAATATCAATATCAGTATAATTTTCTGATTGAAAATGTGGGGTTTTACCTTCTGTATTATTTCAGTATAGAGGTGGCTGTTTAGCTTGTCTACCTTTCCAGAACAGAGATACCAGCAGAAGACAATCTAATCACTTTGTCCCACCATAAATGTCTGAGTGTAGCAATTGCCTGTCTCAACATTGAAATACAACCTCTGATGAAGAGCACATCAGATTTTTAATATTTTTCAGCATCAAACAGAGGGCATGACTCCTGCTTTACATGCAGAAAGAGTCCAGTTTGATCCTTAAGTCTTATTTACAAAAATTTTAGAGTAGGAAAGACGACAAAAAAGTAAAGCAGTGAGATGTGGCAAGCAAGCATGAAATTATTGAAGTATAGGCACTACACTGTTTATTGCTGGGGTGTTTGTTTAATTAATTAAAGCTGGTTGCCTAGAGAGTGAAGGTTTCCCTCATGCTTTGGAAGGAACTGTGTGTGCTGCCCCTTTAAGATTTAAGGGGTCTGTAGAGTTTTAAAAGCCATCTGGAAGATTAAACCCCACTCAAGCTGTTCCCTTTACCCTGATCCTTCTGATGAAGGGGGAACACTAGGCGAGATTATAAATTGGAACAGCAATTTACTGAAAATCACAGTACCCACAGCAGTGGTAATAGGAAAAAAACCCTACAACAGTATACAAAAGAGAGAGAGTGTTTTATCCTCAAAAGCATGTTCACCACCAAACTTTGCTCCCCATCTCCCCATTAAAAAAAAAAAAAAAACAGACTAACAAATTACTAGGACTAAACTAGGACCAAAAAACTACCCTTGGGAGCTTAGATTATCTGTGCCATGCTGCTCACTGTTTTCCCCAGCCTACTGTGCTCAGCTGTGTTCAGCAGTGTCTGCTCAGCCGCTTTGCTCCAGCTGGGCTTTTGGGCTCCTCTCTGGCTCTCATGGTGTGGTGTCCCCCTCCCAGTGCTGAGGGCAGTCCGAGTTCTGCTAGCAGGTCTCTGCAGTTTGGAGCAGCAGCACCTGGGGTTCTCCAGGGACATTCCCACTGCACCTCTCCTGGAGCAGCAGGGCTCTCTCCTGGTGCCCAGCAACCGAGTGGTTCTGACCCTGGTCCCACACTCTCTGGACTGAGTCAGGAAAAACAGCAAACTTTCGGTTTCTGACCTGTCTTGCCAAAACCACACCACCAGCAATGGTGTAGGTGGTATTGAACAGGCAGTGCTAGAAGATTCTCCTCCTTTTTTCTGTAGCCAGGACAGGTTTTGGCAAAAGGAAGTCATGTAGGCAGACCTGCCGGGGGTAAGGCTTCTGCTTGAGATACACCATTCCATAAAGGAAAGAGATAATGTTTGATATTTGCCAAAGTAAAGCCTTCATTCATTCATTCATTCATTCATTCATTCATTCATTCATTCATTCATTCATTCATGTTTTGTATTTTGGTGATGCTTGGGACATTGAATAGAGGGATTTTCTTTTCCATAGTAGATGACTCTCTGTTTTACAGGAGCCAATGGTCATTCTGCCCCTGAGAGACAGTTTAGGTTCAGTTTGGTCAAGAAAACAGTAGCCATCTTGTTGTGATGGGAGTTAAAGCAATTTTGGCAGATATTGATAGGAAGATAGCAATCCCAGTGAAACAGCTGAAAGAATTTTCAAGAGCTCAGGAGAGACCAAGAAAATCATGCTGCCTGCTCCTGTTGAGACCTGGACACCAAGAATACTGAATTTATAAAATACAAAGACATGTTACAGAAACCAGAGAGGAAGAAGAAACTAACAATTACTGAGACTCTATCCAAGAAAAAGGTAAGAAGAAGACTGAAGAGGTGGACTAATGGTTATAAGAAGTGAGAAATTAGTAAGCAATAGAAGAGGGAATACTAATTAGTGAAGAGAACTGCATAACCTGTAAGCCAATGAGCACCAATTCCTTTGCTAAAATGTATCAACAGTTAAATGTTTTGATAACTGTTGTATGTGTTTTGTGGAGTGATTCCCACGTTCCTAAACTTTGAATAATGTCAATTTTCTAACCTAAAAAAATGGTGAGAGAGTTTATTTTGTTGGTTTTGGGGAAAAGATTCATGCTGTCATGGTTTAAACCAGCAACTGAGCCCCACAGAATCACTCACTCATTCCCCCACCAGGGGAACAAGTGAGAAAATCAGAAGTTAGAGAACTCATGGCTTGAAATAGAGACAGTTTAACGGGGAAAGCATAAGCCACATATTTAAGCAAGGCAAAACAAGGAATTAATTTGCTACCTCCCCTGGGCAGATAGGTCACAGTCAGGAAAGCAGGGCTTCATCACAGGTAACAGTGACTTGGAAAGACAAATGTCATAGCTCCAAACATTCCTGTCTTCCTTCTTTTTCCCCCTCCTTTTTATGTACTGAGTGTAATGTCATGTGGAATGGAACATCCCCATGGTCAATAGGGGTTACCTGTCTCAACTGTGTCTCATCCCAACTTCCTGTGCACCTCACTAGCCAGTATGACAGTGCAAGAAGGAGAAAAGGCTCTACTTAAGCCCTGCTTAGCAACAACAAAAGCATCTCCATATTATCAACACTGTGTTCAGAACATACCCAAAGCAAAGCCCCATACTAGCCAGTCTGAGGAAAATTGAGCTAAATAGGACCAAAATCAGCACATATGCCCTGCAGTACTCTCAGTTTAAGTGTTGTCCATGTTTCATTGGCCCAAAGTAAACTACTGTCCTCAGTTTGACACACCTTAGATCTTTGCAGAAAACCACTATCTTTTTTTGTTGTTCAGGGGTTGTTTGAATGCAGCTGTAGCCCCAGTTTGCTGCAGGTCCATAGATCCCAGCCCATCCACATGGCCTCATCTCACACCCCTGTGGAAGTACGTGAGTTGGGATCTGGAGCTGTTAGGAAATGCATTAAAAATAAAGTTAAATTAGAGATATACAGTGATCATGGTTCGGCAAAAGTGTGCTCTTAGCCAGTTAATGAAGGATGACAAATCAGGATAAGCAGATGTTTGACAGACACAGACAGGGTAGAAAAGAAAGAGCGAGAGCATTGCTAACTGAGACAAAGGCAACGTCCTGTGGCTGGGATGGATGGACTTAATTCCATGCAGCTGTACAGGCTGGAGGCCAGCTGGATGAGAAGCAGCTTTGCAAGAAATGACCTGATGTTTTTAGTGAGAAAAAGGATCTGTGATTTTACTTTTTAGTAAAAAAACAAGAATAGTCCTGGGTGTCATTTGCTCTACAAGGACCATCTGAGGCCAGTGAGAAATGTTATTAGTAGCACAAAGGTCATTGAAGGTCAGCTCATTCCCACTGCCCAACCAGGGGTCATCTCAGGTTAAACTCAGAGAGAATAATATATGCAAGAAGTCATGTAAGGTCAACCACAATCATTATTTTTTGCCTAGCATCTGAGGTCTAGCTCAATCCAGTGAATTTCACTGAGGTCCACCCGATTATCAATTCAACTTGAAAATACCCCACATATTTTCTCCAGGGTCATCTGACGTGGATTTAATATACAAACAGTTGACAAGGGGATCATTTGACATTAACAAAGTGCTTGTGTGCTGCACAGAAGTCAATTGAAATGAACCTGAGATTAATTCAGATCACTAGAGGTCATTTCAGGCTTTTGCAGGCTGAGGCCAATTGACATCATCATGAGAGCCACTTACCTGTTTGGAGGTGTTATAATCCAATTAGTGAGAGATGACTTTGCTCAAATTAAGGTGCAAACTAGACCAAATGCTGTTTTAGCAACACTGACTTTGTAATATTAAGTGAACAGGGGAAAGAGCGAAAGGGAGAGTGAGGGAAGGAGAGAGACAGTGCAAGCAGAGTATATAATCACCACCTGTGGATCCAGCAGTGCCCCATTGGTCCATCTTCACCCTCAGCTTCTCTCCTGGAGCAGGGGACCCGGTTTGGTCTTCTGTTGGTATGTTCTGTGCAGGAAGGGATGCTGGGTATAGAAGGTCTGCCAAGGGTTGTCAAATCTATTCACTATTTACACATTTTAGCAAACAATTCTTATTGACTGCAAGCTACACAGTTCTCGTATTAAATGGTGTTCTATCTTCTAGTGATTAAATTATTCCCTTGTTTCTTATGCTAATTAGTCCACATGCTCAGTCTTTCTCTTCTTCTTTCTCTTCTCTTGACTCAGTGGGTTTCTTGGGCGGATGCTCTGTGAGCTGGTGGATGCAGATCCCCCTGCAGGAAGTACCTGTCACCCAGCTGGAGTTGATTCAGCACAGTTGCTGGGTTGGCTTTATTATTTCTTCCTTATCTTGGGAGTTCTGACAAATGTCTTGTGACCTGTTAATTCTGTTTTCTTGTATCCACTGTCAGTGACACATCCTTCTTCTCAGCCTTTGTTGACCTTCCCTTAGGACCTAACACCCAGACAACAGTACCACATTTATACAGCCTGAGTTCCAGGATCCACAGAGGCATATTTGGGGAGCTTTGTTGATGGTTGCAGATGGCATCTGTCCCATAACCTGTCCCAAACATGATCTTTGCTTGATCAGTGACATGATCAGGTATGAGCAGTTGCTTTTTTTACAGTTTGTCACTGTGATGAAAATTTGTCTGGATACATTAATCAGGATGTGCTACTGCCAGGCCTGGAAGTGGCACCCTTCTGTCACAAATTCATTCTTTCTGTGGCCTTAACAGTGTTTGAGATAGGTGACTATCTCTTTAACCTCCAAGAGAAGGTCACTTAGGCAAATTATCAGCCCCCTTTCCACCTAAGAGGTGATTGGAAATCAACTTGTAGCACAGTTAGAGGCTCTAAGTATTGTTTGAGAGAACATGAGATCCAAGTAACTGCTTGGGGTCAGTAGAGGTTAAATGAGAATCAAATAACCGACCTATGATCACTTCTCAGGAAGGTCATTTGAGATCAACTTGTGGGCTAAATAACTTCTGTAGGGTCATCTGAGATGAAGCTGAGGGGTCAGTTAACCTGGGGTTATAAACAGGACTGTTCTGGCACCATCATGGGACATGGGTGTACAAAAGGCATTGTTTGAGGTCAGGTAGGCTCTTGTTTGGAGCCTAGGATTATCTGAGGTCAACCTGACATACAGAGACCTTGGCAGACTGGACGTACACTTGACCTTCACAGAGGTCCATTAAAGTTACCACTCTTCTTCTTTGCAGGAGGGACAAATATTTAAAGTCTGTTTAGTATCCAGTTAAGCAGTCAGGATTCATTTGAGGTCGACAGGAGAGCCTGTTAGGGTTCATGTCAGGTCAAGTGCAGCCTTTGCTCAGTGCCCAGAAGTCCTTCAAGTTAAACCTCAGATCCAATTAATTGTTTTGTTTGTCATTTGGCATCAACCTGCCTCTCATTTGGTGCCAATAGGTCAATCACAGTCCTTGACTCCTGTCTGAGGTCATCTAAGGTCAACTCTCACAGTCATGGCACAGGTCAATTCAAGTAAACGAGAGTTTAAATAACTTGTGGGAGTCGTTGTAAGGTCCAATTGCCTTCCTTTTTGAGCCTCAGGTCTCAAATGGTGACCTCATCTGAGGTCAAGATGTTGGCAAATTACATAAAAGAGCTCACCTTGGGACACCATGGTGGTGATCCACTTGGGGTCATCTGAGGTCAATGCCTGGGGCCAGCTTTACACACAGGAAATTGCCCAGGGTCCTCATTTTCATTCAACACGTTATTGGGAGTCCTATTCAGAACAAATTAACGTGTAGATGTGTCATCTGATATCAACCTTAATTCCAGTTAGCTACACCAAGTAATCATTGAGGGTCAGCCTGGGCTCCTTTAATGCGCAGAGGTCACCTGAAGTTAATCCAGACCACATTTCCTTATGGTCACTTGAGGCCAGCCTTATAACCACTTAGTAGAACAAGAGGAATGTGTGGCCATTCCTAGGCGACCACCTCTCTTCCTTTCCTTGATCAGTTGCTCACCTGACTGTTTCCTGCTCAGACGTTTTCAGAGGGCGTATTAACACTTCAAATGTCATAGCAGGGGTCATCTGAGGAGAACCATCTCTTTTTCCATCATCAGGTGAGACACCTGCTGAATCCAGGCCACCCTGAATACACTGTCTAAATGTGTTTTAGTACATATTACTGCCTCAAGCTACAGACCACAGAAACAAGGTCACATTGGCAGTATCTCTGTGGGACAAGAGTTCTGTCAGGAAAAACAGCAGAAGCCAGAGAATGCTTTCTGTACCTCCCCTCCTCTTCCTCATCCCTCTCTCCTTTGTCATCTCCTCTCCCTTCTGCCAGCCATGCACAGGTTGGGCTACCTGCAAAATGTCAAACCTAAATTGTATTATTTTCAATGGAAACCCGAGAAATGGAAGGTTTTAGCCATTTATCTAAATATTTCACACAAAGAACACAGTCAGACTTCCTTTAGGCAACAAAGTTACTTCTTTCCTGCAGAACTTTTCTCTGATTTTTCTTCTTGAACCTTATAAGCATTTTGTCATTACTGAATATTAACATCTAAATGTACCCATGGTATTTTAAAACACTGTTTTGTTTTCTGTTCTGCAAAGAGAACCAATGCCGTGGAGGCAAATGGACAGAGCACTGCAACAGTTCAAACACTCTTCAATACCAAAGAGGAAAATAGGTTTTGCCTAGTTTTAGTTTTAAATTTTTCTTCCCCAGGAGTAGTTACCATGAACTGGGAGATCACACTATCTTCTGGGATAAGCCAAGATATGACAAAGGAAAGCTGAAAAGCATAACAGATCTTCAAATGATCTAGCATAAGGTAAGCACTGGCTACTCTGTGTGATCACAGCTGATGAGAAGGCCCAGTTGAATCCAGACAGGCTTTTCTTTATCTCTGGGAACAACTTTTCAGCAAAAAATGACTGGCATCAGCATCCTAAGAATGAAAAACAGATATACAACATAGCAGATTTAATAACTATGTGCTACTAATTTAGGTCAGCTCCTTGTTTACACTTGAGGTTGTACAGGTTTTTCACATCAGAGAACCAAAATTATACTAAGAAATGAAACTGTCATATTAAAGCAATGATATCTATTTTTCTAAAACCTGCAGCAGTGATTGGATTTACCAAGTTTCCTAAGAATTTAGTACACATCTCAACTAAAAAAAATAAATCCAGAGCGTATCGAACAACTAATAATTAAATTATCGACTTTATTCTTTTGTAAAATTAGATTTTGGCTTATGAGACAGGTGTAGAAGTATTTTTCTATAAGTATATTGCCTACAAGAATAGAAACTAATACTACTACAGTACTAAAACAAAAGAGGAGCTGGAAACCACGTGATAAATATAGAATAGATGTTTATCACTTTGAGATTAAAAATAAAAATAATTGCATTATTCTCTGTATGTTACTTTCACCTGTTTCCCTTAGTGCTCAGAAAGGTTATTTCATTTTATACTTATCAAGAACAGAAACATTGTGAAAATGTTCTTTTATTCTTTAGAAATAATATGAAATAGATTGACAAAACCACAACAAATACAAATTCATTTCTAGGAAATACATGTGTAATATCCCTTTTGATTTTATTGCTCTAACAATAAATGAATAATTTCAAACACACCACAACTATAAATAAAAGAAAAAAAAAAAGCCTTCCTGAGTATGAGGTTTGCAATTTTTGAATATTTTTCATACGTTCAAGCGACATCTCCAATGCAGCAGATGCTGAAAAACCATTTTCCTGTGGATAATCCCAACTGAATTGCTAAGTAAGCTTCTTTTAAGCTCCTATTAAAAAGTGAGCTTATAAATACACTGGTGGATTTTTTGTTTTGTTTTGTTTTTTCAAAACTTTACTGCCTGACTTAAAAATAAACAGGCCTTTTTTTTTTTTTCCTGAACCCACCAGAATTATAAAATAAATCCCTGTTTGTGCTTTTCAGCATAAACAAATATTGAAACAAATAATGAGAAACTGCTATGGTTTGGTTTGACAAACGATTTCTCTTCCTCTCTAGTTGTCAAGCAGTTGGAGAAAGAACCTGACTTCCACATCTTTCATTTCACATGAACCCCAATTTTAGTGTGAGTGGGGCTTACTGCTGTCCCCATTAAAGGCTGCTGGGGTTTCTTTTTTTCATGTGTTCAGTAGGCATGTGCTTCAATCCAAGATCAGTATTTAAAAAACAAAAGACAATTTAAAAAATGTGCAGAATTTGCAGTAAGAAAGACACCAAGATCTCAAAAGAATTTTTTTAATTATTATCAATATAATTTATTACTGAATTGTGAAAAGGGAAGGGAGGAAGGACTTTAATCAAATGCTTAAATTTACAGTTTAGTGAAATGTGAGTCAGCACTCCCAAAAAATGCAAAGAGAAAGGTGAGGCATTATTTATCAGCCAGCAAAATTACTGGACTTTTCAACTTAGTGTCTCCACACATGGAAAAATTAGTGCGAGGATAAAAATATACAGTGGAACCATTTGAAATACCTCATTTTCTTGTTTCATCCACTTAATATTTCACACTGACCAAAATTAAACAGCTATAAAATTAAATAAACTACATTTTAACACAGGTAAGTATCTTGCAAGGATCCCCAACTTCATACTGTAATGTAGTATTTACCTTGACAGACACTGTGCAAGAAGGAATAAGATTAATCTACACTGAGCTAGCTCTACATCGTAAGAATTCTCACAAGCGTTGCTATGAATGCAGGAGCCACCCACTCTTGCAGGCAACAGGAGCATTGTCAAGAAAAGTTCATCTGAAGAATAATTTGTGCATGCCTTCAAAACTTGTAGGGAAATGAAAGGTGCTCAGGCCCAGCCTGGTCTAGAATTAATTTCATTTGCATAATATATATGTATTCTGAGTTTATGGCAACATTTGAGGGAAGCAACACAATCAGGGCAGGAGTTACATTGTCTTTGACTTTAAAGACATATTTTTGTGTCATTTAACTTAAATGAATTTAGAGGCATACAAATAGTTAGAGACCCTTGAGAGAAAGATCTTTCTTTAAAGTATATTTGTATTCATGTAAATACATACCTCCCTAAAGTCAGATTTTAAAATTATAACCACAGGAAGCAGAGTTATTACTTTATAGGCACATGGACCAAAGTTCACTGTCAGTCTGCAGAGACACAATCAAACTACCTCTTTCACAGACAAGCTAAGTTTTCTGGTATATTGACTTCCTTCCAAAAAATAGAGCCAAAGGAAACTATGTATCTTGCAAAATAAGAAGTATAATTTGATGGGGAAAAATATGGGGGGTTCTATCAAATTATGTTAAAAAGAAAAAAAACAATCGGAACCTCTTCTGAATGCTCTCAGAAACTGAAGGCATCTCAGCTAAACATGGTGTAGATGATTACTTCAATGGCTGTTTGCAGTGCTGATTACTTCAACATCAATATCATAATCAATATAAAAACTGGGAACATGTAGCTTCCAAATCCTATGTATACGTAGACACTTACTAAATACACCAAATAAATCACAGATCATAATAAAAAGCCCCCTTACACCTTAAAATTCACTGTCAGCTGTAGTGGAAATATGATTTGTTTCTTAATTAGAGTATAAAGTTTTCTAATGACTGACATTTCAACATTAGGTTCTTTTACTCAACACCAAAGTACAAAGTTGCTTCAACAGTGTGACCTGCATCAGAACAGCAGTTGTGTTAGAAATACTTCTGGTGAAAACTTCTTTTCAGTTTTTACTCTACAAAAATCCTATTGCACAGATTGATTTTTTTTGTTTTCTGAACTTCAGCTGTAATCAGAGGACATCAAGAGAAACAAATGTGGATAGTACCTAATATAATTGCACCACTGTTAGACAACAGTCCTACATTCAGCCTGACATTGATAAGTTAAATACCAAATGGAACATAGGATTCTTTGTGACTTCTAAAATCTTTCTTCCAATTGCAACTTTAAAACATTCAGAAGCTAAAATATTACAAAGAAAGGCAAGTCCTAAAAGTCAAGTGACATTCATATGTTTGTATTAATATCCAGAATAACAGAATATCCAATTTTATCCACTCAAAATGAGAAAAATCAATGCCTGTGGATCCCATAATTTGCCAGTTTATTGAGCAACCTTTTCTTGGTATGTGAAAAGAATTGATGAAAAAATTCCTACAAAATTTTTCAGTCTGTCATGACTACTTTTTAAACCAAAAATTAATTACTCATATATTCTTGGTTTGTCTCCGCATCAAGATAAAGAGAAAGCAGTATTTCTGCAATTTCCTGGAGAGCCCTTTATGCTCAGGAAAACTGAGCACAGGACTGAGTGGGCTCTGACCGAAAATTAATGATTTGTATGTATATACATTCATTTATTCACTAAAGAGCAGAATAAAACCAAAAATTACTTCCACTTGGAAATAAATGTGTCACAGTCATTTTCTTAAGAAAATTCAATTTGGAACCATGATCCACATTATTTTAAAAAAGGCATTGACAGGACAGTTGATCCAGGCAAGGGGTGATCTGCTCCTGGCAATTCATTAATCTGTACAAGAAAGACCAGCACAAGAACATGGAAGGGGAGTAAATAAAGCTAATTTTTTTCATTCCTCGTCTGTAGGGTCTAGCCAGGGCAGACAGATGCTGCACTCAGTCAGCTGTACTTTGTGATTTTGGACAAATTCTTGGCAGTGATAAGGGACAAGTTTTGAAGCATAACAATAGATGGGTTCTCTGCTTCACAGCTGTGAGTCATACTCAGAAGGCTCATCTGCATCATCAGGTTCTTTGGTGCTTGTTTCCATTTCTATTCCAAAGGCTGGACCAGCAGTTTCCAACATGTAGTCACTTCTCAAATCTATGGCAAGGAAACAAATTCAATAATGCAGCCAAGTAAATGTTTGAAAAGCACAAACATCTTGAGCAGTGTTCAACCCAATAACTGATGGCAGTTTGTTTGATGTTTCCAGGAGGAAGAAAATCTGGAGCAAGGCAAATAGGAACCAGGGGTTGACAGGCCTGGGGAACTCAGTGGTGTGTGCCCATATGAATGAACCTTCCCTGACTGTATTAATTCAGCTGATTTTCCCCTCTGTTATCTCCAGCTGTCACAGACAAAAATAATCAAACCAGTAACACTCAGTTTCTGTTTCGGAATCAAACAGCAATTATTACTCCATGTAAGCAACAAAGGGAAGAAGCTGTCTGCACAGTAAAAAAAATCAGTGACTGAAAAGTCGTACAGAAATCAATCTATTTTGGCCTTCAGTCTTTAAAATCTGCCACACATCAAACAGAAGCACATCCTACCAAATATGAAGTGAACCGCAGACAACCCAATTAAGCATAAGTAGGGGCTGCAGCAGCGCTAGAAAAGTACCAGTGAATTTTTCTGCATCTAATGCATTGCAAATTTTCTATTGTTACTCTTTCTTGTCCTAAAAATTATTGCAGATGTTATCTGTAGTGATGACCATGGAAAAATGGGGTTCCATTTAGCGAAGAAAGGGAAACAATTCAACAGGAAGAAGCTTTCATGCTGAATGCCAACATCAGGTTGACAAGCTCCCACTCTTACATGGATGCTAGGCAATCATGTCTGCTTTTGCACAGGAAGACTATGCCTACCAGAGTCCTTCAGCTCAACAGAATTTCAGTCCTTGTCTTTATAGCACATCAAGGCCTTTACTTTGTTGCACTTATAAAGTTATACATAGATTAAAAATTAATCTTTATTTTGCATACCGGGAAGTTTCAGCTTTCTGCAGCAAGAATTACAACGATGTTTTGCAATAAAGTTTCTTATTGCATCTTCTCCTAGGTTTGCTGGTCCAAACATCATCTTTCCAGACCTAAAAGAAATATTCTTTCAAAATCAATGAATCTAAAATGAAGTATTTATAGGGGAGGGAGATTATGCCATTTTTAATTTTTTTTAATCAGTTAGCTCTTTTTGTCAAGACAATCAAAGGGTAATACACATTACAAGTTTCTTAGATATGAGATGAGAAAACTGTCAGTTCCAGTAAAATATTACCCTACATATATTCCACACTACTTTTCTTTTTCTCTAAAGGCAGACAGGACAGACCCATCAGTCCCTACTAGAAAACTCAGAGGAAATCTGGGCACAGTGACATTTTGATGACATTTGCCATAATCTGTGTGATTCCACTGCAGCCACCACTCATTCCCACCAAGCAAGTAGTTTGGCTCTAGATGGTGGCCATGTGAGAACAAAACAGAGCTAACAAGGATTTATTTTCTCTACAGTTAAAAGCAGAAAGGCAAAGTCTAGCAAAACCCTAGTCACAAAAACATGCAGCATAGAAAAAGGAAGAAAAAATTAAAACCCCAAAATCCACAGTTATGCCACTGACAAGCAAGGTTTTGAAATGTATTGTCATGGTCCTGTGCTCATTTCCATGTGTCTGTTGTCTGACCAATTCATCAATGCTGCTAGGGAATCCATTTGTGGAAGTGTACTGCATATTCTGAAAGAAACTGCCACGATTGCTAACAGAAACCATCTATACCCACATGCATATTAGAAGTACCACATATTTACAACAGATCCTTAAGGAGTTGGAAATCTATACTATATTTTAGTACAGCTGCACCTTTACTCTCAAGAATTTGACAGTCTAGACACTATGGAACACAGCACACAAGAAACACTTCCAAATAAACTTTACAAATGTTACTGTTTTATTTTAATTATTTACAGAGTGGAAACAGAACACTTTAAGATCTGAAATCAATTACAGCTCAGAGAAGTTATAGAAAAATATTTTAATTCACTCAAATATTCTCTCTAAAGAAAGCAGTGTTCAAACATGAAACTCTTCCCTTTCACATAAGACAACAGCAATGATTAGCCAAAACTACTATACAAAATTTAGTATCTTTCTAATTTCTTGCAGACCCTGGAGATTATGTGTCTCCTGGATCCTCTGAAGGATTCATCTAATAATCTTTTAATGCAATTAATACATCAAACAAGAGAAGAAGTGAATTATCAATCAAGGGTCATATATGCACTTTAAATAACATGAAGCAATATAGACATTTCTATCCTGGAATCTGATGCTGGAATCTGATTAAATGCCATAGAAATAGAATGTACCTAAGTATTTGCTTGAGCAGATATAGGAATTTAGGAAGACTTTGCTAATTTCAAGGTCACACAACCACTCTGATACTTTCTCTAATCTAACTATTACTCTGTGCAAAGTGAAGCAAGTAAGACAGAATGACATTTTCTCATGCTGCTCTCCGTATATTATACATATATATATATGTAATCTGGATATGTGTATATATATATATATATACTCTCTGTAATTTATATGAAGTAACCTTTCCTCTCTACCCAGTACTGTTCAAGAGGAATACTTCATTTAAATTTGGAAAACTATTTCAAGGAATCTGGGGATAAATTGGAAATTATCATCAGCCTAGAAACCATAGCATGAAAAATTAAGGGTTAGTTTAACATAAAAAAAAGATTGAAGGAGAAAACTGTTGAATTTTTTTTTCACTGTGTTATCAGTAGGCAGCACCAGAAAGAAACATTTCAATTAAAAAAAAAAAAAAAAAAAAAAAAAAACAAAAAAACCAACAAACAAAAAACAGGAAAACCCAGGCCGTGATAATATCAAACTATTGGAAACAGATGCTCTGTGAATGTATCACTACTTTTCAGTTTGAAAGTCATAACACTCTTTTCCTCATCTCTGAATCTGGGCTTAATATTCCTGAAAACTTTACCCTCATTAGCTTTGCTGTGGCCTTGCCAAGTAGTACATGTTACAAAAAGCACCCAGAGAATTGCCTTTGTGGCAATTCTTCTCACTGTTTGGGCAGGACAGAAGTCTTCAAGGACTGTGTTAAAACCTGATGCTGTGCCTCAGTTAAATCTGTTTTAAAGGAAATCTTCTTGTCAATGTCATACCTGTACCATTTTATCACTTCAGGCATTCTATGCAGTGCTCATGGCCAGATCTTACACTGATTTGCATCAGCTCGGGATCTGTCTGAGATGTCACAGCATTAGGCACACTTTCCAAACAAATCTGTTATATTTGTCTTGATCTGGATATAAAACCAAGACATAAAGCACTATCACAGACCTGGAGCTCACACTTTGCATTGCAAACTCCTTTCCAAAACACAGTGTGGAATGCATGAAATAAAAGACTTACATGACACATGACAGGATAGTGACATGAGTCAGTAAATTAATGGAGTTAAAAAAACAAAATATAAGTAAATATAAGTATAGCTAAAAAATAAAAATATAAGTAAAGTTTCAGCGCCATCAGTAGGTGCCATCTATTTTATTCTAGGTTTCCAAGAGAACATGAGCTCAAGGTATCTTGTGAGATAGATTTTGATCTTATCTAAGTATCTTACCTACAAAAGAAAACTTAGAACACATCTTGCCTCTATCAGAAATGTTTATTCTGTGAGCAAATGAAGGTTAGAGCGAAGACAGTGCTTTTGCATTGTAATTCCTATTACTCTTTTAGAAAGTGTTTCTTAGGATTGGGTATCTGCTTACAGAAAACACCACAGTTTCACTGCCTTATTCCTTTAGAGCCCTAAATCAAACAATGTTCTTTCACTAGTTGTGTTCCCTGAATATTTCCCTGAATATAAGAAAATCAAGATGTCTTTGATTAATTAATCAACACCTGCTCTCTAACTAGGACTCTTTTGGAGACGATAAACAACAAAAACTTCTAAAAATAACATCTGTATGATCAAATTTTATAAATCAATTTTTAAAAATTATATAATAGCAAAAACAATAGAGAAGAACACTAATAAAAATAAACGTCATGGTCATAATGAAGATAATTATCCTTATTTTAAAGAGGATAAGCTGCCTTGCCTTTTGAACTACTTCAGCCAGTGCCTCTTTAGTATTTACGGCAATAACCGTTTCTGTTTATGTGATTGCTGATATAAAAAATCTACTTGGACAGTAGCAAATTAGAATTTCACACATCTGTAGTAAAATTATTTGCTAAAATCTAGAGAACAACTACATGATTGACCTCTCTGCCTCTTTAACTTGAGCTATCTATGTGGTTCTGTCATGAACCTATGGCCTATTTGGGGCAAAGACTTTGTCATTGAGAAGTGCTCAGCATGTCTTTGCTCTCATTTCTTTGTTGTTTCCAAAATAAATATTATATGTACAATACATCTAAAGTAGTAATTAAACATTAAGGCAGTTATTTATTACTTATCATTTTGAAATATTAATAATGGTCCCAGAACTAAGAACTTGCTTACAAAATTAACTTGGATTTCCAAGTTGTAGACAAGTAATCTGATATTTCTATAGTTAATAACCCTTTTTATAACATTAGACTATTTACATTTGCATCTTCCTACCTTCCAAACATGAGACTTCCCTTCAATCAAATGGCATGAGCTGAGCAGTCAAGGAGCAGTCAAGATGAACACCAGATAGGGGAGGGGCAGGGGTGTCAGAGCAGATCTGGAGAGGTGTGTGGGTTCAGGAAGAATAGGAGAGCTGTAGAGAGCAGTCATCAACACCACTGCTTCTGCTCTTACTACAGGAAACACCATTGAAGAGCAGAGTCACAGAATGGGAGAGCAGACATGGCTCTGATTCTGAAATTTGACTCACAAAGGCAGACTGCTATTTCTGTGTGTCTAGGCTATCCAGTTTTTGTAAGTTTCCACTCATAAATTACCATCTTCATGTCATGACTCTGCAATCATGCTGCATGCTTAAATGCAACATGAAAAGCTTCAAGAGAGATTAAAGAGCCAGGGACCCTCTCTTCATCCTCTTAAGCCATTGTGGCCCTGTATACTCCGTGAAAAAGTCAGGGGAAACTGGACTGCCACATTTGCACTCTTTGTACAAATACAATGCAGACACTTCCACCTTTCATACACTTCTCACCACATGTTGAGAGCTGGGACACTTAAAGTCCTCCAAAACACAGGAGAAGATGTAGTCACTCCAACAGCATCATACTGTCGTTTAACCCAAGCACCACGTGAAAAAAAAATAAACTAAAACCTCCCCCAAAAGATAGCGAAAACCATTCTAAATACAGACTGCTGGCACAGTGTCTGAAATGAATGATAATTTCAACCGAAATAAACCTACTTTTTGTCTTCAGGTTTAATCACAGATGGATCTGTAAGGTTTTCCCCAACACCTACAACAAATAAACATTGTGTGTGTTACCAAGGAAGGTAGTCATGATTTCATAATCTAGCACTTAACAGAAGATGTAATTAACTATTTTCTTGGTACATCATAAAGTAGTTAAAAGTGGTCATGAGCTATGACTGAAAATGCTGCGAGTATAAAAATCGGTGAAGTACTGGCAATATAGTTTTTACTATACTGCTGCTTTGAGGTTAATTTATAAGAGATGGAAGGAGTATGCAAATGCAATAAATATTATATTGAAGCTCAACTAACTAAAATGTGACCAACCAAAGTATTATTTTACTAATATTATATTATTAGTAAAGGTACTAGTCAGATATGGATCTTGCCAATAGCAATAGAGCTACTTTTAGATACACATCCTTTTCAAGAAAACAAACACAAGAAGCCACAGCTTCATGATGTGCAAATATTTGGATCTGTTATTCCTTTCCCTGTTTGGGTGGCCAAGGAAGCATATTAAAGAAATAATTATATTATGATACCTGAATGCTGATACTTATGTTGCAGTTTTCACCAAAATGATCAAAGGATACTAACTTTACGAAAACCACCTTTTATCATATCTGACAAAACCACCATGCTTTTACACTAATGAAAAATCCATAGTCATATGACCATGTGATATGCAATTATTTTTATTTCAACATAGTAAATTTATACTCTGCAACAAAAAAAATATTCTGGAGAAAGCATCATGTGACTGAAATACCCCCAGACTGCGATGTAGGCCATTTCAGTTGATGTGATTTAGGCAAAATGTACATACATACATACATACATATACACACACACACACACACACACGCATATATATATACACATACATATATATATGTATATATATACACATACATATATATATATATATACACATACATATATATATATATACACACACACATACATATACATATATATATATATACACACATACATATACAGATATATATATATATGTGTGTGTGTGTGTGTGT
>JAODKT010001744.1:49946379-49957650 GCA_027576195.1 Cossypha heuglini
AAATTAGGTCTGCACTCCATTTTCAACCAGGGCAAATTACATTTGGTTGATTCAACGCTCTGGAAAAGCAAACTGGAGAAGGAAGCCTCCTACCCACTTGGGGAACAAATAATGAAACAATTTTGGTCAGTGGAGAATTGCAGAGTTGTGGCAGACTGGCACTGTAGAAAATATTTCTGTTCTATTGTCACATGTATAATGATGGTTAGCTAAAAGTCAGAAAGCACTAGGGATAACCAAAAGTTCCCAAATTTTTTTCAAGAGAATTCAACACAGATTAGCTAATCTATGTTACTTACATCCTCTCCTCAGCTGAGACAAATAGTAGGATTTCACAGAACTCCAGGCACTTGCCAAAAAGTCAGATACACCCTTCTTCTGCACTATGTCCTTCATGCCCAAGTCATACAGCTCCCAACTGCACACATAGATGTAGATGTACACAAGCACAAGCATCTTTTCCATCACCAATGGCCATTCCTCCAAGACATCTGTCGAGCTCATTGAGTCCATGACTGTGAGTTCTGTCTGTCCTAGATGTCTTCCAGGACAGGAGGGCTGGTGTGCTGTCCGGGAGCTGCAAGCCACATCACGAACTCATGACTGGTGTATCTGGAGCAGCCCATACTCACTGACCACAGTAGTTATGGCACACAGTGGCAGGGTCATTCAATAACCAACAATGCACACACATTGCATACTAGAGACTGTTCTCACTCAAAAATCAAATCCCCCTCAGGTACACATTGTGTTTCCCCATCCATCTGCATTGCTCTACAAGACCAATCAGGTCATTGAGCAAAAACAATCCTATGGGTGGGTTTCTTTTGCTTGAGACAGGACTAATCCAAACTGACCTCCTGAACATATTCTTCATATGCACCACAGGGGCTTTATCCCCTTCTACAGTAAGAGTTTTGATTGAGCTTGATTGGTAGAGCCCCTAGTGTTAACTAACTAGGTGGTTTTTGCTAAATGTAAATCCCAATATTTGAAGGTCTCACCAATGTGGTGCTTAGCAATCCATTTTATTGTTCAACATACCTAGAGGCTGATGCATGACAGGGAAAATTATATCCACTTCAATACTGTGCTCTCTGACTCAGGCTTCTATGAAGCTATTTTTGAAATGGGTCCTGTTGTCTGACTGACCTCTTTCTGGGGTTCCATGTCACCACAGCACTTGCTTTTCAAAGCCTAAGACAATGTTCTGGGCAGTGGTGTGAGGCACAGAGCACATCTCCAGTCATCCGGTGTTTTTTTCAGTTGTACATATATAGAGCTTGCCTTGGCACATTTGCAATACAATCAATCTGCCCGGTCTCTCCATATTTATATTTTAGCCATCATCCCCCATACCACAAGGGCATTACCCTCTTTTCATTTCACATTTCACAGTTATAAATAGTGTCGGTGGTTAATAGTGTCCATGTCCACCCCTCTATCACGAGCCCATCTGTATGTTTCATCTCTTCCCTGATGACCTGAGGTGTCAGGGGCCCAATGAGCCAGAAAGAATTCACTCTTATGCTACCAGTCCAGGTCCACTCAAGACATTTTAATCTTGACAGCCCAACCTGCCAGTCCATTGTTGTGATGTTCTTCAGCAGCCCAACTCCTGGGTGTGTGGATCTTTTACAGCCAGCTTCTCTACATAGACAATGATGTCTTTCCACACTTCAGCAGCCCAGATGGGTTGTCCTGCCTGTTGGTCCTTTTCCAACCAGGTTTGGCCCAGCCACTCCCACAGTGCATTTACTGTCATCCACAAGTCAGTGTAGAGGTAGAGCACTGGCTATTTCTCTCATTCAGTGATATCTAAAGCCAGCTGGATGGCTTTCAGCTCTGCAACTTCACTTGGTGCTCCTTGTCCGTCCATAGCTTCTGCAACTTGCCACATGGGACTCCAATACACCGCCTTTCAATGTGTCCCTCCAATACAGCAGGAAGCATCAGTGAAGAAACCATATCACTTTTAATTTCTGGTAACTGATTATATGGTGGGACCTCCTCAGCACAAGTCACCTTTCCCTCCTCTTCTTCCAATGATATCCCAGAATTTTCACCTTTGAGCTGGTTTGTGATGACTTCCAAGATCCCTGCCTGATTGGGATTATCCTATTGAAACTTGTTGTGTGATCAGAGCAATCGACTTACTCCATGTAGTAACAGAGGCATGATGTGTGGCAGGGACTTTCCTTTTGCACATCCAGCCCAGTATTGGCAGTCAGGGTGCCAGGAGGAGCTGTGCTTTGTTACCAATCACTTCTGAAGCAGCTCAAACCCCTTCATAAGCTCCCAGGATCTTTTCCAGTTGGGGTGTAGCAGCCTTGACTCCTTTGTATTCCTGACTCCAGAAGCACAGGGATCATCCTCAAGTCTCCATGGGTTCATTTTGTCAGAGCCTCCAGGAAGGACCATTCTCCACATCTGCAGTAGAGCACCGTTTTCACATCTTGTCCAGTCCTAACTGGCCAGGGGTTACTGCTACAAATTAATCTCCTGTTTCATTAGTTCAAAACCTTGTTGTTTTCCAGGATCACACTAAAAATCATCCTTTTTCTGAGTGACAAGATAGAGAGAACTCACAATCTGACTGTGGACTATGCATTCTCCAAAATCTCAAAGTGTGTAGGACAGCCTGTGTGCTCTTTTTGCTGATTGGTGGGGACATAGCTGCTATTTTGTTGACCATGTCCATTGGAATCTGACAATGTCCATCTGTCATTTTACTTTCGAAAACTAAATTTCCTGGGCAGGTCTCTAAGTCTTACTTTGCTTTATGGCAGGGCTGGCCTTCAGGATAATTTGGATTATCTTCTACCCTTTCTCAAAAGCTTTGTCTGCTGTGTTGTCTCACAACCTGATGTCATCGATGTATTGCAGATGTTCTGTAGCCTCTCCCTTTTCCAGAGCGGTCTGGATCAGTTCAACACAAATACTGAGGCTGTGCTTCTACCTCTTGGCAGCTAGTTCCAGGTGTACTGGGCATCCCTCCAAATGAAAGAAAACTGTGGCCTGCACTCTGCTGCCAAAGGAATAGAGAAAAACACATTTGCCATATTGATGGTGGCACAACTTTCCTGCCTTGGACTCCAGTCCATACTGAAATTCCACCATACCTGGCACAGCAGCATTCAGTGGTGATGTGACTTCCTTCAGGCCACAGTCTATTGTCAGTCTCCACTCTCCACTGGACTTACGAACTAGCCACACAGGGCTATTAGAGAGTGAGCAAGACTTGCTGACCAGTCCCTGACTCTCCAGTTGAGGAACCACCTCATGGATGGGGCTCACAGGGTCCTGGTTGGTTTGGTATTGCCAACGCTGCACTGTTGTGGTAGCCATCAGTACCTGTTCTCCAATCCTCAGTGGTCCCACAGCAGAGGGGTCCACTGAGAGACCAGGCAAGATATTCAGCTGCCTAATTTCCTCTGTCACTACAGCTCCCTCAAAAGCCCAGCAGTGGCCTTTTGGGTCCTTGAAACACCCTCTCCTGAGGTAACCTCTGCCAAGGAAACACAGGGCCTCTGGGCCAGTCACAATGGGGTGTTTCTGCCATTCATTCCCAGTCAGGGTTACTTCAGCTTCCAGTACAGTCAGCTGTCCAGTTCCCCCATCACTTCAGAAATAGAGATGGATTCTGCCCCTACATATCTTGACAGCATCACGGTACACTGTGCACCTGTGTCAGCTAAAGACTTAGGTTCTTATGGGTCTGATGTGCCAAGCTACTGGATCCACACAGTCCAATAGATCTGATTGTGTCTTTCCTCCACCTGGCTGGAGGATGGACCCCTCTAATTCTGGTCAGAGTAGTCACTGTTCACTTCCTGTAAATATGAGCTGAAGGTCCCTTTGAGAGGGTTGGAAATAACATCAGCCCTCCTATTCTCTCTGAGGACTTGCTCACTGGAAACCAGAGTAACATTTAGTGCTTGTTCCTCCTCTCAACTCACATACCTCTGCTGCTAGGGCAGAGGTGGCTTTTCTATCCGACCACCTCATGCCCTCTCCATGGTCACACACAAAAAAAAACCTAACCCAGGTTACCTCATAGTGTATATGCCGTCTTGAGCAGAGGGGTACTTACTCCCAGTAGCAGAGACTCTAGTCCAGACTGGTAAGGCATGGAAAGTTTCCTCCTCAGCTTGCTTGATGTGATCTGTGAACCAAGCAAGTCCACAGATGCTACAAAACTGGAAGGAGCTGTTGACTCCCTCAAAAGCAGGGAGGCCCTGCAGAGAGACCTTTCTACAGCCAAGGTGCAGGCCAGTAGGGAAGAAAAAAAGATGACCCTGGAGCTGGGTAGTCACCATTCCCTCATACTTAACAGGAGTCGCCTCTGAGAGTTTCTGTTCTATTCTCAATTCATTTTTCAATTTCCAGATCCTGGGACAGGGACCCCAGTTGCTTGGTTGCACTACCATATAGTTCCATATCATGGGCTATGATATCCCAACATCAGAACTGCCAGGTCAGCAGAGACTCTCTTGACTGGTGGCTGAAAATTTTTCACATACCTTGCTGCTCACTTAGCGGGTGATTTTCTCTGGTCCTGCTTCCCATTCTGAGGGTCCTGCTTCCTCTTCAGTATGCATACTAGTTTGGGCTTGAATTTCTTCTTCTGTATAGGAGCAATTGGTACCAGCATGGGTTGTTCCTGTGGTTCAGCTGTAGTTTGAGTGGCTACAGTGCATCTTTCTCTGCTTTCCTCCTCCTCTTCTCTCTGAGGGTGCTCAGTAGTATTGTGAGTAGTGTCTGATAAACAGTAATCAGGGCCCCTCACACTGCAGAACTTTGCATTTCTCTGGAGCTGCCACACCATTTTTCTTTCAAATATTCTGCCACTTTAACAGGGTCCTGTATTTGTTCAGGGGTGAACTTCCAAGCCATTGGAGCAGAATAATCCTTCAAAAGCTGGCCCATTTTCTCCCATATTACAAGGCCAATCATGACCATCTACCCTCAGGGTAGATCTCTGAAAGACCCTCCTAAGAATCCCTTTTTCTAATCAGAGTGTAAGACTGCAGTAAAGAGACTCGGCAGACTTAGCAACAAAAGCATGCTTTCCCTAATATTCAAAGGGAATTCAAAATCCTCCAAAGCTGTAACAGGCCTCAGTGAGGAAAAAATGAGTGAAAAGCTGGGGAAAGTAATCCTTCCCTGTTCTGCTCACAGGCTGGGTACAATTATTACAGGAACACAGAATTACAGAATATGCTGAGGAACCCATCAGGAAGAAGACCCATAAGGATCATCAATTTCAGCTCCTGGCCTCATGCCTGAGAGTCAACGCTGTGTGCCTAAGAGTGGTGCCCAAAGCTGTGTGAGCTCTGTCAGGCTTGGTGCTGTGACCACTTCCCTGGGGAGCCTGTTCTAGTGCCCAAACACTCCTCAGGTGAAAAACCTATTCCTGAGATCCAACCCAAACCTGACTAACTAACCTCTGACTCAGCTTCACGCCATTTCCTCTAATCCTGTCACTGGTCACAAGAGTGAGGCAATCAGTACCTGCCCCCTGCTTCCCCTTGTGAGGTGAGGTCTCCCCTCAGTCTCCTCTTCTCCAGGCTGAACAGACCAAGTGACCTCAGCAGCTCCTGACAGGGCTTCCACTCCAGACCTCATGGCCCTCTTTTGGATGCTCTATAATAGCTTAATGTCTGCTTTATGGGGTGGTGCCCAGACTGCACACAGTACTCAAGTTGAGACCATACCAGTGCAGGACAATCATGGCCCTTGACCAGCTGGAAATGCTGTGCCTGGTACAGCCCAGGACGTGGTTAATGGTTTCCCAAAGGCAGTGCCTGAAGTGAGTGAACACACATCACAAATGACCCTCATTGCACTTGAGGTTATCATTTCATAAGTTGATATCACACAACAAATGCTCATGCTCAGCAACAAAGCCATCCTGACTCCTCTCCCTGCTCTGCAAAGGAGCGCCTCAAGGCACATAGTGCCTGTACTGAAATGTACAGTTAGTTAACAATATTGCGACATACCTAATAGAACTTGTTTCCCACCTACCTTTACCAGATCTGGTGTTATCTCAGCTCTTCAGGTTTCATGTGCAACACTAAATAAGGTTGTTATGGTTTAGGAATGGTGTTCTTCAGTTCAGTGTTCCCACTGAAACATTCCAGATCCAGCTCTGCTCGTTCACTCCCCCTCTCCCTCTCCTCCCAGTTGAAGAATGGAGAGGATTGGAGACACAACAGTTAAAGACCATGGATTTAGGTAAGAAAAATTTACTGGAAACAGCAATGAAATAGGAAAATGAAAGTAACAGCAGCAGCATTAATAACAGAGGGTACAAGAGAGGCAAACAATTCACATGTGAATACTCAGTACAAGGAAATCAGCAACGAGAGAGCTTCTGCTACCCCAACATGGAAGGGACCTCCTTCTCCACCAAAATTATGAGAATTGGTACAGAATAACCTCTAAGTCATAGCAATGTCCCCTCCTGGCTGGAACCAGGATACTGACCCATCACATTTCACCCTGTTCATGAATTCCCTCTTTACAAACAGGTTCTCTGGGACAGCCCCTTGCACCCTGCCTAGAAGGACTTCTGCTACCTCCTCATCCTCCTCCTTTTACAAAGGGCTGCTTCTTTATCCTGCTCCTGCAGACTCCAGTGCAGCAACATTCACACTCACACTGTGTTGGTGAGATGCCTTGACCGCAACTGCCTCCATTGTCTGTCCTGTCAGGGTTAGAAGCACCTGGAGATTTAACAAGGTATGACAGGAAAATCCAAACCCCCCTCACAGAGTACTGTTTCTTCATTCAGACTTCTTGCCAAAAAACATCAGTAACATTATTATATCTCCCTAACTTGCAGCTTATTTCTCAGGCAAATACCTTCAAACCTTCAAAGAGTCAACTAAATATTTCTGGATTTGTCTTCACAATTTCTGAGT
This sequence comes from Cossypha heuglini, assembly GCA_027576195.1. Lineage (NCBI taxonomy): Eukaryota > Metazoa > Chordata > Aves > Passeriformes > Muscicapidae > Cossypha > Cossypha heuglini. Next base: position 49,953,309 of record JAODKT010001744.1, read on the forward strand.
TATCACAAAGGTGGAGAGAGGTGTAAAGTAAGGCCCTCCTAGAACTAGGAGGCAACTTGGATGCTACAGTTCTGACTGTCTAATTTCTGTTTTCGATAGATGAAGGCAATACCATTGTCCAAGGCAGAGAGTGAACCAAAGCAGAGAGTCAACCACAGCAGAGCTGTGTTTCTCTGCAGAGTAACCAAAAAGCCATGGAAACAAACTCTGGAGCTTATGGAATTACAGTGTTTGGACAACATCAATCCATCTTTTAAGATTATTTCTTTGAGCAAAATTTAACTGGAGATCATTGAGTCCAGAAGGGCAGATTAAAGGGCACCCATGACACATCCACCCCATGAACTGGGGCCCTCACTTGAGAAGATCTGCACTTCACATTCCAGTTCAAGGCTGTTCACAGACACCAAATTCACCAGGAGCTGGTTACAATGTCTGAACAGTGCTGAAGCATGGACTGAAAAACAAGGTCTTCCTTTGGTGCTGACTAAGAACACACTGATCGTCAAATCAGTGCATAGTAGGAAGAAGGATGTGAACAGAGGGGCTGCTAAAATGTGTGCCATCTGCTACACCCCGCCAGCAGTCGTTCTAGAACTTTGAGAAGCCATGTGACGTGTACTTGCAGCTGCTGCCAAACTTGGGACAAAGATCTAGTTCTTTTGAGTATGCAGAGAGGCAAGATTATATCTGCTTGCTCAAAGTGATAGCAAGAATAACACAAAAGCAATATATGGTACAGAATTCTAGTGTACGATTTTTTTGGGCACAGCTGGCTAAATTCTATCCTAAGGAAAGAAAATCTACACTGAAAACCTCTGAAGACATTTGTCAAGTCCTAAGAAAGGAGGTCTTAATCCCAGCAAAAACTGTGTAGATTTTGAATTTAAGAAGGCTGCTGATCGTTCTGGTTTGTTCCAGCCCTGCCTGTGACAGAAGCCAAGTCCTGTGGGCAATGGTGACATCTACTGGCAATTCCTGCTCTCCTCTCCTGGAAATCTCACATCCCGGCCTTGTGGGAAAATCTGTGCACTCTCAGCTCAGGGAGAGGCAGGACTGCAGACACAGATTAAGTAGTAGAGGACTAATTAACTGAAGAAAAGAATTGTAGAAAGTACAAAGGAGGGTTTGGGAGGCACGAGGAGACTGACAGCTATAAACAAATGAGTGCCTCTTCTGCCCCCTCAGGAATCTGACCTGTATTCATGATTTCCACTGATATTTCAAAAGTGGTTATCTACATTCTGCTCTGGATTTGCCATAAATACTCAGAATGAAGCAATCATCAACAGGAAAAAAAAAATCAATGATTCTTTCATTGAAGGGTTAGATATGAATTAACACAGACCTTCGTAGCAGTGAGCAATTGTGCAAGTCCTCAAAATGAAAATCACAGCAGATGACAAAGGGAGAACTAATGTTCTTTTTAATTTCTTAAATTCCTCAGCTGTCATTCTTGTGCCACCTTCTTACCTGAGTAGTGAAGGTGCAAATCTTGAGATGTTTTCAAGCAGGAGAAGATATCTGAAATAATGTTTAAAGGATTGTTGCATTAATTATTATAGTAGACACAAATGCGTGATTTTTTAATCCCTTCCATTCCAGAGTTTGTCACAAAATAGATTAATCAGAACTGCTGGCTCAGTACTGGGCTTTAACTACATTATCATGTACTGTATATTGGCAAATTTCAGTCATCAGTATAATATAGCCATGACTTATTTACTCAAGGAAATGGTGAGGAAAATGAGATATTAACCTCAAGGACATGTTAAGCCAGCTAGACCCCTGGGATATCAAAAGCACTTTGCTGTCCACCATGCCTCATGGCCTCCCAAAGATATGAGTTTTCCAACTACATCCTCAGCCACGAAGCGTTCCATTCACTGTACTGTTGCACCAAAGTTATACTAAAACTTTCCCATTAACCCAGAGTGCCCAAAGTGCTGTTAAAATACAAGCAGATAAAATTTTTTGGTGGTTACATACTCAATAGACTCAGACGGATCAAATTTGGTCCAAAAATCCTTGCCTTATAAAAAGGCCTTTTTAATACAACAAAGAATAATGAACACATTTTCATTAACTAGAATGAAATTATTTCATCTTGGAAAACCATCCTTCAAAATGCCGGATTTCAGTGTATACATATACTGTACTGCTATTAATTTTCAAAAATTTACATAATCAAAACATTTTTCACCAAAATTTTTAAACTTTTCTTATTCATGTATTCTATTTGCTTTTAGTCCCTTATCTAGTAAAAGAGATCTTACATTAAAACGTCTATGGATATTGGGGGAAGGATCAGCATTTTTAACTCCCCTTAGTGATTCAAAATTGCTTGTGATTTTTTTCTTGCTGGACTCATCGACTTTTGCAGCATTTCATATGTTGCACAAAAACAATACATTAAAAGGGGCCCTTTGAGAATGGCAAAACTGGATTTTAATCAAAAGAATGGGGTGCTCTAGAAAGCAGCCTTACTGCTCACTCTCCTTGCAGCAGAATGCTTCAGCACTGCAGTATTTTGTGCAGAAATGGATCTGAAAAGAGCAGCACTTGGAGATAAGACTAAGAGCAACTCATTCCTGCACCACAACTAATCTCAAAAAGGATAGGTGCCCAGCTGCTCAGCCTCTTACAGCTAGGACTCATGCAAGGAAAACTTAGATGGACTAAAACACAACACTAGCACTCTGCTTTTGAGGAACAAAGTGATTCCTCACTAAAACCTTGAATTTCTTCATTTGACACTTTATAATAAATTTAGTCATTCACATATTTCAGAATTCCAGGTAAATAACACAAAGAGAGATATTACACATAATTACAATTTGAAAAATCAAGCATACATTAAAAATCTTATATCATAATCTATCTTCAGACATACACCCTGGTTTAACCCAGGAGATCACTTGGACTGTCAGGGATCAAAGCAGCAGCACCTTAAAGAGTTTCTTTCTGCTGAAAGGACAACATTACTGGGCAGACTAGAGTAAAAAATAATTCTTCTCTTTTAAGATTATGCAGTTGTTATGAGGAAAACATGTTTCTCATTAAAAAAATCTTTCACTTTAAAGTGCAAATTAGTTACTAACACAGGAAACAATATCTGCACTATAATCCTCAACTACAGTAAATTAACTTCTTTTTGGATTTTCTACTTCAGAATTTTCAGCATGAGAATTGCAGATGGGAATTAAAATGAGTGACAAGCAATGAAAAACTTACTGTCAGTTTCCTCTGGAGTTCTCAATCTGTTTAAAAGCAAATATTTGATATTTTAATCCAACATTTCTGTCATTAAGCTAACACTGGTACACATGGATCACAGGTAAAGAGATGCGACTCAGCAATCATAAAGCAAAATAACCCTCAGTGCAAATTTGTTCAAAACAACCATCAGCAATCTTCAGGTACTAAAAAACCGACATATTTTTCTAAATTTTTCTTTCTCTGCTTTATGTTGAGCTGCTCTTGAGTCTGCACTGCTATTCACATATTTTACACTGCAATAACAGTATCAGTTACAGAGCTTTCAATCACATACCCAGCTGTTCATTTTTGAGTCAATGCTGAGATGTATTAACAGTTACTTGGGTAATTACCACTGCTTGTACAAAAACATACTTTTTAAACTGGTGATTCTTTGGATTAACGAGTTTGGTTGCAAAAAGACTGCTACATTAAAGCAGTCTTTGTTACAGAACAGAGAAGGTATGGTTCACCTCATAGACCAGAGATACCCCACTGGAGAAACAGACTAAGTGACAGATTCCCTGCTCGTAAGTGTGCAGTTTGCCTACTGCCTATAAATGATGGGATGTAAAAAAAGGAAAAAAATCCTAAAAACCCCAAACACACAGCAGCAGAACACTCCACCCCACCCCCTACATTACGTACAAAACCCCCAAAAACACTTTTTTCCTCCTCTCCCCATGGTGAAATCACATGTGATGTGATACTTTTTTAGTATCTTCTACTTGTTACCTGTGCAGTGCTGGAAAGAGGAAAAAAAAAAAAAAAAAAGGAGAGAGGGAGGCAGAGATCCAGAAGAAGTTGATGAAAACAGTGAAAACAGGACACAAAAGGAAAAGGAACATAAAGACAGCTCTGCATGTAGCAAAAGTACTACTAATATTATGGTAATGATTAATCAATCTGGGAAAAATTAAAAACCTCACAAGAAAATGGAAACCACTTTTGAAACCAGTATACTGTCACTAAATGTAATCAAAGCTTAATAACTTCTGAAAATGCATGAAGAAAACTGAGCTAAATATCAAACTAAATTTTCACCTTTATTTTTCTAGTTCTGGGTGTTTTTAAAAAGTATTGT
>JAODKT010001744.1:49959528-49989064 GCA_027576195.1 Cossypha heuglini
AAAAAAAATTTAAAAAATTAAAAAAATAAAATAAAATAAATAAAAAAAAATAAAAAATACAAGGACCACTAAGTTTAAAGATCAATCAACTAAAATTCAACTTTTAATTTATCCTGAAACTTAAGTCAATTTTAATTTTCTTTTAAATTTCTCTCATATTTTCACCTTGTAGTTGGCTTTGAAGATTGAAAAGTTTTCAACAAAAGCTTCCTACACACCCCCTTGCTTTGCTCCCTGCTACTATCAAGAGGGGTTTCTGAACCACTGGTATGCCATGAGTGTTTTATTCACTAAGTTCATACTCATATTCAGAACCACTCTAAGATTCAATTATTTAATGTCCTATTTCAATAAACTTAGTAGAGCGTTAGCAGTTGTTAAATAATTAATTTGCTTCCACACATACACTGTGCCAGCAGACAACAAAGTTTCTCATCGCTCAAAGAGGTATGTCATGACAAAGAAACTGTATTGGAAATCCAACAATGACTGTAGAGCAACTCTGGGCTCATCCAAAATTACAGACTAGGATGCGTAATCCTGGGTCTTACCTCTTGAGAGTGCTTCAGGTAATCACAGAATGGTATGGTATGTCTACCGACGTCTGGATTTTTAATTTTCTGGTGCTTGTAATAGAGACGTTCCAAACCTAGTCAGAAGAGAAGTTGTCAGCTATTTCTAGAGGGTAAATGAACACGTCTATCACAAGTAGCTATGCAGTGTTATAAAATAAACACCTATATACCAGTATTGTTTCAGTAAATGTGTAATGGGTTAAAAAAACAATGACAGAATTTCATAGGGTTAAACAATTTCCACTTTTTTCAGCAGATTTTGGAGCACAGCCCTCCTCAGACCACGTAGTGCTGAGCCACAGCACTGTCTGGTGCTTCTCCCAGCAGCTCACAGGATGAAACCAGTGAGCCACATCACAGCAAACTTGAGAGATGGGATGAATAATGCATAGAATTTCGGAGAATGAAAGAGATGGAGAATTACTAAATGAAGAGTAAGAATGTCATTCCTTTTCACTCCAGAAGAGACAACACAGAATTCATTTCTTCCCTTTGGAGGATGTGTTTCTGAGCAATGAGAAATGAATAATGCAGGCAGAAGATCTGCCAACAAATACAGTATCACAGCATTGCCTGTGCGGGTAAATGTCCTGAAAAATTATGACTTTATTTTTTGCAATTATCCAGGATGCCACTTTAGAAGACACTTCAGGAGAGGAGAAAAAGACACTGTTCTCCTTGGTTCCTACTTACTCCTGAGGGTTAGCACTCAGCTATCTCCAGTGGAAGACAGGCAGTGGTCCCAAAAAGATTCATCTGAACTTCCATCCAATCTATGACACTTTTGCCTCTTCAGTGTTGCATCAAACAACCAAGAAAAACTAATTATAATTCTATAAAAACTATGCCATGAGGTGAAAATTGTGGATAACCCTTTGATTTTTTAAATTCTCTTTACTGCTTCTTTTAAAAGCTGTTCTGAAATTCACTGTTTGCAACTTGTAACATACTTAGCTGACTGAAATTAGACACGGTGAGCCAATTCTTGCTGTGTTTCTCTTCCTCATCCCAGACATTGATCTCTGCAGGCTCTGAGTTCACTTGAGTGTGCTGGGGACAATCATCCACTCTAATCACCTGCCAAGATACAGACAAAGCAATACTGAATTTACAGGATGGCTAGCATCTTCACAGTTCCTCTGACAACATATGACGTGGCCTTTCATAGCATCTCTGGAATGCCAATGAATGAATGCACCTCCAACTGAGAAACAGATTTTCGCAGTTTTGTCACAAACTGCAGAAGACATGCTGCTTTTGTCTAGCAAGTACTACGGATGAAAGGTCTCATACTATCTGAAGGTATTTGAACTTTGAGACCTAATTCCTTCAGAGATACTAGATTTCAAAGTTCAAGTCCAAGATCCTTTGCTGACCTGGTATCTTATGTAAACAAACAAGTCTTCAATATTCATTAAACAGTGATAATTCTTTCTAGATAATGAAGACCCTTTATAGCTCTAGGAATAGATTTTTATTTACGAACACACAGACACAATTGCAAAAGTTGCCCCATACATTTACACAATCAATATACTTTCTGCAATGTGCTAAGTGTTTGATGGATTCAGAGAAAAGTCTATGGGACTCTTGCAAGCAGGAGACTACATAATGAGGCTTGTGTTGCTTGAGTACAGTTGTATACCCCCTGGATATGGTCACTGCTTCAGTCTATCCTAAATCACATGAAGCCTACACAGGCTCTCCTGACAGCTAAAATGTAGGGACTGATTTACACTTGTGAATCACCACAAAAACAGTATACCAAAGTCCCTGGATGTCAACAAATTCAGAACAGAAATCCCATACATTAAAAAAAAAAAGCAAAATTGAACCAAAGCTAGACATACACGGGAGATACTGCAGTTTGCGTGCAGCATTTTAAATGTATACATTTTCAATTAGCCACACTGCAGAACTGCTTTTAAGGAATGAAAAAGACAATTTTGAGATACACAATTCTCTTGAATCTGCTCATACCGGCACCTGAAGAGGTTTTTGATTCCTCTTTCCTCTTCCAGATTTTCTGTCTCTGTTTTGCTGTTTTGCTTTTGTTGCTTCACTGTGGTGTAGCTCCGAGGATCCTAGAGATTCTGCAGGGAAGAGTCAGGAAACATCTTTAAGCCACAGAGTTTCCACTTACTAAGGTAAAATCTGATAGGACTTAGAATTGGCAGATGTCTAAACCAATCTGACAAAGACATCCAAACTCAGTACTTAAGCAGTTCCATGCAAAATGTACACCATCACAAGACATAAAACAACTAAAATTATCCATCATCTCATGCTATTCATAATTAAAGCCAGGGTCTGATGTATTTCAGTGATTGGTAAGCAGACTTGATGGTAGACAGGGAGGTGTTTAAACTGACTACAGAAATGTATGCCTTCTCATTCTCCATGCACCCATCTCTAATATTGCTAATGTATCTCTATGGGATCCTGTAACATGTATTGGTGGATCCAGCTCTGTCTTTTCATGCTCAGAGCAAGAGACTTTCCCAGAGTGAGCACAATCCTCCTGCCACCTGGGTGTGCAGCTACAGACACAGAGATTCCATGAGATGCGGCAGACAGGGTGGCTGACACGCAGGAATGCTGCAGCTTGAATACCAAGCACATTTCAGATATTCCCAACAGCCAAACCCACACAAAGAAAGTGAAAGAGAAACTCTGGACTCTCTGCTACTATCCTCCACTGCATCTAATACCCCTTCTGGAAACAGTTTTGTAATGTCTTGGGCTCTCCAGTAAAAGATACTGTACAGGTTTAATGTTTTATAATTACCGCCTACAGGCTCGCAGATTTTCCCTGATCTCTGTTTCTTAGGAGATGGTAAGCTGTTGCTTCTGCAGAAACTCCAGTCCCTCCAGAGAGGGCTGATCCAGGAGATGCTTCGCTTCAGCCTGTTCTGAGAGATGCTGCTGCTGTGACATGACTTTACAGAGTTGTAGGAGAAGGACTTCGAATCACTTAACTGGACATGCGTGGCAGGATAATTCTGGCAGTTGTTGTCCCTGTCATAGGAGGAATGTAGGTTCAGGGCTTCATTCGTTGGATCTGAGATGAAAACTCCTTTCTCATCACCTTCAGAGAATCCCCAGTTCACATAACCCCCTTCAGTTTCTTCTCTGTCATGGCAGGGGGATGCTGCACTTTCTCCAATATCCAGCGGTAGCTGGAGATCAAGAGGATGCACAGCTTCTGCAGCATTAATCTTCTCTGATGGCAAATGAATAACAAAGTCTCTCTGGCTCCAGTGATAACCCTCTGTCTCTTTTCCAAGGAAGCTGATACCCGGCAGGTTTTGCTGAACCACAATGCTACTCTGCAGGTCATCTCTGAATGCTACATCCCTGTACTTGGCAGCAGTATTCAAAAAGGACAAATTTAAGGTGACATCCTCAGAAAAAGACCCTCCCTGGTGGTCAGGGGGCACCAGTAAAAACTGCCCATACCTAGGTGTCGACTTAGTCTCAGAGGATACTCCTGAAGTGAGAGTGTCTGTTTCTATTTCTGCCTTTTGAGAGCTGTCTTCGACCACCCTGTTACCCTCAGGCTTCAAGAGTTTGCGCGCTGATGGAGACTGTGTGTTTACCAAGCTCCGTAAGAGGGAGGGTGGCATGCTGTAATAGTGGTATTTCTTGTCATACAAGCCCTCCAGGCTGCTCAAGGTCTTGGAATAGAATGCATTGCTCCAGCTATGGGGCAGCTTCCTGGCTTGATGTTTTGTGTCAGCCAGTAAGGCTTCTTCCACCTTCAATGTGTCTACAGCTGAAAGCACTTTCAGGATGTCCACTGTCAGGGCAGACAGGTCTTGCAAATGTCCTAGCTGGCTGTCCAGAGAGAGCAAAGACTCCTTGATATAAAATACCTTCTCATGCACTTCTTTAAGTTGTTGAAACATCTCTTCCACTCTAGGTAGAAAAAGGAAACATAACTAAAATACCAAAACATACATCTTTACATCTGTTTGCAAGACGATGAAAGAAACCATTAACGCATTTCAAAAAGCCAGTGTTTCAAGCAGGCTTTTTTTTTATTGGTGACTTATATTCTCATTAATATCTGTATTTGACAAAACTCAGCCAAACTGCCAGTGGGTTTTTTAAGGAAACAGACTTTTTGCTCAAGGAGGACCTATTTTAAGAATTTTTGTTTTCTTACTAATACCAATTCATTACTATATAACTACTAAACCATTGATGGCAGCACTTGAAGTATGCTTTCTGTCAGCTGGACATCCTGCATTTTACATTTCTTGTGCAAGCATGAGAAAGATAAGGCTCACACAAACTGCCAGGTATTCTTTAATCCTACATTTTTCAAATACCAGAGACTGCTGAGAAATGGGTCTTCCTTAGAACATATTTGGTACCTGGAAGCAGATTCTATGCACCTTATGGATGCAGGTAAAATTCAACTGTCCAAAAAAACAAAGCCTTTTTTATTATCCTCAAATCCCTAGTGAAAACTCCAGAATCTTCTTGGTCTGGAATTACATCATTTTAACCAAATCATTGTCTTCATATTTCCTGAAGGTACTCTGTGGTACTTCATCACTAAGATGACGATAAGCTAGCTGCAGGCAATATGCAGTAGCCATTTCTTTCCTTTGTCACAGAGTAACTAAAATGTGTAGTATTGAGCCACAGCTGAATAAAATCAAGGACGAGTGTTTCAGAACATTTTATTCATCTAAATTAATTTCTTGCAATGCTGCAAAGAGTGTTTCACTTGCACTCAGAAAAAAATTCCTTTCCAGACCCATATTTACCCACTAAATGAAGCCTTCTCAAAGTTTTCAATTCTGCAGTTTCTGAACAAAGCTACTTATTTAATTTCTTTTAGAGGGGATGTTTATTTTGCTTCTGTGTTTAACTTTAACATGCAGAAAATAAGATTACGCTTTCTCTAGGCAAAATACTTTTGTTAGATGAAATCAGTGCTGGCATTCAGTAAGACTTTTTATAGTGTCCATTTTTTACACTCTTTCCATTAAACTTAATGGCAATTTCCAATTGATTTTAATAGAAAGCTAAATTAGGCCAATACTGATTGTTTTGAAACCTGTTTGGTAGTTGTGTCTTGACATTGTGTAAACCAAGACACTACATTGCAAATAATGCTACAATGGTTTTCTGGTTGTTTCTGTAAATAGCAATTATACTCAATCACAAACAATACTCTCACAGTGTACCTACACTTCTAAGCTTTTAAATACAATTACATATTGTATGCTGTTCTCTGGCTTGCTTTTTTAGTGCTGCCTGGTCTGCACAAGTGAAAGTGAGCAACACCTCACTGTACCCCTTTAACCATGTGCACACTGCTCTCATTTGGGGATGTGATTCTGTCAGCAAGGCTTCCCAGACAGATCTGGATCCATACACCTCAAACAGGTGTAGATACAAAAACAGACACATTTCCATCAAATTAACAAGGCCCATGCACATTCGCAGTGGCCATAAAAGCTCCAAAAGCATTAACTTATCAAAGTCTTTTTGTATGACAAATTTATACAAAAAACATAAACATGCATTAAAACACACCTTTCTGTGGTCAAACGGATCCTTTCACTGCCACTGGAACTCAGGTTTTCGTTCTTTTCATGAAAATATTCTTCTACACACTGTTCCTCAAAGTCATGGAGTTTCTTTAACTCCTCATCACTCAGGTAAAGCTCTGAACAAAAGAGGTAGGAATCAGTATGAAGCATGCTAATAATTGCAATCATTTATTATGATGCATGAGTTAAAAAAAGAGAAAAAAAAAAGGTCAAAAAGCGTGTTTATACTCCCTCCCTTGACAAGAATTATACAGGCCTAACTGCATGAATTTGAGTATAATAACTCATATACAGGAAAATGTGGGATTTTGTCTTTCTTAACACAGGGAACAAAACCACATAGGCAAAAATTCCAGTATACTCCCCTTTAAAGCCTCAGAAATACATATCTGAATGACTGCTCACAAAGATGTATTTTCTCACAAACTTTTTCCTTTATTTTGTTATACATGTGTCACTCACAAGACAGATATGACTACGTAAACCTGACAAAAATTCCACTGCAGTTTGGCCCAGGCATTCATCTAGGGCTAGTTGCTTATAACAATTACAGTCCATTCAGGTGCTCAAAGCTGCAAAGCTTTTTTTTTTTTTTTTTTAAATCTAATTGGCTAATATGTCCATATGTAAAAACATTCAGATATCCTTCATAAAAGTTTGTATGTATAAAACATTAAGATCTTCCATCCCAACATTATTGGGGAAAAAAGCATTCAGAAGTTTAAAATTCTATAACTTGGGCTGCTTGTGGTGTTATTCTTCATGCACACCAAGACTTCTGAGAGAACAGCAGTACAATGAAATGCGTATGGTGGAAATCTGCTTCTCTGTTTCAAATTCCACGCTCTTCAAACTCCTCTTTTCTATCCCTTTTTATGTAGCAAAGTCCTCACTGTACTTGCTAGAGGGGTGTCTGTTCCAAGCAACAAGGCTGTGTTTTCTACAAGAATGTAGTACTCAGCTGCAACACACAGCTCAGTAGTGAACCCCCACAGTGTTCTGGGGTTCCCTTTCTCACTCCTAATGAGACTTGATCACCTTCCAGGAACTTTGCTCCCCTATTTGACCTGTGTTCCTTCCTCCAAAATTTTAGTCTCTATCTCGATATTGAATTTCCATAGGGTGGCTCTGGGTACTCATGAAAACCAGTTCATTATAACAATACCAAAACTAAAGTAAGAGAGAGCTATCAAGCATAAGTGTATAGAAACAGGGCCCAGAGGTGCCTAAGGAGAAAAGAATTCTCCTTCTGAGAGTAATGTAAGAAAACCATGAGCTCTCTTCTGTGAAAGGATTTTTAGATGTCCTAAGCAGAGTTTCAGTTGTCCTTTAGTCTAATGCTCCCTGCAAGACACCCTCTATGCTATGTCATTGACTTACACTGTCATAAAATAAGCAATAAAATAAGCACATAAAGCAAGCAATGACACTTCAAAGGCAGGCAGGTGTATCCAATCATGATGGGGAAGCTGAACCAGACAGCAGCAGTAGAGCAGTTCAGCACTGATTAGGTAAGCCTGTTTTTGAGATCTCTAACTACCTGTGAGCATTCCAGATATCTTCATGTTCAGCAGAGAAAATTCTAAGTGAACAATAACCCACCCAGGATCTGCCCACCTCTATTATCCTCTATCAAGCGTGTGTGTTGCATCAAAAAGGATGAGGCTGTATGATACTATGTATACCTATGCTTCCCAATGTTTTTTTAGATATTTTTGCAGTCACCTCTTCTCCATTTCCCTGCCTCACACCCACCAGCAAGCCCCACTACTGAGTATTTATTTCAATCCCAACATCTTGAGGTCACCTTCCCACAACAGCTCAGGTTACTCCTGGCAGAGCTGGTGACAGTGGGACATGAAACTGGCATCACCTTAAGGAGGCATTAGGAAAAACCTAGCATGAAGAAGTTCAGGCTGGAAAAAGTGAAGAAGGTAAGGTGCAGTGACAAGCCAGTGCACAAAGGGATGGAAGCAGCAAGGAAGCTCCCATGCTCCTTCTCTGCATCTGCCATCACTGCATCTCCTATGCCCTTGGGCTCTGCAGATACTTTCCCCAGGAAATGATGAGGGAATTATTGGTCTTTTCATGGCAGACATACAGAAATTTGTACCTTTGGCACTTCTTAATTTCCTTTAAAATAAGAAATTATTTAGTTCCTACAGAATAAGTTGGTGTCTCTTTATTTCAGCTCAGATTTGTGAAGTATCTTGACTGAGGCATGGAATGTAGCGCAGCAACAGCCAGATACAAAGCCAAAGCATTCCCTTTATCTTTTTATTTTTTTTTAACTCAACTCCGCAGTGATGGGAGAGATGATGAACTACTGCTTTTAGTTCCCAGCTTACTTAGTCCAACATCGCCTTCCTCTTGGTCCAACTCATTTGGGGGCTGGTGGTGGAAGATGCATTTCATCAGAAGCCCAAAGTGACTCAGGAGGATGAAGGGTGGAGGCAGCCACGGCTTCTCGCGGTAGGTCATGATGTAGCGGTAGCGGTTGTACTTCCAGAGCTTGTTCGATATGGATTTCAAATCAAAGTAAACATTGCTGAGGAGAGAGCCACAGAGGGACAGGGGAAGGAGGGTAAAACACTCATGTGAGGAGTACTCCAAATATAGCACAAGACACTTGTCTACAGATCTAATCTGACACTGGTCCCGTTCCTCCAGTGAGGTTAATCAGCTTAGCAACTCTCATTTAGCAAAGCAGCAGCATGTGCCTGCAGCTACTGCACTGACAATGAGATCTTCAAAGCTGACTAACAGACTTGGAGATCCAATTCTCATTCACACTAGTGGGAGTTGGGCAAAAGATGCCACTGACATGACTTTGAAATCCCAGTCATGCTATTTAAATTTTAATTTGTACCTGATAATTCAACATTGTTTGCCTTTGGACTGGATTAAAAGTAGGTGTCAGACAAAGGGAAGACTATAACAAAATAGCTTTGTGAACTCTCCCTAAAAATATATTTGCTGCAGCTACATGAGCCATTCTTCTGCAGAATACTCATTGGAGCTGTGAAATTATTAAACATGGCTGCACTGAGTAATTTTCTGTATCTACTATGAAAGAATAGGAAAGAAATGTTGTGATTTCTAGCACTGTCATTTCAGGTGCACTGTCACTCAGGTGCACACACAACCAGCCTATAATCACAAAAACATCAACTTTCCTACTGAGAGCATAATTAAATGTATTTCTCATACCCACCAATTTCTGGTTCTACTTCTGGAGCAATCAAATCACTATGCAAAAGATTTACCATATCATCATTACTAAAGGTTTAATTGCAGAAATAATTCAAATAACAATTTCACACATGTAAAATAATACATAGTGTATAAAATAATAGCTTGATTCCCTGACACAATACCAGGAAAGAGATTTCTTACTGAAAGTGGAAGTAGAATGAGTTTCGATAGGTCAGTTTTTTTGTATATTAATTACTTCTTTTATTATTTTGAAATATTTTAATATTATTATTAATTTAAGTTGTTTTTTTTTAATATTTTCTTCCCCAGAAATGCTAGAACTAAAGGAAGAAGTAAATAACTGCTTGGGTTAGGCTGCTCTTTCCTAATATTTTACAGAACCTGATCCACTACAATGGATGTTAAAATGTGAAGGGTTAGAATTACTATAAAGACCCTGATAAATTACTATGTATTACTACAGAATTACTATAAAGACCCTTTCTGCTGTGGCAGCACACATAAAAAGGTAAATTGTTGGAAACAGTACAGTTAGATTTCAGTCTAGAACATATGAGATTGCATTAAGTAAGTAAGAATTTTCAAATTATTTCCTAAGGGAAAAGCATATTCCTACAGTCATTATCCTCTTCGCTTGAACACCTGCCACTTATCTGCCAGTTTAAAATTTGGCCAGCACTATGATGAATGTTATATAGGCCCTTAGAACAACAAATACAACTTTTAGGAAGGAAAAATTACTTCAGAGATGAATTAAAGTTGGGTTTTTTGCCAGCTGCAATTGTCTGCTCTCACAGAGTAAGATTCTTTTTAAGTAGCAAAAGAGTTTATCTGTCTTCTCACTACCCCTTTCCCGGCACCATTTTGCTAGCACCACTCTTTCCTTTATTTGACTTACCCCCATGGCAGATGGGGTAGAACCACCACCATCAATGTGCCCTTGCTGGGGCTTTTTTGGTGAAAATCTTTTATGAAGTGTTGGCAGAACACACATTAGTTGCTTTTGCAACAATATACCAAGGTACCTACTTAAAGAATGCAATGAGCAAGTTGACCATGATGATGTACTGCACAAAAAGGTACACAGCTTGCAGAAATGGTGTGAGAAAGGATCCAGGAGGACAGTCTTCATTGGTTTCACAAACTAGAAATGAAGGACATACAGAACATGGGTAGCACAGGAACCAGAGTAGAGCACAACAATGACCTGTGATTCCCATTTGTCCCAGCAAGAAACAGAACAGTCCTCACCAATTTCACAGAGATGCATCACTAAATTGCCAAATTAAAGGTCAACCTCTGCCTAAAGGAGAACTGAGACCTCTACATGCTACTACAACTCTAGTCACCATTGTTCAGAAGATGCAGACACCACTTCATACATATCAGTTCTTACACCAGTCATCCCACTCTGTTAAGTGGAAATATGATGCAGCTGAAATGCATTTGGGGGATGGCTTTTACCTGAGTAAGCTGACATCAAAATCTTTGATCCTTAAGGCAGGAGCATCACAGACTTCATTGTGAAAAGGATACAGCTCGAAGGCTGCTTTATCTGTACTGAAGTACAGAGCTTCACACACAACTTGAAAGTACATTACCTCATGTGCAAAATGATATATGGCTATGAACATTTGTGACATAAAGCAAAAAATTGTGGAAATTAGGGAATCTCTTTTAATGTTTTTAAATTGTCAAAATCAATACTTTCCAATCTTTTCGATTTCTAAGCAAATTTAACTTTTTTGAGGAAACTTTGAAACTTACTTATAAAGCAGCAGCCCTAAATTCAGGACATATTCTGCAGGATAAAGAGTCACTAGAGAAATCACAGCTTTATTTGGGAGGTGTCAAATTTCTAAAGATTTAGAACTTTTAAGTTATTAAATGGATTAAACTGGGAAACTTAACAGTGTGCTTTCATTAAAAGAATTTTGTTTATATAACCAAAATATGTGTGACTGTTTCAGCAGTAATAATGGATGCAACAGGGTATATTACTTTAATAAATTGGTCTATGCTGAACTATTTACCTCAAATATACACTTCTATTTGCATACCTACTTTTCTATTTTAGGGATTGTTTTACTTATACCTTCAGTCAGTACCATGAGAGTGCCTTACACCTGTAATGCTTAAATATCTCTGGAGTGCCTGGCTCCTCTCTCTTACTGAAACAAGGTCAAAGCCATAATCTAGATACATGATTTTTCCTATTTACATTGATTGGTTCTATTACTCTTATGTGCACATGGTTTATCTGTTTAAGAATGGAGCCAGATAACTTAGTTCTCCTTTCTTTTCCTCCTTTATTCTTTCCTCCTTAAAGGCAGCTTTATAGTCTTTTCTCCAAGAGATCAGCAGCTTTGGATTCATTTAATTGGAAATTTGTTTCACTAGCAGATCTCCTGACTAGGAAGTAGCTTAGTATTAGTTCCTATGTGCTTTGTCCCGATATTTGCAGTACGTTTAATTCGAAACACTAAATTTAAAGGGTTTAGAGTTTAATCTTTATTTTTAACAAAGAAGCTCATATTTTCGACTTCATTCATGCAGTATTACTCATTACTGACACACATATACTGGAGCCAGAACTACTAGGAAAGAACAGACTCAGTAGGTAGTCAAAACTCAAGAGAGCAAAGTAGACATGCTTCTGCACATACTCAATTTAGGCTGTTGAGCTATATTCTGAAAATTACCTACCATCTATTTCTCCAGCATAGACTTCACCAAACATCATCCAGTAGGGCTGAAATACAATATCTCGCGCCAGCGTCCAAGAAGGAGGCTCCTCTGGTGAAAGAATTGCCTTTCGTGACACCCCAAAACTCAGCAGGACTATGGCCATCATGATCACAATATAGAACATGTTTCCTGTCTGGAAGACATGTTTATGTAAAAGAATTAGTTGTGCTAATTACATGTAAAAGAGACATTCATTTTAGGGAAGAGTTTGTTTTTACAAACCAGAATATAAAACCAGGGTTAATAATCTAATATGCTGGAGGAAATAAAAATATTTTATTTCTATGACCTGGACTACATAAGCATTTTATAGATGTTAAAATCATCCTAGAACAAAAAAGCCACCAGTCCTACTTGCTTCACATTTCCTTCTTAGATCTTAAGCAAGATATAAAAAATGCAGAGATCTTACAATAGTGATTTTGCTCAGTGGTGTTTCTTTCAATCTGAGAGCAAGGAACAGTGGTGAAAATTATTTTCCCTCCTAAACAATTACCATGAAAGACAGACTATAAATTTATTAAGAAGAGAGTTCTCAGTAACTGAGGCAAATTCAGTGGGAATCTTCACATGTCCCCCAAGACTAGACAGCTCAGCAGCAGTTCTTACAGCAAAAGAGAAACAAAATTAACTTTGATTTCACAGAAATTTCCCGGATACACTGGGATATAATTATTTGAATCAAAAAGTGAAATAATAATGAAACAGTTTCCAAGGGTTAGGGGAATAACCTGTCATAGTAAGCCTATCTCCAAGAGGCAGTGACTTTTCTTTCTCCTGTTACCAAGCTAGATCGGCAAACTAGCTCAAATGCAGCCCTTCTCTAAGGAATGAAGTGAAAATGGCTTCTGTGAATAAATCCATGAAATTAAAAAATTAAAGAAAAGTGTAATCTGATCATGGTCAACTCTCAAAAAGAAAAAAATCATCGTATTTTCAAATAATATATTCACTGTGGATTATTATTATTTTCTGTCACTTCTGAGATTCACATATTCCTGAAGGTGGATGCCTTAATTGCAGAAATATTGCTCCAAAGCAGTACTTACCATTTTCCCAATCATTGTCAGGTATGGGCCAGCATGCTGATTCACAGCAAAAAGATCAAGGAGCCGAGTATACCAAAATATAATATCCAAGCAGTAAAGGAGCCTCCCTGCAGTTTGAACAGGGGGGTTGGACCAGCGCAGACCAAAACCAATCATAAAAAGGATGATAGCTACAGAATCAGTAAAATTCCAGTATTCATAAATCCACACCTTCACCTTTTGGCAGAATTTTCTAGGTTCTGAGATAAATACCTGGGTAGAATTGGGGGGGAAAAAAACATTTAAAAATACCATAAAATGCCATTAAAATCACATATACATTATTTAACCTTTTCTGTCTGAATTATTTAATGATATTTGGAAATGAATCCTTTCCCTTCTTCTGTTTTTTTTTTCTTTTGTCTTAGGCCCATTTACTGCTCATTGCCACTCACCATCAATTGAGGTTTTTACTTAATCTATAGTGTCATATTGCTCAAGTATGCCACATCAAACGGAATAGCTCCTCCTGTAGAAAAAATGGATCCTGAACCTGAATCCATCCACTAAAGGGCACATACCTCCGTGGAAGAGAGCAGCCAGGAAAGAATTGTTATGCACAAATATTATTAGAAATTAACAAGCATTTTCTAGAGGGACGGTCATGCCCTGCAACGGCCTTTTCATTAACCCCTAGTAATGGAAAGTATCAGCCTGACCTTGCCACTGGGAAAATAACTAATGTCTTTTATTTCAGATCAAAAACACAAAGAAAGATCCTTGTATTCTGCCAAGGACAGGTTAAAAAAAGGAGCGCCAGCAACTAGCAAGGTAAAGAATGAAACGTTCACTCCTTGAACAGCAGGGTGCCCCAAAGGGATTTTAAGCTTCACTGAGCAAGCATGTGAAGTGGAATCCTTGGGAGGAGGCAAATAAAACCTCTGCACAATGCCACAAGTGAGGCCAATTATGCAGCTGTATGTGAGATCGCACTGATAAGTGCCAAGCAAAGGAGTAATTTTGAAACGTTATGCCCTAATCTTGCAAGAATTTATGCATATGAACACATTAATGTAAACAAGTGATCTAGACTAACTCACCTGAGTAACCAGTTGCAGGGCCTAAGGCTTTAACAATTATTTGATACAATCTAGAGAAACAGAGGTTTGCAGCTATATATAACAGGGCCCCCAGCAGTTAAGCAGCTGCATGGCTAAAACAGAGTGTCCTACAAAGTCTTTGTCAACAGACCAGAACTAGAACATGGACAAAGAAAATCAAGTAAAGACATCAATTTCAAAGCATCCAACCAATGATACTAGAAATAGAAACTGTTGTTTCTGCTGTCCCACCATCAAGATGGTACAAGAGCACAGCAGTGATATCAAAAGTGCACCTATTTTACATTTAACATTTTTCTCAGTTAGGAAATTCTAAAGTAAATATTTTCAGTTTATCTCATGCTGACACAGAAATTTCAAGTGCATCCAAGCTTTGAAATATTCCCAGTATTTTCACTGTCCCTTGAAATCCTTAGTCTCTCTCAAGCTAATTTCACAGTCTTCTGAGTGATCTGTATTTGCAGCATCCTTTGCTCAGAACTGTGGCTGGCTTTTTGTGGCAAGCTTTATTCCTCTGAAAGTACAATATTTTAAAAGTCATACAAAAGACAATTCACATTACTATATTTATTATGTGCTGATTCTACAGTGAAGGCATGTCAGAGCAGATATAATAATAGAGGAAATACATAGCTGCATTTGTCCCCAAACTCAGGTCTGGAGTGCACGTTGTGTCCAGAAGTTTGGGTCTAATTAACTGCAAATAATTGCAATAATTTTGATTGAAATGTAATTTTTTTGTGCTCAAAAATTCCAGCACTAAAGTTAAGTTATTTTTTTCCAAGAGCATTTATGGAAGGCTGGTTAGACTTGAGAGAGAGCCATAGATTGTTCTATGCAAAATATCTATTAATTCATAACAAGTTCTCACTCAAATTAAATATCTAAAGAAAAATAATATTACTAGAAGTGTAATAGTCCACTCAAGAAAATTAAGGACTAGGTGCCTACATCAAGATTCCAAATCTCAATGCAGCAGTCACCTACACATTGCCTACCAGCTCTACAGATAAAAGTAGAGAATTAAGGCCAAAATTTAAGATGTATCTTCAAGGCCCAATAACTGGTCTTCTCATAAAAGACTTCTAAAAAATAAATTCCCTGTACATTTCACTATGAAAATAATGCAGGATTTATCATTCTTTGGAGAGGTATTCCCTAGTTTATAATAAAGATGAGAAACGTGAATGGAAAAAGCTTACCTCCCTGACTTTTTCAATAGCAGTAGTGAAAATATAAATGATAACAAGCCACTCTTGCACACTTGGTCTGGGTTCCATCTTCACCAGCACAGTGTAAGTAAAGAGCATGAGGAATGCCAAGTATGACATCTGCAAAACACACAGTGTGTCATCCATACACATCTCAAACCTCAAACAAATTTCTGCAAACGTAACGGCTGATTGGCCTCACTACAGGTACTCAGACTACTGGGACTCTGACACATTTTTGAGTCCAGAATTTTTATTCCACTCCTCCAAACTTTTGCTTTGTTTTGTTGTTTTGTTTTGTTTTGTTATTATGGGCTTCTCCTTAAACATCATTGGAAATTGGTACTTTAGAGCTGAAAAAATAGGGAGGAGCAAAAGATAAACAATTGCAGCATATGTTTATCCTCATAAAAGAGACTGACTATTTTATCTTGGATGTTGGACTGGATGGTCTCCAGAGGTCCCTTCCAACACTAACTGTTCCATGATCTGCACACCATTCCTTGAATGCAAGGGCAGCCTTATGCTTAGTAACAAATCTCAGCCGTTATAAGTCAGTGCTCGTTAATAAGTGCCTTCCGAAACACAAAGATATCAGGTGGAAAATACGTATTTTGGATGTACAAGAACATGCTGTAAATGTATCCAACATAATAGGTTACAGCCTGTAAACACACCTAGCTAACAGAATAAAAGTTTATGTGCGTGGTGATCTGACCTAATGAACAGCCTGATCTTAAGCATCCTGAGCTCTACTGACACAGTTACTAAAACTGATTTATTTAATAAATGCACATTTCCTATAGCAAATGATCTCCTATAGGTAAATATCCACTTTTCCAGAGATAGTTCTTAAAGAAAGGAACACAAATATCAGTGAAGTATTAAAGTTATAGAAGGCCACCTTCAAATCTCTCTCAACCTTTGCAACTAATCACTGTAAAAATCTGTGATTGAGATTTTCTTTAGTTCCCTGAAATTTGTTTTCTGGGTTTTTGGGTTTGGGTTTCTTTGTGGTTTGTTTATTTATTTTTTTTTTTAGCTCAGTTGCATGATTTTAGCAGAATCTTTACACTTAATAGTCAGAGAAACATTCAAATAGCTTCCTACCGACACCCACCACTAAGAGACTGCAAATCCATACTAGAGAAAGTAAAAGCAGAATTAAGTGGCATTTGAAGGACCAAAGGAGGGGTTTGCCAATCCAAGTTCTAGAATGATGACTAACCGTGTGAAACCAGAACTTGACAATTGGTGCGTTGTAGAACTCATAGATTTTTCTAGCTCCAGACAGGTTTCCTTGTCTGCCATCTGCTTGGCTTTCATCAGACTTCTGAACAGCCTTTTCCACATCATAACCCTTCTTTAAAAGAAACAGCATCTTTAAAGTAAGAAATAATGGTTCATAATTGCAATGGCAGTGTTGTTTCAGAGGGAAGACAGACACAAATATGTAAACCTTGTTTTGAATGCACCAAGCATTACTGTAGCTTGGTTTTGTGTGGTTACAACCATTTCATTTGCAATAATCAACATGCACTGTGTGAAACATGCTATATATAAGGCACAGTTTCACTGTCTGTATATTTTTTAAATAGTGTTTTGTAAAAGAATATTTAATGAAAATCAGTAGCCTGGACTTTTGTCAAAGACTAATACATATAGTCAAAAGTTATCATTAAGCAGAACACGTGTAAGCACATTTCTTATCTGCCTCAAGGAGGGCTGCTCCCTTCCTGTACTAGCAACACGTGTGAGATTAGGAAGGACTTTCTCATTATGGTCAGTACAGAAGGGACACCCAGGACAAATGAAGTAACTTGTACCAAGTTCACCTAAGTCTGTATCCAAACTAGGGACCTAACCTATACTTCTGGAGAGAACAGGCCTCCAGCCATTTCATTCCACCTGATGAGCATCTTCTCACTCCTCAGAACCACACTGTGGTAAACAATCAGACTCTGGCACACAAATAACTGATCGTCAAGACTAACCAAAGTATCTTTAGAGCTGATTGGGCTCTGTTCACCATGATACCACAACTGGTGGAAGTCTTGAGACTGCGGCACGTGAGACATTTCTGCCTTGCTTTTAAACTCCAGCATCAGTATAGTGGGAGGCAGGAGAATACTCATAATGACCTAAAAAGAGAGCCATAAGATTAATTAAGCAGTGATAGCATAAATCTGAGGCCACCGTCAGCTGTACCTGGTGCCAGCACAAACCCAGTGCAATCCCACAGGCTGGGGAAGGAGCCACTGGTGCTGGAAATCTGTATGGTCTGATAGCCTCTGTGATTTGTGTTGCTCTTGTCTGATTTGTGGCTTTGAAGAGTGTCATTGCATCTGGGGATGTTTTCAACACTGCTCCCTGTGTCTGGAAAACATCCTTCCCACCAGCAGCTCTGCCAGGGAATAGGCAATGTGAGGAAGCAAGAACAGGTGAGGAAGGCCTGAAAAGTGCTGAGAGAATGGGAAGAGCAACCTAAGAATCCTTCCTCCTAATGTCATCCCACACATGCTTTTTGCACAAAATAAAACAGAAGCAAGTACTGTTTTCCCTCCCTCCCTTGTTTTTGTTTTCCTGATGTTCACGTTGCAACATATGCTTAAGCACAGTTGTCTGAATCTGCGTTAGGCATGTTCATAACCAAAAAAACCCACATAGTAAGCATCTAAAGAGCTCCCAAATCCTCAGAAAAAAATAGACCAATGCTACCTTAAACCAGGAGTTTTTCTGCGTCTTCAGGCGTCCCATCCACATGTCAGTCAGCAGCATTTGTGTGCACGTGTGGGACACAAACGGCCGCAGCCCCACAGACACTGCCAGCTTTAAGCAAGTTGAGTTGCTCCAATTCTTCAGTTCATAGGTCAGCAACTTCATGGCCATCTGCTCGTTTTGTTTGAATGCTTTGTCCAGCACATCTAAGGCAAGCTGCCCAAATTCCCTAAAGCAGAAAGGAATTAGCAGTCCATATAAGAGGGGTCAGTCCAAACTCAGAGTTATTGCTGAAAAGAGGTTCCTGTGAATACTCTGGTAACTAAAGTTCAGCTATCAATCTCAGTAAGCATGCCTTCTCTCATTTCCCCCATTGCTTTATTGATATACTTAGTGAAAAACAATTTGGGGTGCAAACCTAACTATTTAGTTGTAATTACAATGTTTAGGGCCATCCTGTTTTATCGTTTTTTGTTTGTTTTGCTCTTAATCTCACTCAGCGATCAAAGTTGTCCCTACAAAGTTCTTTGTATTTACTTCAACCAACAGATTCATCACCACTGTGGGCAAGCATTGCAGTCAGTTGTAAAAGCCTCTTCTCTTGGACTGACTTTAAAACACCTCTGCAGAGAAGACTCTTTAAGGAAGGTACATACCTTCCCTCAAATTAGGATTTGGAGCTGCATACAAAAGAACAAAGGACATTTCATTGCACCTGAATCTTAAGCATGAAATCTACAAAGCAGAAAATATATTACTAACAAGAAAAGTTACCAGGAAACACTAAATGGAAATTACAAACTCAAAGAAAATTCTTGGTCTACTTCCCTTTTAATTCCGGTATTCCCTTTCCCTTTTCATTCAGGTATTTCACTTTCCACTTAGTCTTACACAGAACAGTATTTAAACACTGATTTTGGTATGCTCATTACTGCTTGTTATAGATTCGAGCAGTCCAACACATAGGTGCCACATTAACAAATAACAAAACAAACTGAACTTTAACAAATTGAACTGGAAGAGAAGCTGCAAGGGAAATTTCTGCCTTTCACTAGACCATTTAGCAGATAATGGGCTATACATTAGTCACCTACATTTTCAAATAGGCGTCTAGGTAATATGCAAATAATTTTCCTTTAACTCTCCACTGCACTACGCAGCAGCACATAGATCCATTATGTAGTATCAATAGTGAGTATCTGAAAGCACTTTTTTAATACTCCATAGGCAATGGCATCACCAACATCACCAACTCTTAGCAGATTAGGGTAGTATTTAACCATTCTCAGCACCAGAGGACTTTAACGGAAATGAAGGGAGAACTCATACTTTGAATTCTTCTTGAGCTCTTCTGAGGTGTCATCCACCATGTTGCTCTGTTTAGCCTCATGTGCCATTGCTCTGTAGAGTTTACAAGCAACAACAGCTTTGACCATGGCTTCCTCTCCATGCTGCCAGAAAAACATAGCCATCTTCTGTCTTTTCATTAATACTGCCCAAACCAGGAGGTCATTATAGGGGTAGATGAAACCAGTTGACTCATAATTCTCTGTGTGGTTTATATCCTCTTTGGATTTCTTCTTATACTTTGGAAAAGGGCTGGATCTTTCCTATAATTTCATTTAAAAAAGCAACAAAAAAAAAGGAAAACAAAAGAAAAATAAAAAGAAGATCCCAGTGAATGGTTGAGGTTCTAAAACTGCATGCAAATCTGAATTGCAAGTAGCAAACTATTTGATAGCTATATATATGTGAGTCATAAACCACAGCTAGGACCACGTCCAGATTACTAATGCTGGTAATGTTAACAAAGGAAAAATACACCTTGCTCTGCATTCATGCCTTTCATAACTTCCCTTTCTATAGAGTTGGGCACTTTCCAAACCCCATGATACCATATGATTTTACTCTCTTTTTTGCATGTCTCACAATAGAAGAAAAAGTAAACAGACCAAAATACACCTTAGATACTTAAAGATTATTTTTGCTGTCTGTCACACTTGTAATGGAAACTTGCTATACATTCATAGCTGGGTATTTCTTGGTGAAAGGTACAGGAAAAAACGTCTTACTGATAAAAGTGAGGAAGTCTCAGTGCTGTCATAGGTTCATTTTGGCTCTGACAAATGCCAACATAGCCATCTAAAATCATTTTACTATATGTTTTGTCAGATAAATGGATGGGAGAATAGATGGATGGATGGATGGATGGATGGACAGATAGACATTAATGCCAATATTTGTCATTTTTTCTCTGAACGTACCTCTTCCTAACAGTCTTACTCTAGCACTTCAATAAGCAATCATGAGAAAGCATTAGGAAAATCAGAGAACTCATATATTTCTTCCAAATTCAGAAGAGTTTTCACGCATGCTTCATACTCAGAAATTTGGTGATATACATTTTAGTGAATTAAAGCCCTTAGCAACTAAAGGATGGAAGTTAAGAAACTGTCATGGAAACTGAGCTTGATTTCACCAACAAAATCACAAGATTTGTGCTTCATGAGCAGCGAACAGTAGAGCATTGTTTCCACCGCAATTTAAGTAGAATTATAAAAACTAAAATTTGTCAGTAAAGTTATTATCAGCCTGATATTTCCTAAGCAAAGTCTAGAATAAGCAATTATGTTACCTTGTATTTGTAAGGCTGTGCAGTTCTGAAGAACTGAGAATGCAAAGTACTTTCAGTGGATGCCATTCCACTATCCATCTGATTACTCTGATGAAAGGAATGAGACAGGCTTTGAGGCAAGCTGGAGACCACTCTCTAGATCCAAAGGCAAACCATAAAACATGTGGAGAGAAATGAAAATTAGAAATAAAGTTTGTTGGTACTCGCTGACTGCAATAGTGCACGTAGAAACTGATGTTATTCAAAAAACTAGTGAGTCGAAAATCACCATAGCTGCCACTGAAGCTTATACCATCAAGGAAAAAAATGGCCTGTGTCACATCTCAGTTAACAAACATATCTTTTTCTGAGTCTCTGAATTCAAAATAATGATTTTCCATGCATAGCATCCACGAATTGCAACAAACACGGTTGCAACAGATGGAATCACCCACTCTTCTGAGTGCTGACCTTCATAAAACATGCCATAAGCCATTTGAAAGACAGAACTTCCTGAGCCTTTTGCTGATAATTTCCTCTGAAGGATGGCACATCCAGCATCACTGTAAATTTTGTTCCGTTTTACCTAAGAGGGAAGAATGCTAACAGCTGAATCACTAATGCCCTTCCCAAAAATCCCTAGTTATATGATTATGTGGTTTCACCTATCCCTCTTAAGGTCATATTTCATTAGAAAAGGGAAAAAAGTGTTAGAACTGCTTGCATCTTTTTTATTAAGTATTGTGCTAAAAACTAGTGACACACAGAAAGCTCTTTCTCTCTGTTTCTATTCACTCCAAGTTACAGGTTTCATTATTTCGTCTCATTTTCCCCGATCATTATGAGGTTTTTCTCTTAGTCATGGAAACATTTCTTGGGGATGAGAGGGTTTTGTTGTTAGTTTTTTAACATATGGAAGTACTTAAAAGTCCAGTTCTACTCCAAAAATGGGGATCATTCTTATGCAGTAAATCTGCTCCTTCTGCAATATTGGGAATGATTTTCAGCTAATTTATTGAGAAGTTCAGGCTAGTTTTAAGCTACTGATTTTGGGAAACCAATAGGGAGAATGCTGACATGTCCAAGTCTACTTCAAGGCAAGTGGAATTTAGTATTTGCACAAGGTGGTTCAAGCTGCAAGAAGGAAATATGTAACAGTTTCCAAAAAGGGAAAATGGTGGTTGGCAAAATCTTGTCATTCCTTATTGATGGATGATAGACAAAACTCAACACAGATACTGGACACAAAGGTAAATTTACCGAACGAATAAATAATTTAACAGCCACCAATAGTCCTGGAGATTTGTCTCTTTTATTTGCAAGCTCTCCACAGTTCTCAAGCAGATAAGCATGACATACATTTAAATGATGCCCTTCAGACAAACCAGGATGACAACCTGAGCTATTTTCAGGTGTTACATTTTGGCTTTTCTTGATGACAACAGTTTTGGAAGAAGCTACCTTGTGTTTTCTGTAGAGATCGTTGTAAAGAATTCGGAAATGCTTCCTTGTGTAGCTGCTCCGATAAGCTTCACCAAGGAGGTACTCTATCACTAGGCCAATGTCAATCAGTGATATCTTGTAATCCAAAGAAAGGCTGTTCTGAAACACCAAAAGTCACAAACATTCCATGATGCTGTCATATGCAACATTCAACCATATCATAGCCCTCTTACTCTAAGAGAAAATCTGGAAAAGTGTGCATCTTTCGAGAAACTGTACACATTCATTACAGGCATGGAAGTCTTCTAGAAATGAGGAGAAAATGAGATGCCTGCAGTTCAGTGTACCACATTGCATATTTTACAATGCTTACGAGATCAGCTGCGTCCAACAGTGAGGGTAACTGTTCTTCAGGATAAGCACCAACAGCAGAGGTACGGATAAAAACCTCATAACAAGAGAAGACTAACATGAGATGATTAGGCTTTGATTAATTAAAATTGAAGTAGTAGTAGATGCATTTAGCTGAAGCAGAGTAACTCCTAGAGACTGGAAATATGCTGTTGAGCTGAAGCTCAAGACTGTCTTGACAACTAGGACAACAACAGTACGTGCCCTAGCTCTGAGTATCCCTCCACTTCTGCCTTAGCTACACTTACCTACACTGTCCTTCCAAGACCCAAGGCTTGTGACAAATTCTCTGCAAAATAGATTCTCTTCCATGCAGATTTTAAAAATTATTGATAAAACCTTAAACTGCAACTCTTGGAAGGGAAAAATGGGCCTGTACATAAATGGAGTCAGAGATGTTATGTATTCCTAGCAGCGTATGCCTTTCAGACTGTGAAAAGTCTTTTTCTTCATTGCACTGAGGGTGTTTTTTCAATAGACTTCAGTAGCAAGCCTCAGTACAGTCAGCTAAGGCCACATAGCCCCAGGTCACTGAGAGTCAGGCAAGTATTTTTGACTACCTAAGCTTGTAGAAACTTCTATCTGCACTAACCTTCATCTTTTATGCCATCAGAGCAGACTACTCTGAATTGATACACTGAAGTGTATCTTCATTCAAACATGCTCAAAGCTGGTCACAGTAGCAGAGAAAATATTCTGAAATCCAGGGTCACATCACTCTGTTGACTGTCCCTACTATAGTCTCACCATATTTAATCAGATTGCAGCTGCACAGCCCATTCAGGGAGCATTTATGTGAACTTACAGAAACTCAGGTGGAAAAGACTTTTCAGCATTTAGACCTGTTTGCAGATCCCAAGTCTAGCTTACACAAAGGCAGAGAAAGATTTGAAATTGTGGAGACATTTTTTACAGAGTTCCATTACTGTATATCAAGCACCAAAAGTTCCTCTTTAGATTACGCACTGGGTTTTCCCAAAGTGTCCTGAGATATATAAAGACAAATATGTATATGGACTTCAGGGAAGTGGTCATACCAGTCACTTCAATGAGGAAGAGAGTTTTGTCAGCCTGGAAAAGCTCAGTGTCTCTTCAAGATTTAGACCTTTCAACATATAGATATTCCAGATTTATAACATAAATTAGATCTTGAATATGTTCATCAGTATGGAAAAATATAGAAAATAGTTTGTTATGGAAACCAGGATACCCTGCATCTATTTTAAGAACCATAAATGGAGTTGACATGAAAGTCACCCACAATAATAAAATTATACCATGAATCCAACAGAACTCTGCAAACAGTCAAACTCACCATTTCATTTTATCTTAGCAATCACATCCTGGAAAGAGTTAGCCAATTAGTCAAGATTTGGATCTAGTAATCTCCTGTGTTGAAGTCTAGATGCATAAAGAATAGCCCATCCCTTCCTGGCTAAGCAGTGCTGTGAGGTACAACAGATAACAGATAAATTAATGATGTATCTAAATAATAAGGCTGCTACTAAATCACTTGTGGAACCAGTGCTCCATGCAGTAGTCATCCACTGCCACCTTCTGTTCTCCTAGGCAATGCAGCACATCCAAATATTATCTCTTGTCACAGTAACTTTTCATTGCTGCTCTAACAAGGAAAGACTTCTTTAACTTTGGGGAAAAAATAGAAAATCTTAAAGCAAATTTACTGCACTAAATCTTAAAGCATAATTACTGCACTAATTCACTAAGTCTTTTGTACAATTACTTCAATATGTCAATTTAATAATGTGAGAAAGAGAGTCTGATCTGGATGAACTGCCTGGCTTTGAAATTAAGGTACAGGACCCTTGGGAGCCTCAGCAGCAGTATGTTGGTTAATTGCTTAGTGGGTCAGTGGAATTGGGATGAAACCATTTAGCAGATACAGGACTGTAGTAATGAAGCTGTCACTTCTGCTACCAAAATTCCCCTGTATTATCTAATAGCAGCTTGCCGGTGGACACTGAAGTATTAATCTAGCATTTTTGGTCCTTAGCCTTTCTTATGTCTATTACCTGCTTCACATCTTGAACCAGATGGTGTAAAAGTAGATTTGATGGTCCTTGTTTCTGTGGTGTGAATAGAAAAAACAATGAACAGACATGTCACTGTACACTAGAAAATCAATACAGTATAAGAAATCAGCTTTAAAAAATCTATAAATTACTGTGATTCAAACTCTCCCCATTCTACCCATAAATATTTTCAAAATTATTTCAACTTCAATCTGCAACATTTCTACTACCTTAAATCTTGACTTATTCTAGAAAGAAGCTGATATAGCTTTGGTCTAAACAACAAATCATTTTCAGCAAGGTAAGTGTGTATTACACATCAGATTAAAATCTGAACATATTTCTCATCAGCTTCCAATGAGTAGTCAACCTAATTCATGACAGTGAATCAAAAATAGCAACCTGGTACACCATTCCCAAATCCCCACATTACAATCAAGAATAACCAAACCCATTAATTTTTCTTTTTGTTTATTTTTTTCAAAAATCCTTCATAAAAACATTGCCTAATCATCACACCCCTTAAGCAGAACAGTATTGTTTCCAGGCTTTCATATCTAAAGTGGTACACTGGGATTTCAAATACTCACAGTATTGTAGAGTTCTTCCAAACGAGATATGGTAAGAAAACGGTGCATGTTCACTCCGTGTTCTATTAATAGTTTAACAAAATCCACACGATCCATGACTAAAGCATCCAGCATTGCCTGTTCCAAGGCTCCAACCTCCAAATGAACAGAGTGGAAGGAAAATATTAGAAAATTACTTTTGGAAATAAATAAACCTTCCTGGAGCTAGTAATCTCTCCACCACACTGATTTGTCTCTATGCATATTTAAAGTGCAAGCACAAAAGAAAAATATGCTGGAAGAAACATTAGTGTCGAAAGCCAATAGAGGGGAAGGAAAACAGTTTCCATAAACGCAACATCTACAGAGACTTCTATAAATGTTACAACTGGACTCTGATAATACATTCTCTACTCTGTAATTCACTTCAGAAAATAAAGTATGATAATGCAGGGCATCGAGGGAAGTCTTTTTTTTTCTTTTACACATGAAAAAAGCTATTTCAAAGTACCATAGAGAAGTCTCTATAGGACTGCAAGTTCTTTAAAGCAAGCTTTTTTTCAAATATGAGAGAGAATGTGTGTTAGAATAAACTCTCTCAAAGGAAGCATGAAGCAGAGATCTACCTACAAGCAGAGCCCAAATGGTGGGAGCACTCTAATCATGGCATTTGAACAGAGCTCAGCAGGGCTTATACATGCAAAATGACAAAGGAATTAGACATATGAGGTTCATATAAATCCATAGAAAGTTTTTCTACAGAAACACTTATGCACTTGAAATGCAATGGGGTGAGCAGAATGAGGAGGCTGGAACACTAATGGGGCAGGCGCTAGTGCTAACTTGAAAACAGTGCATTCCATGTCTATATCGAGGTTTGACAGAAATTATGCTAAAAGATGACCATTAAATGTTACAGAATTCTTACACATAAGAAGAAAACTTTCGCACTGATTCTAAATCATTGGGTTTTCTTTCAGAAATATCGGAGACTGATTTGGCCATTCTTGCATTAAATTTCTTCTAACAGTCCTGAGGCTGGCAGCGTGTCTGAAGAGATCAGCAGGCCTTTGGTAATGATTAGAATGGTATTCTATGGTATTTGAGGTAGAGTTGACCTCTAAACAGAAACACGGCCACAGCTGGTTATAACCTTTACCTTCTAAATTTCTAAGACTAGAGTCTCTTAGAAATGGCCATGATACATGAATGATTGTACATATTTTACTTGAAACACTTAAATAGACAGAAACACTACAAGAGTCTACAGACAATCACCTGAAAACTGCTCCTTAAATATGTGACTCAAATGCTGAACACACAACCACAATAATGCTGAAGAAGCTGTAGCCCCTGGCAATTGCAGGTCTGGCAATACCTGACAGTCAGAGGGTTGCTTCACTTTAATTAAGAAAACAACTAAGTTAAAGGCAAGCTTTAAAACCATCCTTGCACATTTTCTATTTTTTTCCTTTTCAGTGCACAAAAAAAAATAGTTTGGGTTTTTTTTCCTTGCTTAGAAAGGAAGAATATTCAGGAGTATATCTCATCCTAATCTTTGCTTGGAGAAACAGCAAGAGATGTGAGGCTTGTTTATTATGAGATCTTTAAATCTTACTTGAAGGAGAGAACACAGTTATTATTTGACAATGGCTTTTCGTTCAAAATAGTGCTGAATGTTGTACTGAAACAGATATGAACAGATACATCTATTTTTTTTCCAAATATATCAAAAGCTGAGGAATGAGAGTAGGAAAACTGCCAGTGGATCTGTAAGGACAGAGGATGACTAGGTATAAAAGAAACACTTAAGGCTATTGTAGACATAGCAAACTAATTTGTTGCCTTATTGCTTACTACAGAACAGGATGGGAAAATCCTGTATCAAATTTGTTCTTTATGGCAGAAAAATCTGAAGAACTGTGTCAAATCGAAGTATCAGTAGAAAAGATTATAGAAACCATCCATAAAGTGGCAGTGGTAAATTGACAGGACTCTGTGGTATTCACCTAAGAGCTTCCAGAGAACTGAAGTACAGCTGAAATCAGCCCCTCTAATAGAAGATATGAAACATTCATATCGTTAAAAAAAACAAGTTGTCAAAGTATGAACACCGTTGATACAGAACTTCGTAAGAACAAATATAACAAAAGCACAATAATAACAACATTAAAAAATACAGCAGAATAAGTGGAAGCAAGCTAGTGACTTGCTGAAGTAGACTGGTAGACTGGAATCAGAACTCCATCAGCTTTTCAGCAGTTACAGTCAGAAAAAAGTTTTAGTGGACCTATCTTCTGCATTTATGAATATAAACTGCATATAAGTTAGAAATATGTAAAAAAGGCATACAGCCTTTTAGAATTTATCCTTAGGTTAATATAGAGCAATCTGTAAAATAACAGTTTTTCACTAAATATTTAAGTGAGAATATTGAGTTCTGATCTTCTTATTACAAAAGATTACTTTTTCATCTGAAAATTCAAGTACGCAAAACAGTAGGAAATATTGTCAGAAATATGGAAAAAACTGAATTTATGTTCACCTTGGAAAAGCCAGGAGTAAAGAGGCTGAACTACTCAACAGTTCCCTAAGCTCTTCTGTGTTGAAGAGGTGGGGATCAGGAAAATGTTATTATTTCCCCCACACACAGAATCAGAGAATCACTTGGCTAGGAAAAGATCTTTAGATCATCAAGTCAATCAGCAAAGCTAGTACTGACAAGTCCACCACTAAACCCTGTCCCTAATTGCCATATCTGTGACATCTTTTAAGTAGTTCTGTGGTTGATTACTCAACACATGCCTGAGAAGCCTGTTCCAATGGTTGATATCACTTCTCATTAATAAATTTTTCTTAATATCTGATCTTTAATTCATGGATATTTAATTGAAGACATTCCAAGTCCTCCATATATTCAGACTTATTTATCACAAAAAATGTGGTGATTAAGAAAATAAAGTCTCTCATTGCAGCGAACAACCAGCTATGGCCACTCAAATATATATACAACTGCCTTTTTTTTTCAAAATTTACATTTTAAAGAAGAAAACACACTTGGGACTGAAAAAAATAAATCTTGTCATTCTTGGCAGGGAATTAAGGAGTACTTCTGCAAAGTACTTCTTGGATCATTTTATTTCTTGAAGAAAATATGAATCATATAACAAATGAGAAAAATGTGTTGAGGTACATAGAGTTTTATATTTGTCATCTACAAAAACCTTATGTACACAAAAAGCTCATTTATGGAGGGTTATAATTAAATACTGGATTACCTACCAAAACTTGAAATCCATAATTTAAATTTAATTAATTTATTTAATTTATTTATTTAATTGCTACTGTATGTTCTTTCACACACATATAGCTAATGAAGGTCTGAATAATGGCTTGCCTTCCAAAAGGACCTAAAGAATGCACTCAGCTCTCCCAAAAGACTGTCCTGATAAGCCACCACAACAGAACCTGAGATAAGCACAGATACTGCAGTAGGAAGGAGTTAATTCCAGGCCTAATGGAGGTAAAGGTTTGGTTAGCATTTACCACCATTTGGTTAGCAAACTTTACCACTGTGGCAAACTGTGAGAAAAGAAGCAAGTGCTTATCCACATGCCAACTCAAGTTATAGGAATGGGATTTCCCACAAGGAAAGAGCACATCCGGTGAGTACCCAGGACTTAGATTGTATAAAAGTGGCAGCTCCAGAAGAGCAACTCAGAACCTCACCTCTGAAAACCAGGGTGAAAAAGAACCAACAGGACGCTGCAGGAATCCATGTGGTGGACTCTTTTATTTAACCTCTCTCTCTCCCCTCTTCTCATACCCACTGTTATTTACTGTTGAAAAAAAATCTCTGCTGTTGACTTCACATATGGTCTCTTTTACACCTTAAGTTGAGCAGAGACATCTCCTATAATTGGATCACAACTCTCTTATTGCAGCTATTTCTAAGAAACAATATCTAAAATAATGGAGCTACTATTTTTTTGCCTGGTGACTTACACTGGGACATCTGTATTTCTGTCTAGAGCTAGGAAAACAGATGCAACATCCCTTTGGAGTTGTCTTAGGTTGCAATACAAAATGTGACCAAAAGTACATATTCTATCACCATCTGCTGAAACCAGGTGGGGCAGTGATCCTCATCTCTGTGGGATATAGTCTCTGCTAATGGGCCATCTTTAAAACCAGTGGGACAGTGCTCTTTATCTTTTCCACAATCCATCCTCCCTCCAGGAAGATATCATCTGCTGCTGGCCCATTAAGTCCCACTGTA
>JAODKT010001744.1:49989506-50000179 GCA_027576195.1 Cossypha heuglini
AGGGGGTTTACATTCTCCATTTCAAAGAGAAGCTCCTGCCTTTCTTGGCAGACACTTAGCCTCCAAACCGGGACAGGAGTTAATATCTTTGGAGAAAAGAGTATTCTAAGCTACAATGAAACGTCCCTAATCACCACTGATTGCCAACACAGGCTTGAAAAATACATATCCAGAATTATCACTGAAACTACTTAGAAAAGCTCACAGCAAACCAACAGGAATTTTAGATATCATCTCTTCTCTGGGAAACCTAATGTGATCTGATGCACTGTGTAGTTGAATACTTCACTATTTTAAGGATAATGACCCTCCAAAATCAAAACAGATTACAGAAGGCAGAGTCCAATCATCAAACTATTCCTTAATTAAAGCTTGACAAATGCAAATCATGAAAAATCAGTCATCACAATAAAATGTAAAGACATGGTGAAAAAGAGCAGGTAATAGTACCTTCCAGTGTTGTCCATAAACAAGTATGTGTTTCTTGGCAATATCTAGCTGGTTCCAGGCCAATGCCAAATCTAGCTGATCTGAAGCAGACATATTCGTACCTAGGAGGCAGGTAAGGGATCTATCAGTTTTCACACATTTATGTTACACCCTTACTTTGAAAAGGTAAGTCAGTGAGGCTGTATGCCAGATAAAACCAGGTGGTGTTTTTCACTACCTTTCAAGAGTGCCGTCAGAATTGCCAAATCAATGTCCTGCTCATCTTCTGACTCCGCATCAAACACGGTGATCTGTTAGAATTGCAGAAGTACACTATTTGAGGTGAGGCAGAGAAGTCTGCAGTTATTTCTTCTTTGTATGGGCTGTGGTAGATTAAATCATACACATTTCAAAACAAACAATGGCGAGGGTGCAGACACAATTTCCCTTTGTTTCAGACAGAAAGTGCACCATTTAATTTTTAACGCAATGGCAACCCAGGAAAACTGGAATAAACCTACTGCATGAGCCTACATGAGCCTGCTTCCTTTTGATTAACCTTTAAACCTGAGAAACATAAAAATGCAACTTTGTTGATATTCACTCAGTTTTCAACTAGAAAACAAACACTCAATAACGTAAAACAAAAAAAATTAAAAATGTGTTGGGTAGTTTCCATTTTAGTGATGATTAGTACAATTATCATTACTTGCCTATATACTAAGAACTCCATCATATATGAAAAGTTGTGACAAACTGGCTGAGTAACTGGAAAAGGGGAAACATAACTACCACTTTTAAAAAGGCTAAAAAGAAAGACCTGGGAAACTACAAGCCAATCAGTTTCAGCACAATCATGGAAAAGACCCTCCTAGAAACTATGCTAAGGCACATGGAAAATAAGAGGGCGATTGGTGACAGGCAATATGATTTACTCAAGTGCATGGCCAGCAGCTGCAGGGAGGGAGGAGATTTCCAGTCACTAGCAGTGTTTCAGAGATAGGTTCTAGCACAATTCTCTTCTAAGTAGAAGAATGGAAGGAAAGCTTTCTAAATTATGATTAAGACTTTACTAGAGAAGAAAAATACAGGAATTACTTGATCTTTCTTGTGAAAATGAAGATATTTGGTCTTTTACTAAAATCAGAAAAGCTCTCATTTCATAAACAATGGCTGAAACTGAAACTTGAGAAGTTAAGTAAACAGGTTAGGTAGAGCTACTCAATATAGAAACTGGCAGACACATTTGTGTTATCTTTATATAAGATATAACATCTGTGCACACACCAACCCACCAGAGAAAGAGCAAAAAAAGTAACAGGAAATGAAAACTTCCTAAACTCAGCACATGAACCCTACTCACAGACTCTCTGTGTTTCATGCATTCCATCAAAACATGAAATAGACGACTAGACTGTTTCTGTTCCAATCTAAATACATTCTGAATCATCATTAAGATCTCCTCCTTCACCTGAGGGCACAGATCCCTGAAAGACAGACATGTAATCAATGACAATTTTATTTTAGATACTTCGTACCCACCCAAATGACACTTCAGAAAAGATGAAACATCGCACAAATTTATTTTCTTTTTCTAATTCTCTGTTGACCCAATCCTTCTTTCAACACAAAGCAAAGTTATCCCATAGCATAAATTATTAATCTCATATGCATTTGTCCTGACATACGAATTTACTATTGGAAACACAACACATAAGTAAGTTAACAATTTTCAAAGGATTTTCTGTGAACGTAGAGCTATATATCACTGGAAGTAATTTTTTTTTCTTTCAATAAAGAAAGAAAAACTGGCATAAAATGAAATTCCTTTCTATTTGTCCATTAGGCTTCATATCTCCGTTTTTTTCTTTGTCCTTTTGTTAACCTTTCCATTCATTTTTTCTTTTTTTTTCTTAATTGAAGGATTTTTGTTAAAATATCACAAATATTGGGGAAAAGCAAGTGAAGAAAAAGTTCTCGAACAACACATTAAGGGAAAATACCATATATCCAAAAGTATATTCAGAAAACACAATAAGTAAACAATTAGGACATAAAATTTATTAGTTTATTTTCTTAAATGGGAGTGACCTCAGGGCACCACTTTAGAATTTGATTTTTTTTTATCTAGAAAGCTCTTTGACTTTGAAAAACTTCCACATATAATATTAATTGGCTATACAAACATATATTTTATGTCCAGTTTGAATGCAAAATTTTCACCAAGGTAGGTTCAAAAGAGCCTGCAGCTGAGACTGGACTGGTGGTACATAGACACCTTGACAAGGACGCCAAATATGGGCTACCAGTGAGTAACCCAAAGCCAAAGATGAGAAAACTTAGTCTTCCTTCTACTGCAGCCTGAGGCTCCTACAGCAGTGAACCGCAGCTCGAATCTCAAAAGTTTTGTACAATCCAAATCCAAGTCTGCATACAAAATATTGGTAGCTGGAGACATGGCTTGAGCTGAAACAATAGCGAATACTCTGGCAGTCATCCATGAGTGTCTCTCACCAAAGGTAAGAAATCTCGTAACTGAGAGTAGCTACTTGTAGTTTTCCCTCTTCAAAAAACTGTAGTAAATTGGGCAGAATAATTATTTCAGCACTAGTTTGAGGTAGGGAAGAAAGGAACTCCATTCTCCCATCACAGAAGTTAAAGCTGGCAAAAACCAGAGTGGTATCATCACTAGAAGCATTAGAAATTGTCTCAGCAGTTTTGAGATGGCTTTGTAGGTGTCTGCCCACACCTGCAGACCAAGGAGGAGGAGCATTATGGCACTACTCACCCCGTATCACTTGTGTGCTTGTGGGTAAATGCCAGGATGTCTGCAGCTCTGCCAGTGCCCTCATAGACCACCACTGGGACAGCTGGGCTGGCCCTCACGTACTCACACACCATCAGGATCACACTGGGACCTCCTTCCAGCACCAGCCCCACTGTGGGAACACCTTGGCCCGTTCCTGTTTCAAAACACACCTAACCAGTTACAAACAGACCTCAGTCACACACAAAAATCAAAACATCCTGGAAATAAGTACTTACATGTGGTTCAAAGGAAAGGAAATCATTCCTTCACCTTACATCGTTCCTTATATTAAAACTTTTCAGAAAAGATTTTTCAGAAAATTTCTTCAACCAGATCAAAAAAGACCATGAAAAATTACTGAAAAAACTATAAGCATCAGGAAGAAAACACATCTTTCTAAATATCCCTCTTCCCTTTATAATAGTTGTCACATGCAAGGACATTTGCAACATATTCAATATCCATGTATTTACCTACACACATAGGAAAGCAATCTCAGTCTTCAGAGCTCTTTCAAGTATTACAGCAGCAGGGCAGGATTTTTTAAAAAAACAGAAATTAATTTCAAGTACAATGCAATAGAAATGAAAGCCTGACTTGCAAAAGCTCATACTAAGAAAATGTAAGTCTGACTAAGAAGGTCTATACATGAACGTCTTAAAAACTGGGTTAGTTTCTAAGTTTGTCAATCCTATAATGTGAGCAGATAAAGGAAGCAACATCAACATCATAACACTAATGCTTTTTCAATATACCTCAAGATTTGAATGACTAGGAAAGAGTGAACTTCCACAAATAATTTTTACAATCTAGTGCATAAAAGGCAATAATTGTCTGTGTAATAAATCTTTATTTAATTATTTATTTAAGTCATTTAATCTTTAAATAAATGATGGATGTTATGCTATCTGTTAAACACTAAAGGTTTTACTTTTGCTACCACTCTTTGTTGCTGTACTTGAGGATGTCACAGGCTTACAGTAGAGAAGAGTCATGAGGGCAAAAGTAGTTAACATGGTAAAAAGGATTTTCATTCCTCTGAATGTAACAGTCATTCCATCTCATAAAATGCTAGGGGAATATCTAGTGGTGAAATAGCGACCACATAAAACTATGAAGTAGAAAATGCTCAATATTTACTAAATAATCTGAGTAATTTTGATGTCTCTACAACTGAGAAACCCATATGTGAGCTCATCTAAATTCATAATGCCTTGTAAAAATGTTGTCATTTCCATTTTCCTGAGTTTTAGACTTCAAGATACATGCAATTAATTTGACACATTTGACCTCCATGAAAGCTATGACAAATCAAGATGTACAGTAACATGAAATGTCAAGTACCTCCTCAACTTTTAGGATAGGTTTTTCTGTCGTAAAGCAGACCACAGCAATACTCACTTGTGTGTATTTTTTGAAGTGATATGTACTTCTCCAAATTCCTCCTGAGCATCATTTCATTCCCATACTTGCCTACTGTCCCATCATCTGCCATTAGAAAATGAGAATGCATGCTGTTGAGCGTACTCAGCTTGCTGAGAGGGTTACCAAGAGTCTGGTACAGGCAAACTACCTGAGAAAACCAAAATAAAAATGTCCTCAAAGAAACCAAGAAAATATCACCATTTATGTCCCCTCACTTGTATTTCTTCACTACAATATGGCTGCTTGAAATTCTCCATCATGCTTTATGAGCTACTCAAATGTTTGATTCTTAGCATTTGACTCTTAACAGCAACAAACCCAATATTAATACCTCAGAAAACACTTCTGATTAGGTTTGCAATCCTTAGAGTCACTGCCTGACATTCTTTGCAGCAGCTGGAGCACCATGACATAGCTTCCCTGGGTTGTATTCCCATCAAAAATATGTGAGCTAAATTTATCAGGAATGATTTCACCTTACTGCTTCAGTAGTACACTTTAGACACTTGACTAGATTATGCCTTCACATAGAGTCATAGTTTGTGACTATAAAATAGACTTTGAATAAAATAATACACATATTAATAGCATATTTGTGTACATTACTAACCTAACTGTTCATTCTGAATCTCAATATAGAAAAACATAATTTACAACACAAGAGAGTTGCCTACATAATTGCAAAATTTAAAAAAGGAATGGCAATTTCCTGTAAGAGAAGTATTTTAAAGTTATTCATTTATACATGAAAAACAAATTACAGTGTCTCAACATGTCACAAAATTCTTTGTTGAGTAAAACCTAAGCCTCTGTTTTAGGGAGAAAAAAACCAAACTAGTGAAGTTAATCTAGAAGAAAATCAAGTAAGCAAGAAAACTCTAACATAACATGAAGGCTTTTGTTATTAAAATGCATCCAACTCACATCTTTTCCAATGAGATCCCTCTGATTCTCAATGATACCCCATGGAGGAATCCCAATAGCACAGATCTTTCTCAGGTGTGGTGAGGCACGGCCTTTCAGTGCATCCCCCACATGCCTGGACACTCCTAAACAGATAATCAAATGATAATTTTTCTTCTGTATTCAGACACCTGCTAGAGGACACCAAGAAAGGTTTTGCACCACTTAATTTGTACTGTAGTTATGTTTCATTCAAAATCAAAACATCATACCCCGTTTGTGTATTTGATGTACACTTCACAGCTCAGGTGCAATGTACCACTGCTTCAAACTCAGCACATGTTTCTAATTAATAACATTCTTACATGTTGCTAATGGTGCTTTTCACATCCATAAAACTTAACTAGTTGCATAAATGCTCAGGACAGTTCTCCTGTAAGATCATCAGATTGAATAACAGCTAAAGAAGCAAAACTTTCAGTTCCTGTTTACTGATCCCTGTGAGTTTTTGCGAGTAGTCTAAAGGGACTTTCAGCTACTAATAGGCTAATTAATGGATTACCCTGATTCAAAACTTTATCAATTATAAAACACGAGTTAAATTGAGCTTTGAAAATTGTTTCAAAAATACTAACCATAGTCCACAGAAATGAAATATTTTAATGAAGCAGATAAATTTACCGCAGATGAGTTCTGGCTATAATGCAGTGCTTCTTATTACATGCAGAATACTTTGCTCCTTAATTAAAATATTCAGAATGCCTGTCAACAGTAAACAAACATGATCCCACTGTGTGAATTATGCACTGCTCCTTATATAAAAATGGCTTCATTTTGTATTAACGCATCACCAGTTTTCAAAGAATTGCACTCTATTTGACCTGAATGTACATGCGTTATGCAGAGGAAAAACACCAAAATGAAATGTGAAAAAAAGAAAAATAATTACACTACCGCTGTTGATGCCTTCTGTAATTATCCATGCCCCTGTAGACTCAGCTGCCTTCACCAGCCCTTTGCTGAAAACCTGCTTGACTTTTGAGGGAAGCTTGAAATTTTGAATGCCTCCGTGAACAGAGATCACTAGCTTTGGCAATTCCATCTGCCATTCTTTAACCATCAGATGCAACAGCTGATCCAAATTGCTATCATAAGAAAGTCTAATATACTGAAAAGGAAAATAATGCGTAAAATAAACATCTTTTAAATACTTCATGAGAAGAAACTGCAACACATTATAAAGTTCTAAGCACTAATGTCCTGCAGAGCTTGATTAGAGCTGCCATAGGACCCTAACAGGATAGCACAAAAATTTACGTGAGCAAGATAGACAGCCTATCCCTAATCACAGTGAAGTCAAACATAAAAATATACACACCTTTTAATCTGGTTTACTGTTAGATTCCCCTGCCCTCTTAAGACAATGAATCTGATATTCACCCAATCCAACTTTTGCCTTTTCTTATGCTGAAATTACAAAAATAATTCAGCCATATAAAAACAGCACCTATTACCTTAGCATGGTAAGTGTGGTCTCCATCTTGAAAATTGATAGTACCAAATGCATCTGTGGGACTCATCTTGGTGTGTTTTTGCACAGACCACTCTCCACCATCACTCTGTGAACCAGCCTGATAAACAGGCCAGCTGCATTCTATTCCTGGGTGTTCTCCAATCAGCCGGCCACAGCAACATCTCACATTAAAAACACAGAAATTATTTTATATCAAACTCACTTGCATACAAGTTTAGGATCTATGAGTGACTAGCCCTAACTTCTTGCAAAGAAAAATACTGCAGTTGTCTCACATGGAATGCAGTAAAAATTAACCACGTTGAAAAAAATTGCAGCAATAGCAAAATAACATGAATTATAAATTATGTTATTTGGATATAGAATTTGTTCTCTACCTGAGGAAACTAGTAACAGTTGGGGAGGTTGGACTAGATAGTCTTCAAAGATTCCTTCCAATCCAAGCTATGCTGTGATTCCATGTGATTCTGTAACCGTTTGAGGGTCCCATACAGAAATTCTGACCTGAGTAATACAGCTTTATGTTCCAGTTCAGAGGAATGTTGTAGGACACTGAAGTTTGCTATGAGTATTACCACTGATTATTCTAAGGACCAAGGACAGATCTAGGAGTTATCCTCAACAATCAGGAGGAGAATTTCAGAGTGATCTTTATATTTACCCTTAGAAACTAGCAAAGTTCATATACAAATAGATGGATTGGAGTGCAGTATTGAGGAAGATTGTCATGGTTTGGGTATGACACTCCTCAGTTTAATGCTCCCACTGTGACTCTCCAAATCACACACCACTCTCTTGCTCATCCCTTTCCTTTCCCTTCTCCCTGCAGTGCACTAGAGAGAAGAATTGGAGGCACAAAAGATGAAGATCGCAGAACAAGATACAACAATTTGCTGGAAACACCAACGAAATAAGAGAACAAACACTAACAGCAACAGTACTAATAACAGACGGCACAAGAAATGAACATTTCACACAGAAACCCCTTAACAATAGACAATACCTAACCACTCCCTCAGTCACTCTATGCCAACCCAGAAGGGGCCGTTTCAGCACATGGTACGACTCTTGGGAATAGTCCTGTCGGGGCCAGGAGTTGGACTCAACACTTACTGTGGATCCCTTCCAACTCGGCATATTCTGTCTTTCTCCCTGGAAGAGGCTCTCTTTCCGTCTCTCCCAGCAGTGATGTGAGGTGGTAGAGAATAACCCCTAGGTCCTAGCCATGCCCCCTCCTGGCTATTGCAAAAAATAACCCTGTCCTGGCTGGAATGAGGACATTTTTCACCCCTTATTCTTTATCATCTACCTCATGACCAAATCATACACCTTCCAATTACACACATACACCCATACACACACACACACACACACACACACACACACACGTACACACACAAGCTTAGGTATCATAATCAATGGCCATTCCTCCAAGACATCTGTCGAGCTCATTGAGTCCATGACTGTGAGTTCTGTCTGTCCTAGATGTCTTCCAGGACAGGAGGGCTGGTGTGCTGTCCGGGGATTGCAAGCCACATCATGAACTCATATCTGGTGTATCTGGAGCAGTCCATACTCACTGACCATAGTAGTTACGGCACAAAGTGGCAGGGTCCTTCAATAACCAACAATGCACACACATTGCATACTACAGACTGTTCTCACTCAAAAATCAAATCCCCCTCAGGTACACATTGTGTTTCCCCGTTCATCTTCATTACCCACCAAGTGCACCCAGTGACTGAGCCAAAAACAATCCCATGGATGGGGTTTGGCTTTGCTTGAGGAAGGACTAATCTAAATGGATTTCCCAAACATATTCCTCATATGTACCATAGCGACTTTATCCTTCTCTCCCCTTCTACAGTACATGAAGGTCTTGATTGGTCAGGGCAAGCTCAATTGGCAGAGTCTCTGGTATTAGCCAACCAGATGACCTTCTTAAATGCAGATCCCAATGCTTGAAGGTCCAGCCACCACTGATTTCAGTGTGGTTTTAACAGTCCATTGTCCCATCAAATTTCCCAGAGGTTGGTGCATGACAGGGAATATGATAACCATGCAATACAGTGCTCTCTGGACCAGAGGTCTATGGAATTGATCTGCCAGGCCTCTCTGTATTTATATTTTAACCATCCTCCCCCATACCACAGGGATTTTACCCACTTGGCCTGCTTGATCCCAGTGCATGTTTCACAGTTACAGATCACTTGGGAAACAGTGTCCATGGTTAAGTCCGCTCCTCTATCACGAGCCCATCTGTATGTTGCATCTCTTCCCTGATGACCTGAGGTGTCAGGGGCTCAATGAGCCAGAAATAATCCACCACTGTGTTGCCAATCCAGGTCCACCCAAGACACTTCAATCTTGGCAGCCCAATCCACCAGTCCATTGTTGTGTCTTTAGCAGCCCAACTCCTGGGTGTGTGGATCTACATGATGTGCTTTTACAGCCAGCTTCTCTACGGCACTGATGTCTTCCCACAGCAGCCCAGATGGGTATACCTCTGCACTGTCTATTTGGTTTTTTCCACCACTCGAGCCACCCCTACAGAGCATTTGCTACCATTCATGAGTCAATATAGAGGTAGAGCACTGGCCATTCCTCTTGTTCAGTGATATCTAAAGCCAGCTGGATGGCTTTCAGCTCTGCACCTGACTTGATGCACCTTGTCTCTCCACAGCTTCTGCAACTTGCTATATGGGACTTCAATACAGCAGCTTCTCATTTTTGAGGTGCCCCGCCAAAACAGCAGGAGGAATCAACGAAGAATGTGTATAACTTTTCATTTTATGGTAACTCATTATCTGGTGGGACCTCCTCAGGACATGTCACCTCCTATTTGTCCTTTCCTGAGAAATATCTGAAATTTTTGTCTCTGGGCCAGTTCCTGATCCCTGGGTAATTGGGGTTTCTTCTTCAAGCTCGCTGTGTCATCATAGCTCACATCACAACATGTTACACTCCCCTTGCTCTGTAAAACATCAGGGACTCTGTAAAACATGATGTGTGGCAGGGACTCTCCCTTTGAACATCCAGCCCAGTACTGGCATTTGGGGTGCCAGGAGGAGCTGTGCTATGGTACCAAAAACTTCTGAAGCAGCTCAAACTCCTTCATAAGATGCCAGGATGTCCTTTTCAATTGCGGTGTGGCAGACCTCAGATCCTTTGTATCCCTGTCCTGCTTTTGTCTAGGACAGGGTTAGTTTCTTGCACTGGCTGGGATGGGGCATGGCTAGGGCCCAGGTGTTATTCTTTACAAGCTCACATCATGGCTGGAGGCAGAGGTAAGGGTGTCTCTCTCTCTTGTGGGGAAAAGGGTTTGTTTCTTGTTGGATAAGTGTAGTGGAGGGAGCTGGTTTCAAGCCAGAGACAATTAACCCTGTCCTAGCCAGAAACAGGACAGAAAGATA
The DNA here is from genome assembly GCA_027576195.1 of Cossypha heuglini. Lineage (NCBI taxonomy): Eukaryota > Metazoa > Chordata > Aves > Passeriformes > Muscicapidae > Cossypha > Cossypha heuglini. The sequence goes on from JAODKT010001744.1 coordinate 50,000,020, forward strand.
CCAGAAACTCAGTTAGCATTAAAGGTTTCAATCTGGAATAATAACCCAGATTCTAAATTCAATCATTACTCTCACACAGGCTTCAACAGGCTCAGTCTCTCCTACAGGATTATCTTCAGTGTAATTTATAGTGACAGCTGACAGCCCAGTTCTCCTTTAG